>QEPC01008874.1:3004667-3041538 GCA_003113815.1 Sphenodon punctatus
AGGGGGGGGGGGGAAAGAAGATACTGATGACATATCATTTACATTTATAATAAGCGAACAGTGACCACGATTACACGCCTTGCGGATCACGTGCACGCACATGCACATGGTTTCAGCAGGGCACAATGTGCCCACAATGTGGATACGTGCAGTTTATGAATGCACACGTGATCCACGCAGCATGGGATCAAGCCCACTGTCCAAAGTTATAATAAATCCATTACAATTTTTTAAAAGTTAATATCCTTGTTTCACAATAACAGTTAATTTGTTTTTGTAGTTAGCAGAAGTATCTAACCAGCGGATGATTAAAGTCTCTCTTTTTTTATTGTTCTAATAAGTTATCGCTTTAAAAATACTTGACCATTATTTGACAATATTTGACCGGTCAGTTGACCAAATATTTGTTTGACCAGTCAAATGCCCAACCCTAGACTGGAGAACTTATTGAGTAGAATGAAACAGCTAGAGATGATGCCAGAATGTCTGTCCAACAATAAATTGCTATGCACGGAGGGGAGAGTCATCTTAGCAGTTCAAGCTCTCTCACATGCATGGAAGCCATCCTTTGCCTGGATGAGACAGCTTTATAAGCATCTCATTTGAGAGCTGTACACAGCTCTCAAACGTGCTATGGAAAAGGAGCTGGCAGTTGCTGTGGTCCATGCAGCCCCCTTTATTAATGTGAAAGGATCTGCTCAGAGATGACCATCCCATCTGAACTGATCTGTCAAAATGTTAGTTCGCATCAACAATTATAAGCAGGGCAGAAACTATTAGAACAGTATTTATTCTCGAGTATTTCTGAGTAGTTGAGGATCAGGCTTGAGTTTCTGGCAGCGCCTCAGTAATGCGATTAATACTCTGTATTTGGTACTCAAACTCAGTATGCTGGCGCTACCGAGGTATTGCCCATTGATTGTTTACCACATCTGGCCAATCACAGTGTGAGATACTACATCCACCCCTTCTCTTTACCCCTCCCTTCTCCTGCACAGTATAAAAGCAGAGCCTTCATTTTCCTTCTCTTTGTGGACTTTAGGAGGTTAGCATCAGGAAAACATTACTCAGTCAAGACATTACCAAGTACCAAATACCGTGTCTATTTCTTGGATTCTTGGCACTCGGTAAAACCGAGTCTAACATCGCAGTGCTTGGCTGAAACTGAATACTGAGTTTCAGCCCTAATTATAAGGTTGCTATCTGGATGTTTAAGATGAAGATGATTCCAAATACTTCCATGCCATCAGGTTGCAAATAATGTTGTACACTGTGCCAGCACAGACATTGGGAGATGCTGCAGGGATGGCTATGAGGAGAAATTCCTTTTGGATATTTGCAGGGGAGGAGGATATAGCTGCACAAGCCATTGCTTTGATTTGATTTGAGATATTGTCAAGAATCTTGGTGGTGGAGGGGGAAAGGAAGTACTTTAATTTACCAGTGCAAACACCAGCATGTAACAAAATGGCAGTAGTTTGCAAAAGTCAGGTCATATGAGCCTGAGGACATGATGAAACGGTAATGGTTTTCCCTCCCCACACACCCGAGGCAAAAATAGAAGAATGACAGGTAATTAGTTTGTCCCTTGCTTCAAGGAGCTCTGCTAACACCTTGCAGAATTTCTATCCTTCTGTAGCAGCACTTTTTTGGGGGCGGGGGGGCAGCAGTTTGAATTTCACAGTGGTAGGGACTTTTCTTTTTTGTGCTGATGTCTCTCCTTTGCTGCTCTCACTCTCATCCCTCAAGACTTGGGGTTTCCCGTCTTTCTGTCTGGCACCCAAATAAGGTGACTCATCAGCACCAATCAGTGATTTACTGTAGTGATATTGGATAATGGTAACAGTGGCTTTGCTGGATATTTATTCCTTTCCGCGGGGCTAGTATTTCGCCCCTCTTCCTGTTTGAAGCTACCTGCTCTGTGCTTACTTCTAATGCATTTATTTTGTGTATCATAATCAAGAAAATAAGAAAGGAAGGTCAACCCCTTGTGGTTTCCCAAAAAAGCTAACGGGGATATGCTTGAAATATGAAGTTATGCCTACCTCAGCATATTGTGAGCCTCATTCAGGGAGAGCCTGCTAAGGTTAGATAGATATCTTTCTTAAAGATATACTCAGTCCAGCTGGGATAAATTCCAGCTGCTTGAATATGCAATTTGAAATTTAGAATATAAAAGGTTGACCTTTGGATTCACAGTAGTCATTGAAATATCAATTTGAAGGGAATATTAGGCAAATCCCTAATACATTCCACAGGCTGTATTTGCAGGGAATCGAATTAGCAGGACCAGTTTAAGCATTACACCCAGTACACCGAGACTAGGGGCTTCCATACTGCAGCATACCTGTTTCTGTTCCTCCAGACTGTGCTGCCACTGAAACCCTTAGCCCTCGACAGCCAGTCCAGGGGATGAGGGGAGAGGTAGTAGATTAGGTGTAGCAGGGGGTGAACAGGGTGAGTAGGACAGGCAGCAAACCAATGGTACAGTGCTCTGTGCATGGGGATGAACAGGGCAGGGGGGGTTGTGTTTCAGCTGGGGATGAATAGAGTGAGGAGGGGACAGGGAGAGGAAATGAGCAGACAGAGCAGGGAGAAAGCCAGGAGTCAATGATGTGAGCTGAGCATACAGAGAAAAAAATGGAGGGGGCAAGGGAGCAAAGATCAAGCTAGATGGGGAGCAAACAAAATGGAGAAAGGAGTAGGGGGATCAGCAGGCCAGGTAGTGAGTGGAGTAGGCTGAGCAGGGGACAAGCACAGGGTTGGAAAGGACAGAAGTGGAGCTGTCTAGGGGTCGAGAGAGGGTGTTTTCAAATGAGAAAAGTGATGGGGGAGAGGTTTGTGGCTGCCAAGTGACACTGCCGCAGAGCACCCACACAGGTGGTGTGTGTGGGGAGCAATTCAAATGGGCAGCTCCCAGAGTGGCTACTGCGGCCACACAGGCAGCTGCCACACACTTCCCTTCCATGGACTGGCCCCGGAAACCCATCACGTGGGCAGCTGTTTCCCCACCGCAAGCTCCACCCAGTAGCCCGCCACCTGCCATGATGCACAGCCTTGGAAACCATGGAAACAAGAAGCCGCAGCATCCATGAACCCTTTCCTGCTCATGAGCCTAGTAGCTGGTGAAGCCCCTGCCAGTTCTGGCCAACCACGGAGGTGCATACCAGGTGGGACACACACGAATCCCAACACACCACTCACAGAATGCAGACAGCAAGGAGCAAAGTACACAATAAGCCGAGCGCCAATAATGAGCAGGGAAAGGGAACAGGGAAGGAAATCACAGCAAAGTCCAGACAGGCAATCCAACCAGGCCACGGGGGCCACTCTGGCCTTCAGGGTCGTGAGCCTCCATGGTACTAGCAGACCTGTCTGCTGGCATGGTTGTCTGCTCAAGTTCATATGGGCAGGGGCTATGTGGCTGCCCATGGCCATGTAACCATTTGGCTTGCCCCAGATTGAGTACTCCAGATTTCCCAGCAGTGCTCTGTAAGTGGCCAAGAGTGAGTGCTCCATGTCTCACAGGAGCATACATCTGGCTGCTCCACCTTCAGTTGGGTAGTTAGATGTTTAGCTCATGGTTGGCCATACAGGGTAGCATCTCGACTGAAAACACCCAGAGAGAGAGCATGCCTCTGGGTGGGGGTGGGAGGGGTTGTGTGTATGTATACTTGAATGTCTGTATCTCTGAAATGTGCATGCATGCGTACCTGCGTGTGTGTGTGTTTGTGTATGTAAGTGGAGTGACTAAATTTCTCTGTGGAGATGTTGGGGTCAGTTCTGGCAAGGGTGGTTAACGTGTCCCTTCAGCAGGGGAGGTTGTCGCCCAGTCTCAAGGAGGCTGTGGTGTGCCCCCTGGTGAAGAAGCCTTTGCTGGATGTGGAAGCACTCGCCAGTTACCGTCCTGTCTCTGATCTTCCCTTTTTAGGGAAGGTTATTGAACGGGCCGTGGCTCTGCAGCTCCGGACGCATCTGGACGGTATCGGTTTCCTTGACCCTTTTCAATCTGGGTTCTGCCCCAGCTATGGTACTGAGACAGTGATGGTGGTTTTGGTGGATGATCTCCACCGGGAGATGGATGTAGGATGTTCTACGTCCTTGATCCTGATAGATCTCTCGGCCGCTTTTGATACCGTGGACCATGGGCTGCTGTTGAGATGGCTGTGAGACCTGGGGGGTCTGGACGGAACTGTCCTTGTGTATTTCCGCTCATTCCTCTCGGGGAGAAGCCAGCGGGTGGTGCTGGGAGCTGAAACATCGAGCCCCCGGGCCTTGAACGGCGGCGTTCTGCAAGGTTCGATCCTGTCTCCGCTTTTGTTTTATGTGTATATGCAGCCCCTGGGGGAGATCGTGAGAGGGTTCGGGGTACGATGTCACCAATATGCTGATGATACTCAGCTGTACCTCTCGTTTTCGACTGACCCAGGTCCTGCTGTCTCGTTGCTTTCCCAATGTTTGGCGGCTGTGGCGGATTGGATGCGGCAGAGCAGACTGAAGTTCAATCCTGATAAAACGTAGGTGATGGTGGTGGGTAGGGCGAGGGAGGTGCCGACCCCTCTGGTGTAGGGGTGTGTGTGTGTCTGCCCTCACATAGCCCAGCAGGTTTGGAGTCTGGGGGTGGTTTTGGATCCGGGCCTCCGTCTGGATCGGCAGGTGGAGGCGGTGGCTAAAGCCGCCTTTCGCCAGCTGTATCTGGTGCGGAGGCTGCACCCATACATCTCCGGGCCCGACCTGGCCACTCTTATTCACACCTTCATCACCTCGAGGCTAGACTACTGCAACACACTCTACGTGGATCTTCCCTTAATTCTGGTTCGGAGGCTGCAGCTGGTACAGAATGCAGTGGCCCGTCTCCTTACAGGGATGAGGCGACGGGAACATATTACACCTGTGTTCCGTGCTCTGCACTGGCTGCCTATAGCGTACCGAGCCAGGTTCAAGGTGCTGGTGTTGGTCTATAAAGCCCTATACAGTCTGGGCCCCTCATACCTTGGGGACCGCCTCGCCTTCCGCACCCCCGGGCGGTCCTTGCGGTCTGTCGGGGATGCCTTCCTGGAGGTCCCCCATGTTAAACGGGGGGCCACGATGGAGAGGGTGTTCTCAGTGGCTGGGCCGTGGCTTTGATGGCTTTTCGCTGAGCCTGTAAGACCTGGCTGTTCGCCCAGGCCTTCGGAGGGGAGGGTGGGAGGGGAGGGAATGGGGGAATTTTGGGATGGGGCTGGGGGTGGGTAGTTTTAATTGTTTATTTTGTTGACATTTTATGTATTTTAGTATTGTTTTATCTGTTGTGAGCCACCCAGGGATGCCGTAGGCGTGAGGGGGTGACCAATAAATACAAATAAATAAATAAATAAATAAATAAATAAAATGTGTGTGTAGTGGAAGAGGTGCATAGTCAAAAGACTGCACTGGAAGCAATGACGCTACCTAGCTTACACTTGGGGTGATCTGTAACATCCCTTTAAAGAAAGTGGCATACTCCCTCTGCATAATCTCCTGTCAGCTTCTCCATACTGATGTAGCAGGATCTGGCCTTAAATAAATAACAACCCATAGAAACCATCAAACGTTGTTATGGCTCTGCTCAACAGGCTGCCTGAGAAGGCACAATTCTGTAGCCGAGGTCATATACCTGAAGGATCGCCTTGCTGCTTATGTTCCTTTACAGCCTTTAAGATCTGCTGAGGGTGCCCTATTGCGGGTTCCATCACTGGCTCAGTTTCATATGACTTGGGTCCGCAGAGAGGCATTCTCAGTGGCTGCCCCACAGCTTTGGAACTCCCTTCCCTTGGAGGCTCGCGTGAGCCCTAGTTTGAATGTCTTCCAGAGGCAGTGTAAGAACTTTTTATTTGGCAAGACATTCAGTGGGCAGGAATAGATTGGGGTGGGGGGAGGGCAATGGGGTGTTTTTGTTTTTCTGTGGTTTCCATTATTTATTCTACATTTGTATTTTATATGTTTGTGAGCCGCCCTGAGCCTTCGGGCATAGGGCGGGATATAAATCTAAATAAATAAACAAATATCAGCAGGTAGCCTGAAATAGAGACCTGGTGAAAGAAGCAGTGATGTATTACAAGTACTCACCTGCACCAGGGATTACTGACTTGAGGAGCAGGGATCACTGACTTGAGTATAGTGGTGGGGAGCCTTTTTCCTTGCAGAGGTCACTTTGAAAATTGATGCAAGCTCCATGGGCTGGATAAAAATCGGGGCATAGATGCTTCAAGGGTTGTGCTCAGGATGAGGAAAAGTCTTGCTCTTGGACTTACATGCCATGGATTCATCTCCTATTCTTCAGTGCCCTCATCTCTGAGCACTACCGTGGACCAGAACTTTCCCACTCATGTTCTAGGACACTATGATCATCATTACACATTAAGACCACAGAACACAATAGACTTATTCTAGTGATCAGGAAGAACAGATGTGCTCACCAGATCAACTTGGGTCACTTGTCCATGTTCAGAGATACAGCCAGGAAATTCCCAGCAGGTTCCCGGCAGCCAAGTAGCTCTGAACTAGGGATGGGCGAACAGAACCAAGTTCAGAAATTCGGTTCAATTCAGTTTGGTGTGGAAATTCGGTTCGGTTCGGTCAACCGAACTATTCGAGTTCGGTCCGAACTCCGAACTTCTGAACAAAGTTCGGAAATTCAAACCCCATTGAACTAAATGGAATATTATCTTATAGGGATGGGCGAACAGAACTGAGTTCGAAAATTTGGTTCGATTCAAAAATTGAGTTCGGTTCGAAAGTTCGGTTCAGTCTACCAAACTGGTCGAGTTCAGTCCCAACTCCGAACCGCATTCGCCCATCCCTACTCTGAACGTGGATTATGCATCATCGGGTGCATCCCATGGCAATTTCTCTGATGGATGACAGGACTCAAAATCCAGACCTGTCATCAATCAGAGAAATAGCTTCAGGTCATGCCTGATGATGCCTTAACCCCCATGCCCACCTTCAGATCTACTTGTGAGTTTGGCCGCCGTGTGCCCATCTATGAGTTTCCCCGCTGCCTATCTCTGAACGTGGGCAAGTGACCTTAGCTCTATGTCATTGGATGAAAACTGGTAATAGTTGAAGCTAGACAAGGAGAGGAAATATCAGGACTTTTCCCATCAGGTGAAGTGACTGTGGCATTTTAAAAGGCTCTCTGTCTCCAAACAAGCTCATCCCCAAGAAATTGGAACAAAATTAAATCAAAACTCCATTGGAAAAAAAAAAGAAGTAATTTTTTAACGAAGCTCTGTTTGTAAAAGCCATGTACTACATTAGAAGCAGTGTAGGCAGGGACCCATAGTCACTGCATTTTCTCCATTGCCACCAATGGGGAATATGCAGTGAACACAGGTCCCAGAGTGTAGGATGGACAAGGAGAAAGGGAACAGAGATACATGTTGTAACAAGTTGTAAGGGCATGTTTTTAGCTTAGTTATGAGGGGAGGGAAGGGATCCTGAAGGGATGCAGCCACTCAAGCAGGGGTGGGCTCAATCCCTGCCCACCTCGTCACACTTTGCGCCGGCGGACACATGAGCAGCTCCACTTTGGGAAGCCTTAGCCCACTTTGAGCAACCTTGCTACGCCCTATGTTACTGGCCTTTTCCCAAGGATACAGGGCATAGCAAGGTTGCCCAAAGCAGGGTAAAGATTTCCCAAAGTGGGGTGAACATCTGGTGGCCCACGAGCCACTGCATCACCTGCATTGCCCAAAGTGGGGTAACATCTTGTGTGGCTGCACCCAAGGATAAGATGGTACAGAGAGGAGCATCAGTGAGAAATCTGTAGGGGTAAGGAGCTAAGGAAAGTCTGATGGAAGAGGTGGCTTTAGGAGGGGTTGGAGGCCAGCAGGGAGGGAGCGGAGTGGGTGTGCTCAGGGAGTTCCAGACATGGGGGGCAGCATGGGAGACGGGGTAAAGGCAGTTAAGAGAGCAGGAGACTCATGTGGCATAACCACAGTCCAAGGTGGTGGGGGTGGGTGGGGCAGCTCGGCTCTCTTTGCCCCCAAGACCCTGCCTCCCTGAAATTAAAGATGGGTATTGGGATTAGGAGGAGATAACCCCTTGCATCCCAAACTGAGGAAGAATGTGTCCTTCCACCCCCTCCTGCTTTTACACCCCATAAGAGTTATTCCTTAGAATTCAAGGCTAACTTTCCACATTGACACTCTGCAGCATTCAATTTCTGGCATATCTATCCGTTACGTTTTCTGGTGACTCCATATATGAAGTGTTTGTTAAAGATAATGCTTATAAAATAATCCCAGAGGGTGATCTCACTTAGCCTATTTCCAGTACAAAATGCCTATTTGAGAAGAGAATTAATGTATGACAGCAGGATGTCAAAAGAGGAGGGGTAGGGAGCTGCTTTTGTAATTACTGGAGCTGCAACTGGCCAGGCAAGCACCACAGTACAAATGCTTACAGCTAGGAACAAGCGTGTCTTTATTCAGAAATGGCAGTAGTAGCAGACACCTGCAGGTCTCGACTGTCACTACACAGCTGCATACCTGTGTGGGTGTGTTTGGTGGAAGGCTTACACAGGAAAGGCAAGGAAGAATTTGTCAGGAGTCAAGCAGCTCGTCAAGGCATCCTTGTGTGTGTTTGTATTGAGCTGTCACAGTTTGAAGACTCTTTATTAGCTGCTATTTTAGAATCCAAAGCTCAAATAAAATTAGCTTTTTCCCTACATGGTTCTGTCAGCTCTGCTCCTCCGTCACAGCCTAACATTATCCTTGCATCGTGTAAACCACTCAAGAAATGCCAAAGGGTTCCTGTTACCATGGAACGGGTACTGAAGCACACTGGGAATTATGAATAACTTAGGCCGTTTTCAAACAGACCATGGAGGCCCCACGGTCTGTGGGGGATGGGTGGAGGCGGCAGTGGGTGGGCGGTGCATGAGTGGCCTGTCCCGCGGTCGCTCACTCACCTCCACACACAGAGCATCCGCCATTGGCGCCCTTTGCTCCATGCGTGGGCGATGGGTGGAGGTGGGTAGCGTGCCAGAGTGTGCGCACACACACACACACTTGCCGCAGCAATTGCAGGGATGCCACCACCACCACCGCCCCACCCGCACACGTGGGGGGAGGGGGAGAGCATGCCACTAGTATATAGGGAGAATCATATCGGGGTATTGCCTTGAGCCATATTTCCTGCAGATTGTTGTTCCTGCCATTGTTTTCTATTTTGTAGAGCTGTTTTGCTACCCTGTTAGCATGTTGTTTTCTCTGTTTTATTATGCTTGTTTTGTATGTTTGCAAACCATGCAATAAACTTATTACCTACCTGTTGTCTTGAAACTGTTCTGAGGATTAACACTTGGAACTGTTGACTGTTTGCAGGGCATGGCATTTGAAAAGGAAAAAATCAAGGAACAGTGTGGGAATAAATTCTTCTAGAGGGTTTAGCACTTTCTGAGCTTTTCCATCAGTCAGCGACTGCAGCTCATCATTGCTGCAGAGCTCTGGTGTAGCTGGCAGGAAACTGGCACTCTCTTCCAAGTGGAAACACAAGTGGAAGCTGCAAAGTAAAGCCAAACAGTAGGAGCAGGGATTTTTTATTTCCAGTGTGTGGGGGGAGGGCTCTGAGACAGTCCTTACAAGTATCTCTATAAGCCTCCAGTAACTTCTTTTAAAATGCAAATAGCCTCTTCAAGAAATACCAAGGCTGGTTGCTAGGCAACTTTCCCAAACAAGCATTTTTTTCCAGGTCTCAAGAACAGCATGGACCATTCTGATGACAGAAAGTAAGGATGTTTCAATAGTGATGATCACAATGAAATAGAATCTGCAAAAGGAACGACTTGAGGAAATGAGGTGGCTATCTGCTGGCAATACAAAAGGCCACTTGATGAATTACTAGGAAGCAGGATTGGGCTAATATTTCAAACGAGGGCTTCCCCAGCTGTGCCAGCATAGAAAGGTTGCGATAGACAAGGATCAAAGGACCTGTTGGGAAGTGCTACTCTTGCAATATTGTGTATATCCTGGAGTGAGGAGCAGAAAAACAACAACAAGGGGAAATAGAGGCACTGAGATGAAAATCTGCAGAGGGCAGGTCACTGTGTTAAGGTTCCCATTTCCCAGGGCAGACCCTTACCCATCCACGCCTTATTCTCCCCTTGTAACTGGCTTCCCAGTTCTGCTATCCTCTTCTTGGAGTCAGTTTGTGTTAGAGCACTTATTGCTGGGTGTCACACAAACTAGAGTACAACTGAAATGGGTTGCAGAATAAATGTGTGCAGGGTTTGGTTTTGTTTTTTGACATTTTTGATGTATTCGACCATCACCAGAACATTTGTTCAAGCAACTGAGTTTTTGCAATTTTGTTCATTTTTTTTCATTTTCAGTTTTGTGCTTATTTCCCATTTTGATTGTTTTCAGTTTTGTTTAGGTTTTTTTAATCATTTCCGCCAGTAACAATGAGAATGGGTGGGGTAAAAATGAACACCACAAAAAGACAAAAATGGGTAATTGGACAGATCTCAGTCGAATACCGTACGATACCCAATTTTTTTCATTTCAGATCAGATTGTTTTGATTTGATGAGTTTCCTTATTTCAGAAAGTACTAATTTCAGCTCTACTCTACAGCTTCATAGGCCATTGCTGCAGGCCTGCACTTCTGGGAACTGACTGATGCCAACCCTTATCACAATGGTGTCTTCACACAGACACCTGACCCATCTCTGCCCTGCCTACCCCCAGTTGGGCTATCCTTTTAAAGGCATCCACCAGATGTGGAGGTGGAGCAGAGCTGCTGTTGCTCTGGGGCTGCCTCACTGGCAGTACTCCGGAGCACCGCCAGCAGAGTAGGCAGCCCAACACCGGGGCAGTGACCAGAGGCAGGGCTACCATCCATCTGCTCTGCAGACAGCCACTGCAGCCCTGCTCTCAGCAGGGGGTTGCCCCAGCAACAGCAATGCCATAGCAATCTGCCTGAAACATTATGGTGTGGGGGAGGGAGCTACATGGGCGACCCATGGGCCCTGGTAGCTGCCAGGTCCATTTATAATGAACCCAGGTGTGGTTGCAAGCAGGCAAATGTGGGGGTGCACCTCTGGACTTGCTCTGAGGTTGTGTACCCCCATGTCCATATGAAAATACCCAATGTGGACCCAAGCCTACCCTCCCTGCTAGCTGAGCATCTCAAACTTTCAGCTCAGAAATCACTCTTCCCTACAACATGTCACTGTCACGTAAACTAGAAGGTTGTAAATTTTGTTGCTTATGTAGGTCAAGTAAGCAAGTTACCTGTCTGGTCTTCCAGCACTGGGGCTGTAGGGAAAAGACTTTTGTGGTGGGGGCTCCTTACTGACCAATAGTTTAATTTGCATGTTTCCTGATGCCTTTTCATGTATATTTATGCAAATTTCAAATAACACTGAGGCTGGGGTGAAATTAATCACACACATGTAGCACAGACTTCACATAAGCCAGTCTTGAACCTTGGATCTTCAGTTCTCCTTGGTAGGGGTGGGAATTCTGGTTCTCCTGAGAACTGATATTGCAGGTATTTGGGTGTATTGGATTAATCCGATAAATCTGATATTTACCTGTGCTGGCATACCGGATCTTTAACAGTGGGCACTTTACCAGTTTTTTTACATTGCGGCAATTGAGATAAACGGCCGCAATGTAAAAAAACCCGGTACAACGCCCAATTTTAAAGATCCGGTATGCCGATACCGGTAAATCCAGTACTGGGGAGATCCAATACCGGTAAATCCAGTATCCGGTATTCTCCCCGGCGTCCCACCCTATTGTCAAGCATTGCTACTTTGAGCTCCAGGAGCAACTCTTGGCCATTTCTTAATTCAGTTTATAGGAAATTGGTGAAATAGGAAATAATGTAAATGAAGGTAAGCCAGTTGATACAGTGTATCTGGATATTCAGAAGACATTTGATAAGGTCCCTCATGAGAGACTCTTAAGGAAATTAAACAGTCATGGGATAAGAGGCTGTGTTCTATAGTAGATTGGCAACAGGTGGAAGCAAAGAGTAGGACTAAATGGTCAGTCTTCACAATGGAGAGAAGTAAATAGAAGAGTGCTCCAGGGATCTGTACTGGGACCTGTGTTGTTTAGCATATTCATTAATGATCTAGAGAAGGGAGTAAAGAGTGAGGTGATCAGATTTACAGATGAGAAACAGTTATTCAAGATAGTTAAACCCCAAGCAGACTGTGAAGAATTGCAGGAGGATCTTGAGAGACTGGGTGATGGGGCATCCAAATGGCAGATGAAATTTAATGTGGACAAGTGCAAAGTGATGAACATTGGGAAAAATAACCCAAACTATATGTGTACAATGCTGGGTTCTAAATTAGGAGTTACCACTCAGGAAAAGGATATTCGGGTCATTGTGGACGATACATTGAAATCCTCAGCTGAGTGTGTGGCGGCGGTCAGAAAAGCAAGTAGAATGCTAGGAATCATTCAGAAAGGATAGAAAATAAAACAGAAAATATCATAATGCCTCTATGATCTATGGTATAACCGCACCTGGAGTATTGTGTGAAGTTCTGGTCACCCCACCTCAAAAAAGACATAGTAGAACTTGAAAAGGTAAAGAGAAGGGCAACAAAAATGATCAAGGGTATGGAACGGCTCCTGTATGAAGAGATGCTTGATAGGTTGGGGCTCTTCAGCTTGGAGAAAAGACGACTGAGAGGGGATATGATAGAAGTTTATAAAACCATGAGTGATGTGGAACATGTAATTAGGGAGTGGTTATTTACTAGGGGTGGGACTACAGGTGAATTATCAGTTACCGGTTTTATCGGTAGCAAATTAATCCAATATCGGATTTATCGGTATCAGTATATCATTTTTTTAACATTGCGGCCACTGTTAAAATGGCTGCAGTGTTAAAGATCTGAAAAATCGGCAATGTTAAAAAAAATGATATACCAATACCGATATTATCAGTATTATCGGATTAATCCGATATCGACAATTATCTGCATTATCAGATTAATCTGATACCGATAGTCCCATCCCTATTATTTACCCTCTCTAACAGTACTAGAACAAGGGGACACACCATAAAATTAACGGTCAGCAGATTTAAATCAAATAAGAGAAGTATTTTTTTCACTCAGCGCACAATTAACTTGTGGAAGTTACTGACAAAGGAAGTGGTCACAGCCAATAGTGTAGCTAGTTTTAAAAAGGGATTGGATAAGTTCTTGGAGGATAGGTCCATTAATGGCTGTTAGCCAAGTAGGTTTTGGGCATGTAACTTCTTACTGTTGGGGGCTGGAACAACAGGGAATGGATTGCTCCTTGTGACCTGGTGTGTACTTCTCCCAAGAGAAAGAGATTGGCCACTGTTGGAGACAGGATGCTGGGCATGATGGACCATTAGTCTGACCCAGTATGGCACTACATATGTTCTTATGTTCTTAAATGACTTGGCTTCACATATTGTTCTGGAAAGAGGTCTTGCAGCAGAAGAGGCTGTTTCTCCTGCTTCTGCTTCTCTCACATTCTTAAAACTTGGCCTACATAAGTCCCTAATGCACTAAGCTGTGTTGGAGGCTGAAAGGGGTGTGCTGCTGTAGACTCTGCTGTGATCCCAGAGACTTCCAGAGACCAGGATCACAGCCCTGGCAACGGCCTGCCCGACCAGGTCTAAGCGGGCTACAGCAGGCTATCACATGTGTTAGCCCATGGTTCCTGGCCCTGTCCGGGGTGCCATCATGGCTGCCTGTCATGCTGGGGGGTGGGGTGCTGGGCACAGAATGGAGGCAGGACCGGGCAACCGCACATCTGTGCAGCTCCCTGCTCTCTTGGGCAGCATGGCCACTGGCACATTTGTTATGCAGGCAGCCTCCATGCACACACACCACCACGAACCAGCCCCGAAGCAACTCATACAGGCAGCGATTATCTCTTTAAGAGCTTCTGGTAGGTCTGGGGGAGGAGCAGGGAGGCAGTAGGGCTATGGCTCTGTCTACTCGTGTGGGTAGGTGCCCCGATTCAAACAGGCCATGGATGCGTAGGAGCTTAGCCCCACGCACCATTTGCCTTTCCCCACACAGTGCCATCTGACTTTTCCTTCAGTGTGCCATGAGTGGGTGATGCGTGCGACACGGGAGCGTGCCTTCACCTTCAAACAAGCAGCTGGGTGGGTGGGTGATGGAAGGCCATGCATGGTACCGTCTCATTTAAGACTCCCATAGAAACCACTGATCCTAGGTTAGAGAGTTGAAGGTGCCCTGTGTATCTGGGAATAAGGGTATTGAAGGAGAAACTGCTGACTCTGAGAGAGGGCTGTAAGAGACCTGCCAGGCCTGAACTATGACTGGATTTGGTAACATACCAGTTCCAGGAAGGGAAAGGCATTTGAAAATGAGTGGGGTGGAGTGACTTTTGGGAAATTCCAAGACCCTCCGCAGGGATCCAATTTCCTCATGGATCTCTGGGCAAGTTGATACTACTCTGCATTGTGAGTTATAAGTGAGTATCAGGAAGCTGGAGACAGCCCTCCAGGGCTGCCCTGCCCACTAGACAGGGTGGACACTTTATCCAGGCTAGTGGTCTTGGCCTTCAGGCAGTGGCACCAGGGGTTCCTGTGTACCTCCTGAGTTTGGCTTCTCAAGGCTATACTGGCACCCAAGGACTCTGGTCCCTGCCATTTTTAGCGGGAGCACTCCCCCCAGTACCCCCTGCTCTGGCAGTGTGGGTAGTTGCCACCATACTAGGCTGAGCAGTGCTACTGCACTGAACCACACTGCAAGCCTGTAAGGATACATTGTCCAGGGCAGGTGCAGACCCAAGGAACAGGTCAAGAATGGGGAGACAGGGCTGGAGTACAAGTGTCAGAGCAAGGAAAACAAGGGGTCAGAGCAGTGGTAAAAGGTTTAAGCGAGACAGGACAAAGCACAGAAAAAGAAGTCAAGGGGATCTACCCAGCTCCTGATGCTACCGGCTGGCCTTTTATCCTAGCTGGCAGCCAACCAGGAAGCTGGGAGGCATGGTAGGGGCTGGAGCAAGCTGGAGGGAACGTGGCAGAGGCTACGGTTGAGGAGGGTGAACAGAACCAGGACGTGGCTAAGTCAAGCAGCTGTCATGGCACTGTGGCACCAGGTGCTACTCCAGGGTTGAAGATTCAAGTTGTGGGTCCTGATGAGGCCACTGACTGGGACTTGCAATGCTGGTGTGAGTAGGAAAACCCATCTGAGTTATTTATCCAGGTTGAAAAAGTGCTTCTGGTCAGATCTGCTGCCGCGGGAGTGTCGTTTTTCCACCAAAATTTGAAAGCTCAATGAGCAGCTCACTGCAGCTGTAATTTTAATTATACGGTGATGCTCCCCTGACTTTTGCAGAGCAACCACCCAGAACATTAAAAAAAAGCCCCTGGAGACTGCTGGGCATAGGCAGTTTAAATTATAGTTATTACCAGGCAGCTATTTAAAGATCAAAGATGACGATCCTCTGAAAAGCCAATCCCCCACCTCCACCCCATGGAATGGAAACAAAACAAAAAGTTTGCTCATCATCACGTTATTCCCAAATTCCACTAACATTCAGCTGCTATTTTGCAAGTTCCAGTGCCCTCCTGTGTTCTCTTTTATTAACAAGCTATTCTGTAGCTCCAGTTTACAGCTTCCGAAGTGACTTAAATGGGTAATCTGACCAGAGACACCTGCCATAACAGGCTACAGCCCCTTCAGCTCACACACTTCTCACCAAAACCAAACCCCCAAATATTTTTTATTATGCAAGTTGCTAAACAAGCTAGACACTGGGGGTTATCCCACCTGAGAATTACACTGTGCACTTGTAGAACTGAAACAAGTAGTGAATATTGCCCGCAAGTAATATCTGAATGTTCAGGTAGCCCTTCGAGTACCCATCCCTAGACCCACAATGAAAATAAGTGCTCGCCTACCTGTTTATGGGGAGAAAACTATGTGTGTGACTCCACCACATGGGAGGCAAATCCTACATTATTTTTCTCAAAGTTAACTTATAAATGCAAGAAATCACACCTTCAGCTTACCACTGTCAGGTGCCACCGAAGGGGGTTTGTGGGGCTAGGAAGAGCCACAGGCAGGCCCCAACCCGCACAGATACCAGGGACGCTGGTGCGCACGCAGGCTAGGGAAGCGGTCAGCCCCATCACTACAGCGCTCAGTTGCCAAGACAACCAGTGCTGAACTAACAGCCCTGCCAACGCAGCAGTCGGCAAGGATGGAAATGGCTCCAGGGAGCGTCAGGGAGTTGCCTGGGCAACTCCAACACTCAGCATGCCTCCAGGAGTAACACGCCCAGAGGGGCAGGACTTAGGGATTAAAGGAGAGACACCAGCATGCTTCCAGTGCCAGTAATCAGCGCTGAGAGGCTGGCCCTTCCTGCTTGGAGCTAAGTACTTGTGGATTTGGGAGCTTGAGAACAGTATTGTTTGAGGTTGAGGGATTGTTGCTTGCATCTTTCCTTGTTCCCCAGACCCCAGTGTGTGTGAGTGTGACCGTGAGAGCAGTGTGTGATGTGTTGCAGTTGAGTGTGTGGGTTGCTGTGTTCCCATCCTCCTTACTGGGTACGTCATCCCTACTTGTGCACTGCAGTGTGGATGTGTCCCGCATCTCTCCTCCTTCCTGGGCCCTTATTCCCATGTGACCCTCACTCGTGTCTTCACCTACCTGTCACTCCCTGCTTCCATTTCCCTGTGGTTACGAGTGGTGGGTGCATGGGGTTGTGAGAGCAGAGGAGTAAGAAGTGCCTCACGTCTGAGCCCTGAACCCAATGATGATAGAGGATTCCTCAGGGATCCAGTGGCCAACACTCTACCCTGAGGGTCTGTTTTTCCCACCAAGGATTCAGAGGCTAAACAACATGTGGAGCTGAGAGTTTCCCCCTTTTCCTCCCCATATACCCCTTCCCCTGTGACAACCACACAGTCCAGATTTGAACCCTATTCCTATTAGTCTGCTGTGCCCTAGTCTACCAGCAGAGCTATTGGAGAAACAGTTAGCTAGAGTGTTTCAGTTTCAGCAGAAGAACACTATGGCCATTTTTGAATGGCCACTCCCCAGGGTGGTCTGTGGTTGTGTCACTGTGGAGGTGGTGCAGGGGAGAGTGCAGATAGGTGCACACCCATCCCCCACCCATGCTCCCACATGGAGCAACCTGCAGTTTTGCAGTTGCTCCATGCAGGCGATGGTGGGTGTAGGTGTGTGTTTCATGGGAGCACGCACGCACACATGCTCAACCATGCTCCATGCAGGAGAAAGGTGGGTGTAGGTGCGTGTTTCCTGGGAGCACGCACGCACACACGCCCACCCACCTCTTTCAAATTTGACGCATCCATCGATGGGCATGAGCGGGTGCTTCTCATGTAAAAATGTTCTATGTAGGGCCACAAAGCTAGATAGCTGCTTTTAAGGATACAACAGGTGCAATTATGGTGTGGTTGGGTAGCTAAGCTTTATGCTTGCTGTGCCAGAGGTCATGCGTTCTAGCCTGCATTGTGTTCCCTTCCGATTACCATTTTTTAACAAAATAAACTCTCAGCTCCTATTAACCCTAATGGATACAGGATGCAACCTGAGCTGTGAAAGTAGGAGCTGCTCCTTCATTATTAAAAACAAAGGACAGAGGGGCGTTCCCCTCCCCCTCTGGCTGGTGGATTCTCTGATGTTTCCGTGCAGTTTCTTTGCCATAAGAGCCTTGAGTTTACAGTTAGTGCCCTTAAAGGGCCCTTCTGGTGTGGCGCGGCTGCTCTGCTTTAGGACAGCTGCCCAAGCACCCTTCGGACAGCTAGCTTATACAATTAGTGGGCATTTACACACACCTCATTTTAAATCCAAAAGGGATACACGTCGGATCCTATGTGAGTAGTGCCTATTACGTGACCTGCGAATGGCGAATCGGGTAGTGCATAGTCAACGGGTGTACCCATTTTGGAGGGTACTTGTTTCATCTCAAATACATGTGGAATCCACCTGTGTTAAATATCAGTGTAGCTTGGTCAACAAGCGCTTACCTGTGCAGGGTGCAACGGCTCTCTCTCCTCACAATGCCTTTGCCCCACCCACTAGCTAGAAGAAGAGCCTGCCACAGCCTGACATTGAAAACACTTCTTCCATCTCTTGCGCTCAACACCACTGCATCCTCATCCCCCGTATGGGATTTGGTGAAGCTCTCCTCCACCTCTTACTCCCCAGTGCCACACCTCCTTCACAAGGTGTCCTGAAGCCTGCTGCAGTGCACCTTCTTTCAAGACGATCCTCCCAAAACTTGGCACAGGGGTGTGAAGCACCAGAAAGCATTGAGAGTGCGTAGCAGACAGGGAGCAGCATGAGGAGTCAGTGCCCTGTGCACTTCCCTGCAGTGTGGGGCTCACGAAGGCAAAGAAGACCACCCTGCATATTACCTGACATTGCACTGGCTACATGCCCGCTCTGCATAGGGGGCTCAAAAACACGTTGGGCCCACTGTGCAGGTCAAGTGTCTGGCAGACACATAGGTGAGACCACATACAGACATCATGCCAAGGTGAGTCCAACATGTAGGTAACATAGTATTGGTTAATGCCAATAGAGTCCCTACCAGCCATTTTTCTTGTGGAAAAATAGTGTGTCATCAGGCAATTTAGAGTGTGTATCTTAATTTATATGCACAAGATGAGTGAATGGGTAACCTTAATTCTGACATTTTGTAACTGTCACACATATCATTTACATGGATGTGATACACATGTAATAAAATGGACAGACCTATGACAAATACATTTATCATATGTATTTTCAGTTTTTCCCATACCTAAAAATACAACAGCTGTCTATTTATTCATCTTCCTAGAACGTAGTCTACCCTTTCAGGCCCCCGAGCAGCTTCAAGCAGCAGCCATCAAATTTTAGTTCAATGTGATATTACAGTGTTTTCTCTTTCTGCCCCAAAATGAGGAATTTGCTCCCAAATTTTCGATGAACAAGTTTCATTGGGCTCAGCCCTTCTGAAAATTAGCCCATTTATTCCATGTGCCTGAATATGGGCCCTAGTGCCTAACTGTAGTCACATAGGGTGTTTTCAAGTGTGATGGCACTTGGATACCATCATGGACTTACCCCCTCTGGAGAGGGGCCACCACCACAGCCAGGATCCCACAAGGCCCCTGAACTAATGTGATGGGATATGGGCCACCGGGGAGGGCGAGGAGACACATTGACATGCATCCGTCTGCCCCAGCACTGCACCCAGAAGCCCACCCACCTCCTTGACGGGTGGCCATAGCAGCCAATGATGATTGCTATGGTGCCTGAAACCAGCGGGGACTCCAGACTGGGTCCAGTAAAGAGGGCTTTCAAATGGAAAAGCCCGCTTTACTCCTGATTGGGCGGTCATATCCCAGCCGTGGTAGAGGCTAGCGTGGGCTGTGATTCCAAGACTTTCTCAATTCACAGTCCTGTGGTTTGGTAGCTGCTACCACAGCTGGGATCTATCTCATGCCAACATCTGGTGTGTGGAAATGAACATGACAGTGGCGCCATGCCAAAGCGTGGCAACGTGGGCCACCAAAACAACCTCATTTATAAAAATCCAGGTTTAATGTCCCTCAAATTAGAGACTTTTAGTTCACCCAGAGTCTTCGATCTACCTATCTAAGCCTGTGCTCTCAGTACTGACCAACACTGAGTTTTAGTCAGTGGGACCGGATGTTCTAGCCTTTCTTTTCTAAATGTACCTTTCTCTCCTATGCACGTGCACACACGCCCACACACACATTCCCTTAGGAGTAAAAGTAGGAGAGTCCGGCATGGCTTCACAAGAGGAGCATCCATAATTTAGCTGTCAGGGTAGTGCCAGACAGCACTGCCAGCAGTGCTAGTGATCTCAGATGGGCATGATGTACTAATAAAGTCATGCATGTACTTCCCCTCGAAACCTGCAAAACTGTTCTTCAACATGTTTTAAAGATCTAGCTGTTTCTTGTGCATACTTGTTCCCCACCCATGTGTTATATATAGACATTATCTTGCCAGGCATTCTTGATAGCCTTTCCCAGCATATCGTTCACTGAGGAGGCACAGTTGGTCCCTAGCAATTCACCCCCACTGGCCATGCAGCCAAATGTGGGCTAATGTGAACCCACGTGCCTGCGTCTCATCAGTTAGGTTGTGTGCACCACCACCACCACCACGTATAACAGGTCCTCCAGCACCACAGAATTGCGGTCAAAGAGCCTAGCGCATTCCACGTATCAACTGCTTCCTGCCCCTCTCTCCACTGTCGACCTCACTGGCACTGCAAGTATGGGCTGCCGCAAGCACATGAAATACATGCAGGGGATTGCCCATTTATTAGGCCGGACACGCTAAACACGTGAGTGGAGGTTGCATGGACCAAACCCGGACTGCAGTGCGCTGTCATCTTGTTTCTTTACACCCCAAAACAGTCCTACTTATCGTAACTTTAATGTAAGCAGATCTTAAGGAAATTGACCTGTCTTTGGTACAGTATGCTGTCTAAACAAGCAAATGATATAAAAAATGCTGTTTAAAATGTTATTAAAGCTAGAAAGAAGACTCAATTCATTAGAAATGTGTGTGTCGTTTTCACTCTCTCAGCATTCAATTCCAAGAGGCTAAATTTGACAAAGAGAGGTACCGGGATCTTCTAGGGAGAGAGGAGGGAAATTCCCTGCTGATTAGCTGAAAACGAGAATGGTAAAAAGCAGCATTCTCTCCACCCACTTGCTCTGTAGACAGTTAAGTAATGAGAGTCTGTCGAGTGGAAGTTAACTCATTGGTGTTTCCTCCTTCATGCCACAGTTTAGCAGTTGAAATCCAGCCTTCAGTCCTAAATGAAAGGTATACTGTGTCTGGTGGGAAGGAAGGGAAAGGGGTGAAATCCTCCTAAGCTGAAGAGCCAGTACATTTTTCATTTAAGACAGACTGCTGTATTTTAATCATTAAGCTGTGGTATCCAGAATGAAAAGCAAATATGTTAACTGCCACATAACAGATTCTTAATGCTTACAGGGCAGCATCTTCTACTTATCAGAAAATGATTATCTGTTGCAAAGAGGAGCACATTTAATTGACTTGGTGGGAAGGAGAGGAAGCAGTTTTATTTAAAAGGAAATTCTAATCAACCAATTTCAACTAATGTAGATTTCACTGCACATATGACCTTCCACTCTCTTGATGTATCTTCCAGATATCAAATGACTGAATGCCCGTGTCTGCACTTTAAAGCTGACATCTGAGTAATAACATTACTGTGACTTACCATGCTTTAGCCTCTAATAAGGCATTATTAGAAGGATGATGGGCACTGACCTATAGTAGAGAGTTGTGGATGATGGTTTCCCACGTTGTCCTGTTCCAAAGGCAGGTATACAAATCTGACTGACCTGAAAAAAATTGACACTGTCAATGGGACTCCTTAAGTGAGGAAGAATGGAAGGGTTGGGACATGGTGATTTAATAAAGAAAAATCCAGTTTTGTGATAGGGCAAGTTTTGAATACTACATGGCAAATATGTACATGACAATCAGGATCAGAATCTGTATAATGAGTGACCCTATATGCACATTTACCACAAAGCTGTTGCTTCTGGAAAACTACCAGAATATGAAGGTAATCTATATTGCCACTTATATTTATAGGTATTATAAAGCTGTCATTTTGTGCTGCTCTAGATATGAAAGGTGATCTAAACATCAACAGAGGAGAGGGAACGTAAAATTCTGTTTTATCTCCATATACTGCAAAGTTAATAAACAAAGCGCATTTTTCATGATACTTGGCACTCTCAATTCCTCATCTCTCTTTTTTTTCTCTGCATCCATCACCAGAAATGCAGACTCCATTAACCAGTTCCCTAGGTTACTGGTAACATTATCCGAGTCTCAGGACGCATTTACACATATCAAAAATGGGTTCTTATAAGTGCTCAAGATAATTCCGGGTGTTATAACTGCTGGGGTTTTGTAAGACACACCAGATGCGACTCTTGCAAGGCTGCGAGATCTCACTGCATAAAAGGGGAAAAGTGTGCTCAAACATTAAAAAACTCCAGCACTTATAATGCCTGGTATTATCTCAAGCCCTTATAAGAACCCTCAAGCACCCTCTCACCCGCTTCCTCTCCCTAGCCTCCTCCTTTAATCTCCACCTCTGGACTAGCTCCCCCACCCACACTGATGGTCAATCTTTTGATCTCGTGTTCTCTAGGAATTGTTCTGTCTCCAATCTCTCCTTCGAACCCCATCCCATCTCTGACCATTTCCTTGCCTCCTTCAACCTCTCCCACTGCTCCCCCTCCTCTTCCTCACTTCCCTGTTCCTTCCGCGACCTGCAGGCCATTGTGCCCCAGGACTTTTCCCCCTCCCTCTCTCCTCTTCTCCCCTCAGGCCTCTCCTCCTCCTCCCCCGATTCTGCCATCTCCGCCTTCAACTCATCTCTCACCTCCACCCTCGACTCCCTTGCTCCCTCTCCTCCCACCTGACTCGCTCCCGTAACCCTTGCCCTTGGCTCACCCCCACCATTCGCCATCTCCGCTCCTCCAGAGGAGAGGGAACGTAAAATTCTGTTTTATCTCCATATACTGCAAAGTTAATAAACAAAGCACATGCATCCTATAGGCTAAGAATTTGTTCAACAGCTTAAACTTTGGGGATAGCATTTATTATCAGTAGTAATAATAGTATTTGTGTGTCTATAACGCACCAGAAATGTGGTTGGCACTGAACAATCACGAATTAGAGACAATTCCCTGATGCAACGGGCTTTCAATCAAGGATGGAGAATGGAGGGGAGACAAGGGACAGGAGAACATACAGAGAGACAGGGAGACATTCATGAAGTTGAGAAGCCACCGCAGGCGCATTTTTACAAGAGGAGAAAGAGGATCCTGATGAATAGGATGGTAGAAAGAGCAGCAGTGAGAAATCTTGTGTGAAATCAAGGCTCTCATTTGATTTCCCCTTGTATTGATGTGCACAGATACAAAAGGCTTTAAAAACAGTAACTGCAACTAGCCTTTCATTTCTAAGCAGTCACTGTATCACTTTCCCTTTGCCAGGGCTTGCCTTTGCAAGTTTGCAGTTCTGTGGTACTGTCATCTGATAAAAGGTCTGATGTGGCAGACATAAGATGGTTGTAGGTTTTTCAGGGCCCTACTTTTGAAATCAGTTAGATTGGTCACAGGATCAGACCCGGAGTGAGTCAAGAGGACATACAGATGCATCCCCTAAAAACAGTAAATCCTATTAATCGTGTATGGTGGAGGAGGTATCCACTGAGTGGGGGGATCACAGTGGAAAAGGAGTTAGGATATTTAAAACTGTCATAACAAATGCCTCCTTCTTCCTAATGTTAATAATGTGGCCATGTGCCTGGAGCTGCTGCATGCTCTTTGCTTCTCCTGAATACCAAGCAGATCCTGTTTTTGTGTCTCCTCTCCTTTGGTACTTCAGTCTTAAATCCAAACACGACTTAACTCTACTGGGCAATCCGACTTGGATTTTAAATGGGTTCCCAGCGTTAAGCTGGTTTGTTTGAGATGTCAGCAGTGCCAGTCACAGAAAAAGAGCTGAAACATTTGTTAAGCCCTTTTAATGAGAGGAGCTGCCTGGGACATAATCAGTGCTGGTTAGTCTTTAGAAAAGTGCTGAACGGGTCCAAATTCTTGAGAACAATCTCCTGAAAAGAACTATTTTCCTTGTTTTGTTTTGTGAGCAAGGAAATTTATCGACATTCTGTTCCATGGAGACTCGGTGCAATAATGAGTCACGTTATGCAGAACTGTGACACAAAAGGGCACTTCCGAGGAGATGGGACATTGCTTTCATTCAAACTATCAAACAAGGAGGTGGCCGGGGAAAGTTTTCTGGGAAGTGGGACCACTTGAAAGTAATTCAGAGACAGAAGAAAACTCTCCTTGCTTAGATAGTTTACGAATTTCCAGGAGGCAGACTTGAGAGAACATGAAGCTTCTCTCTCTCTCTCTCTCTCTTGCATCGATCATGAGGGATTTTGTTTTTTAAGGCTTCCAAAAATGTCCATTAAAAGCAAGGAGAACTACAAGTCCTGATATGTATTTGTGTCCAGCGACCACATGTCTCTTAATGCACTGTCATAACGGTTCTGTAATACGTTTCTACAAGCTGGCAGTCTTGCTGTTTACTTGCTGTGCCTGGGAAGCTGCTAGACTACCAGCTCAAAACCTCTAAGCACAGAGGTACAAAAGGGTTTAACTCAAAGACAAAAGTGAAAGAATCTGATGATTTGCCATGTATTGTACCCTGTGTGTATGTCTGTGTGCATGTGGTGTGTATGTTTGTGTGAGTGCTTACATCCTAACAGTAACCGCAAAATACAACTGGGCTTATAAGAGCCTACATGCCACAATCACAGCTACTTCTCAGCCTCCTTCCTCTCCTTGTGCCCTTCCTCTAACCATCTCCTTTTGCAATTCACCAGTCAAATTTGCTCAAAATGTTGATACAGCAGGTTGTGCGCATTTGGAGATTCAGTTTCCATGGCAGCGAAACTCATCTGTTAGGAGCAGGCAATTCAGGAGAGGGGGGAGAGAGAGAAAAGTCATTAAAGTATGTCAATTAGTATGCAATGCCATAGCTGTCTTTGTAGTATGCTCTCACAAAAGCAGGCAGTGTTTTGTGGCATCCCAGCAGCACAGAGCTGGAATGAATGAGAAGAGGATGGAGTCTCTTACTTATAACTAGAGCCAGGCAGAGCTGAACGACAACTCACCATAATACCCACATGAACATATTATTTAATAATAGGAAATAGTAGCTGAAGGTGAGTACTGTACTGAGCATGCTCCTTCTAGTCACGATATATGCTTGGTTTCCTTGCCTTCTCCTTAAAATCAGAAAATGGTGCAATTGCCAAGAGAAAAAAAACAGAATTTCTTTGGTTCTCCAGCAAGCAACAACTATGATAGTGTTATGTTTGATGATAGTGATGCTCACCTGTATAACTGTAACATCCATGCTTCCCAAGATTTCAAGCAGCCAAAGAGGGACAACCCCCCACCCCACTTGGCCAATATGTTCCATCCCGCTGTGAATAAACTCTACCCCTCAGCACTTACATGCACGTGCGCGCAGACACACCCTCCAAACCTTCTCAATGCATAAAGAGGGACAGAAGCTCTCTTGATAATCACTCCACTTAGTTTCTTGTCATTTGATCATCTCCCCATTGTCCTTGAAAGTGGTTTTCCTGGGTGACTTCAATACTGGTCTTTTTGTCACTCTTTTTCCTGAAAGAGGGACTTTGACCACTGAAAGAGGAACAGTGGGATTCAGTAGGGTTGGTTCAAAACACGTGTTCTCTTTTCACAGCCATTTCCACGAAAACAGAACAGTTGTACGATATTTTGACCGGAATTCCAATGAAAAAATATTCCAATCAGAATCTGGTTGATATAATAATAATAATGATAATTAATAATAATATAATAATATAATTAATAAAGACAACCATTTACACATACAGAAAACAACCCAGCAGCAAAAAATTATTTTGTTCAGTCCGATCAGAAATTGGAACGAATAATCAGACTGATAATTTGTTCTGATTTCAGTCGAACTGAATGAAATGCCTGGTTTAAATCAAAATCAGAACCGGGTGAAATCCCACATTCATCCCTAGGATTCAGTACCCAAAGAAGGGACTTTCCCTCCTATAGAGACTGTGGGAGGGATGTACTTCTATTAATAATACATTATATTGGTAACCAATCAGGAAACAGAAAATTTACCGAACATGGATGTATATCTGTAACAGGCGAACAGGTGGCAAAGACAAAGTTTGGGAAAGGAGGGATAGTCCTCTATTCCAATCAGAATCCTGGTCAAAATAATAACAATAAACCTTACAATTTGTGCAAGCACAAAATAGCAGCCAGGCTGTTTTGCACATGCGCGAAATGGAGCTGCCCATATCAAAAATGGTGCTGCCAGTGCTGACATCATCACTGTCGTAGCTTAAGATTTCTGAAGTAAAGGACTCAGGATAAGTTAATTATTACAGTGTTTATGTCAGTCTACCTTATGAACATTTTTGCTGTGGCTGTAGAGTGTATTATCTAGCTGGTCTTCCCTGAGTCAAAATGGCGTGGAAGCAGCAGCCTCAGTTTCCAATAGACTCCTTTCTGACACCTGACCCTTTGAGTAGTATTCAAATTACAAGCAACTCTCACCATTTATTCTTAACCCTGTAGAAAAATTCAGGTTCTGATGTCTGTATTCTGTCTCCCACTTTCCCTCTGCAGTTCTTTCACTTCCATAACTTGCTATATCCTCTCTTTTGTGTTCATGCATAACTCCTGTTAGCAAGAACTGTTATGTATATGTATTTGTTTTTCCAATTTTTGCCCTGCCTTTCCCGAATGGCTCAGGGTAGCTTACAAGCATATAAAACAGTAAAAAAACCATATAAAACAACAAAAATCCCCAACCTCCCCAACAATATCTTTCCTCACCCTCTCCAATCCCACCCAACCCTCACCCCCAAACCTCTTTCCAACCACTATTTCCATGCCCTCCCCCCCCCATGCCTTTTGAAACAAAACATTTTTGCACCACCTCCAGAAGATGCTTAGGCCTGGGCTCATATGAACCTCTGGGAGAAGGGAGTTCCACAAAACCAGGGCAGAAACCAAGAATGCCCTTCTGTGTACCCCCATCCTACGGACACGAGTAACAGATGGAACCTACAAGAGGGCACTCCTGGCGACCACAGGTGTCACAATGAAACATGATAGAACAGGCAGTCCTTCAGATTTGTGGGACCCAGATCATTTAGGGCTTTAAAGTTCAACACCAGCACCTTGAATTGTATCCAGGAAGACCAGTGGCAGCTGGTAGGTTCAAAGGCTGGTGGGGCAATGCGTGGGGCTAACAGTTGCGGGGCCAACGTTGGACGGGGCCAGGCTGAATTTTGAAATATGGAATTTTACAGCCCCAGTTCCCATCTGTACAAAAATGGGAATATGTATGTGTCCGTCTCTTCCTGTGTTCCCCTCACACACATGCAATTACACTCAGAATTACACACATGCGCACACACTTGTGTGCACAGGTGCACGTGCACTCACACTTTGGCGCACTTTACACACATATTGGCCCTAAATCACCTCCTTTTGTATTGCAAAAGGCTAGGATGCATGAATTGCCCACCAAAGGGGAGGAGAATTTCCCTCCAATTGTGTGCTTGAAAAGCCCCATGATGCTGTTGCCAACCATAGTTGTGAGGAGTGATGCAGCTACTAGAAATGCTAGATGTCCCAAGACAAAAGCCAGCAATTCCAAGAGGGAATTAACACCAACCCAGGTGACCCTGTACACAGAGAAGACGCTAGTGGAGAAGGTATGAGCCACATAGACTGAGAGAGGGATTGGGTAAATATAACTCTGCAGGTGGGATTGCCCTGGAAATGAGGGGCCTGTTCGTGTGCCTCCAGGCAGCATCTCTGTCTCTCACTGATCCAGGAAGGCGGAGGTTAATCCTGCCTGACACACAACGTGGTTTCAGTTATGCATTTCTTTTCCCCCACACAAACCCCAGGCAAGGTTGTGGTGGCAGTGGTATGTGGAATGGGTCTAAAGGTTTAACTAAAGTGAGAAATACACTGGTGCCTTTGTTCTTCAGCTATGGCATTCAAAGCCTCCATGAAGGAAGCCCAAGACTCTGCTACTGCAGTGCCTACTACCAACATTGAAGACAGCCAAACAACTTCTTAAGCATAAAACGAACTTGCCTACATGGAGCTGTATCCTCCACAAACAGAAGGGATGGCAATTTCAGTTTCGGATAAAACTGAAAGTACCCGAAAATGGCAATTTCGGATTAATCTGAAATTTCGGTTCTGTTTCGGTACTATCGGATCTTTTGCACTGATTTTTGTACTGGATTTTTAACATTGCCGTTTGTCCCCCATTTAAAAAACGCAGTGTTAAAAATCCGGTACAAAAATCAATGCAAAAGATCCGATAGTACCAAACCCGAAAAAGAACCGAAATTCATGAGAACCAAAACCAAAATTTTGCCCAGAGTCCCATCCCTAACAAACAGCAAAAGGACACAGGCCTCAATCCACACCACAAAAAGACCTTTTTGGGCCCTGAGGTGATCTAAGGCCTCAAGCTTGAAACACCCCCAAAACACAGGAAGTAAGTTAGATACCCCAGTCCAGTGCATGCTTGCTGAGTGAAGAAGATTGAACTGCATTGCAAACCGTGCAGGATTAGTCCTACTAAACCACTGGGATTGAAACCCACAGCAGGGTTCTTTTTACATCAGATTGAAAACATGCAAACAAATAAAGGAGAATTTATCCCATTCAACAGTGACTGGGATTCAAACTCAAAACCACATCTTTCATTCACATCAATTTTTTTAAAAAACACAGGCAGTAAGATAGACACACCAGTCCAGTGCATGCTTGCTCAGTGAGGAGGACTTTAATGCACTGCAAACCAACCCATGGCATGCAGGATGGATTAGTCCCACTAAACCACTGTGATTAAAACCCAATGCCACAGCAGGTTTCTTTTTACATCAGATTAAGGATTGAAAATATGCAAATAAATAAGGGAAAATTTATCCACTTCAACTGTGAGAGGGATTCCATTACCCCAAACCACATTTTATTCACATGAGCTTAACCGGTCACCACCCCCCAAGCACACAAGCAAGACTGTATGTAAGATACCCCAGTCCAGTGCTGAGTGTCAGTGAGGAAGGATAAAAAAAGCCATGCAGGATTTTTCTTCCAAAATCATGACTGGGGATTCAAACCTTAAAACCACAGACTATCAAGTTTGAAGCCTCAAGCTTGAAGAAAGAAGAGCCCAGAGACAAAGGGTATTTTCAGACGGTACAAGATCACAGTCAACCACAGTCAATTCGCTGTGACTGTGGTTGACTGTGGTGGTTGTGACCACGTAACGTCTGATGGGGGGAACGGATGTTTCCCCCCAGATGTTCACCACCATCAATCGCGGCGGGGAATCACATTCACCACGCGACCGGCTGAACCGGCGGGGTGGCGGTGATTGCGTGGTGAAGGCGATTCCCCGCCGCGATGAACCGAGCCGTCACGTCTGGATGGCGGCCACAGCCCGGAATCCCTGCAGGAATTCTGGCCCGTGGTCAATTCGGGCGGGCGCTGCGGCCGCATTGGCCGCGGCGCCTGCCCTTGTCCCTGGAGGGTGGGCGGCAGGGGAGCGTGGGGGGGGCGGGTCCGTGCAGCCACACGTTGCGCCGTGCGGCCCCTCCCCCTCCCCGATTCCCTGCCGGGAGCCCCCGGTACGTCTGTTGGGCCATGACGCGGTGGCCCCGGCAGGGGATCAACAGATTGGTTTCGTGACGGGGTCAATTGGCCCTGTCACGTCTGAAAATACCCAAAGCCACCTCACTGAGAATTAAAATTGGAAATTAGTTATGATTTCATTTTTTCTCAAGAAGCTGCTAAGATTAAAACCCATTCATTGTACAGATGTTATATTTAAATATATATATATAATTATTATTATTATTATTATTATTAACAAACATTTATATAGCACCAGCAGTGTACCTGGCACTTTACAAAGTAATAAAATAGACAGGGTCCCTGCCCCTAGGGCTTACAATCTGAGAGACAGGAGCTGGGGGAGAGACTTAGGAAGGGGAACAGAGGGAGAGACAAGGGGTCTAACATTCATGAAGATGCGAGGTCTCAAGTGCACGTACTTGGCTTGGTTACGATGAGAATGACAGCAGGCAGGTCCATGTTGCAAGGATAAGGGTAAACCGATCGTAGGTATAGGAATAGTGGCTCAGCAGGATAAAGAGTCAGACAGAGCAGAGCGAAAGAGGTGAGTTTTAAGGAGAGATTTGAAGGTATGAAGGGAGGGGGCAAGGCGGATGTGGACAGGGAGGGAGTTCCAGGCATGGGGGGCAGCAAGTGAGAAGGGACGAAGGCGCTTAGGGGAGCAGGGAAGGCGTGGAAGGGTGAGAGAAGGGACAGAGGAGGAGCGAAGTGCACGGGCTGGAGTATGGAGGGCGATAAGTGCAGAGAGGTAGGGGGGAGCAAGGTTGTGAAGAGCTTTATAGGTGAAGACTAGGAGCTTGTGCAGGATTCGTTCAGGAAGGGGAAGCCAGTGAAGCGAAGAGAGGAGGGGCTGCACATGGTCGAAGCGACTGGCGAGGTAGATGACCCTGGCAGCAGAGTTTTGGACAGAGATGAGGGGAGAAAGGTGAGACCGGGGAAGGCCAGTGAGAAGGAGGTTACAGTAATCGAGGCGAGAGATGACCAGAGCATGAACAAGAGTTTTGGCAGACGAGACAGAGAGAAAAGGGCGAATCTTAGCAATGTTATGGAGGGAGAAGCGACAGGATTTAGCAACAGAGTCAATGTAGGGTTTAAAAGAAAGGGCTGAGTCAAAGATGAAGCCTAGGCTACGGGCTTGGGGGACAGGCAGGATGGTGACTCCATCAATAGTTATTGACAGTGAGGAAGGAGAGGAAGGATGAGGGGGGAAGATAAGGAGTTCAGTTTTAGCCATGTTGAGTTTGAGTTGACGTTGAGACATCCAGGTAGAGATGTCAGAGAGACAGTTGATGAGACGAGCTTGAACAGAGGGAGAGAGAGAGGGAGTAGAGAGATAGAGTTGAGTGTCATCAGCATAGAGGTGGTATTGGAAGCCATGGGAGGCAATGAGTTTGCCTAAGGATGAGGTATAGATCGAGAAGAGGAGAGGGCCAAGAACAGAGCCTTGAGGAACACCAACTGAGAGGGGGAAGGAGGAGGAGGCGGAGTTGGAGAGAGACACATTAAAGGAGCGGTCAGAGAGGTAGGAGGAGAACCAGTTATGGACAGAGCCACAAAAGCCAAGGGAGTGAAGGGAATCCAGCAAGAGTGAGTGGTCAACAGTATCGAAGGCAGCAGAGAGATCAAGGAGGACAAGAATGGAATAGAGACGTTTAGATTTAGCCACCAGAAGATCGTTGGTGATCTTAGCGAGAGCAGTTTCAGTAGAATGAAGGGGGCGGAAGCCAGATTGGAGGGGGTCAAGGGAGGAGTTGGAGGATAGGAAGTCAAGGCAGCGGGAGTAGACAACACGTTCAAGCAGCTTGGAAGCAAAAGGAAGGAGTGAGACAGGACGATAGCTAGAAGGGTCAGAGGGGTCAAGAGTGGACTTTTTGAGAATAGGAGAGACTGTGGCATGTTTGAAGGCAGAAGGGAAAGAGCCAGTAGAGAGGGAGAGGTTGATGATGTGCAGGAAGGAAGGGGCGACAGTGGGAGTAATGGAGGTGAGGAGGCGGGAAGGAATGGGATCAAGGGGGCAAGTGGAAGGGTTGGAGGAGGAGAGCAGAGAGGAGATTTCCTTAAGGGAGGCAGGGGAGAAGGAGGACATGAGAGAAGGAGGGGGAGGAGGGAGAGGGGTGGGAGTGGGAAGAGAGGAGTGGGAAGCGATGTCGAGGCGGATCTTGTCTATCTTGGAGGTGAAGAAGGAGGCAAGATCCTGAGCAGAAAGGGAAGAAGGAGGGGGAGGACAGGGAGGCTTGAGGAGGGAGTCAAAGGTAGAGAACAGGCGGCGAGGGTCCCGAGAACAGGACTCAATGCGGGAGGCATAGTAGTGTTGTCTAGCAAGGGAGATAGCAGAAGTAAGGGTGGAGAGACAGAATTTGAAGTGAAGGAAGTCAGCGTGAGAATGGGATTTGCGCCAGAGTCGTTCAGCAGCACGAGTGCAAGAACGGAGGTGGCGGATACTAGGGGTGAGCCAAGGACGGGGGTTGTGGGAGAAGGCAGGGCGGGAAGAGAGAGGGGCATGGGAGTCAAGTGTGGAGGAGAGAGAGGCGTTGAGAGCAGAGACAGCGGAGTCAGGGGAGGAGGAAGAGAAGACTGTAGGAAGAAGGGGAGAGAGAGAGGAGGCAAAGTCCAGGGGATCAATAGCTTGAAGGTCACGGAAGGGGCGTAGAGAAGGGGAAGAGGAGGGGGGACAGTGGGAAATGTTGAAAGAGGCAAGGAAGTGGTCTGATATAGGATGAGGATCGAAGGAGAGATCAGCGACAGAGCAGTTTCTAGAGAGGACAAGATCAAGAGAATGGCCATTAGTATGGGTGGGGGAGTTGGTCCAAAGGTGGAGGTTGAAGGAGGAGGCTAGGGAGAGGAAGCGAGAGACTGAGGGCTGAGATGGGTCATCAACATGAATGTTGAAGTCACCAAGGATGAGAGTGGGGATATCAACAGAGAGGAAGAAAGTGAGCCAGGACTCAAAGTCAGAAAGAAAGGAGGAGAGAGGACCAGGGGGACGGTAGATGACAGCAACACGTAGATGGAGGGGGGAGTAGAGGCGCACGGAGTGAGCCTCAAAGGTATGGAAGGAGAGAGAGGGGGGAGGAGAAATTGGTTGGAACTGACAGGATTTAGCAAGAAGGAGCTAAAATTACAATATAAATTTATTGTACTGGCCACAGGCCATGACAAAAACAGATAATACACATAACATGCATCATATAAAATCACAATGTTAATACTTATATAGATAAACAAAATGAAATACCTCAACCGGGCAAATCATAATTTATCCAGCCCAGCTATCCAGCTATTACTGCAACAATGCAGATCCATTATTTGATCCTAACTTAATGCTCCAACATCCCCATGTTCTGTGCCCTAAACTTTTGCATGAAATACGCATATCGTGCCATTAGCTCTGTCCTTAATAGATTTTTACCCTCGAGGAGAAATACTATTTTCTGCTTAACTGTAAGATTAAGCGGGACATTGAGAAGATTCTCCATCTTCTCACGGAGGCTAGAAAATATCGAGCATAAGAAAAGATAATGGACTACATCCTCAACTCCCAACCGACAGTGAGGGCATATCCTATCCTCATACGGGATACCTAAATATCTTCCCTCCAGGACTGCAGATGGCGTGATCTGTAATCGCAGTGCGCAAAATGCTCGTTTGTACTGGAATGGAAACTCCCCCTTAATATACTCAGCACTGCCACGGTCGGGGGCCAAAAACTGGTCCCACGGGGATGTCCGTAGTCCGGCAATCGCAGCTCTAGACGTCTGGTCATCCAGATCCCTGACCCTAGTCTTTATCAAATTTTTCACCACATTAAATGAGAAATTCATTAGGAATGAATAGGACAGGCCGATTTTATTATATTTAAATAGTTTGCCATTGTCAGTTATTTTAATTCTCAGTTGGGTGCCTTTGTCTCCAGGTTCTATATTCAAGCTTGAGCTTTGATAGTCTGTGGTTTTGTGGTTTGATTGAATCCCTCCCACTACAGTCATGATTTTGGGAGAGAAATCCTGTATGGTTTTGCATTTCTCCTTCTCGCCGGCAATCACATAAAAAAAGAAAAGGAAAGGATAAATAAAATAAATAGCCCTTTCTTTCTCTTACCTGGCTTAGTAGCCTTCTGCCCTCTCAGGCCTGATAACTTCCTCAAGTTCTGTTCCTCACTCACAGTCACCAGCTGCTCATCCAGGCTGGGCCTCAAGCCTTTTCCCCTGGTCTCAATCAGCTTCAGAGGCAGCCACGTGCTGCTTACAGTTTGCACGAGGTCTGGGGCTCCCAGTCCTGGCCTCCTCCTCTCAGGATTGAGCAGTCTGCCAGTCACTCACACCCCCTAGTCATTTTTTCTGGCCCTTATTGGCCAGGGCGATGCCTCCATTGCCCAAAAATTGATTTTCTTTTTTTGCTGGATTCCTAAAGGAATCCTCAATGCGCCTCCTTCCTGCCCGTCCCAAAACGCAAAGTGAGCATGTCCGAGGGGGAAAAAACTAGGGCGGTAGTACCCTCTTGCACATGCTCACACTTGTCTCCTGTCTCCCTCCAGTCCAGCTCCCCTCCCTCCCAAGGGCCCCAATTCCCAACGCACCTCTGAGCATCTGTGGGGTGCACAGCTGCAGGGTTCTCCAAGTTGCTTCACTCCCCGCCGGCTCCACGTGGGTTCACTCTGGTGAAAATGAAAAAACGCGAGGCTACAAAAGAAATTCTCCAAAAGGAGGGGTCTTTGAATCAATCTTCCTAGCCACCACTTTCCCCTGCCCCACAGTGAAACAGTGAAAGCTGAGGCTGAAAGGAAATTCAATGGGAGAAGGGATGGAGTGAGGAGAGAGAATATATGTGGTTATGTGCATTGAGGAATTGTACATGAGTTGCATAGAATTCCTTCAGGTGTATAACTAAGACAGGTGTGTAACCAAGCCAAGCGCATGCACCTGAGACCTTGCATCTTCATGAATGTTACACTTCTTGTCTCTCCCTCTGTTCCCCTTCCTTCCCCGCCCCGGTCTCTCAGATTGTAAGCCCTAGGGCAGGGACCGTGTCTATTCAATTCCTTTGTAAAGCGCCAGGTACATTGCACATTGTACATTGCACATTGTTTCACTCTGGTACATCACCAGAGTGAAACAAATGGGCAGCTCCCAGCATGGCTACTGTGCCCATGGGGGACAGCCACTGCACATTTAGCTTGCCCTACATGACTCGCTCCATGTTTCTTGGCATGGCTCTGTGAGTGACTGAGAGTGGGAATCCATGGCTCATGAGAACACGTCTCCAGCTTCTTCACATTCAGACGGGTGGTCTGATTTGTGGCTCATGGGTGGCCGTGTGGGGTAACATCTCATCTGAAAACACCCAATGTAAGAGTAATTAAAGTCACACATTATTATTGAGTTTCCTATGATAGTAGCCTGTGTAATCTCCCTTAGAATTTCATAATCATTCTCATTGTCATGGTCAGATATTTGCTATACATCTCTGCTATGGGATTATGGAATTATCTTTGTCTCAAAATGGAGTCACACAGGCAAAAAGCTTGGGAATCAGTGGCATATATACATTGTGTGTCCACCACCTCCTCCCTCACTCTGTAGTAGTGTCTGGGCTGTGTAGCAAGCCTAGGATTTACTGTCAGTTTGAGGATTAACAGTCATTCCCCAAATTAAATTGGAAATTTTAGAGACGTAGGACTTTTCTTAGACTGTACTCACTTCCTTGGGAATGTGCTCTTATTTATGTTGGAGAGAGTCAAAAAGTACAATTCTCTGCTGGGCCTCCTCTGTAAGATCCTCCAGAGAGTCAAGCATCATGCAAAGCTGCCATTCCAATGCATGGTCTCCTGCAGTGATGTGTCCTTAGGAGACCCACAGGACTGTGGAAAGCAATACACTCTTTGCCTGTATCCTGCAGGAGTGTTTGATGATGAGAGGTTTCATTTCCCCTTCTCCAAAATCACATTATTGTGTGTATTTGAATGAATGCCTGTTATTTCTGCTTAGCGTAAATACTGCATCATTTTCAGCACCATTTGGCTGACCATACAAAGTTGCTGACTTCTCACAACTCATTATTATTATTGTTATAGTTATTTATTTTATTTGTTTATATTGTGCCAGCAAGGTACCGAGTGCTGTACAATCATTAGTTAGAAACCGGTCTCTTCCCCCAAAGGGTATTCTAGGAAAGACAAGGGAGGTGAGACAAGGGAAAGGGGAACCAAGTGAGAAACAAGGATACATCCGAAATTTGAGGCGTCACAGGTGCACATAGCATAGGCCGCTTCCCCACATGACAAAATGTTCCCTGTTTGCCTCCATGAGAAACTCTGAGGATGCAGAACTGGAGAAGCTTCGTTTTTCCACATGATAAAAACCATGCAGCATTTACCTCTCGGAGTTTCTCGTGGAGGCAAATGGTGCGCATTTAGTAACATGGGAAAGCACCCTTAGTTAAAGTGACCCTGGGTGAAAGAATGGAAGAGGAAACATTGGGGATCAGGCTGTGGGGATGAGGGAAAGGAAAGCCTGTCGGAAGAAGCAGGTTATCAGGAGGATTTGAAGGTTGGGAGGGGGCAGCAGGGTGAATGCTTTCAGAGAGGAGCAATACAAGAGGAGGGGTGAATATGCTTTGAGAAGCAGGAAACTAAGGGTCAGATGAGGGTGGTGGCAGACAGGGCCAGCCTTAGAAATTGCGGGGCCCAGGGCAAACACAAAATGCGGGGCCCTCTCAGCTCCACACACTTTCCCATGGCTCCTCCCATTTTCCTGTGGCCCCACCCACTTCCCGTGGACAATTAGAGAATTGTCATATAAGTTATTTTTTACTTGTCAGTACAATGTTCTCCAAAGAACATTTAAATCTGGTTTAGATGAAAGGGAGCCCAGGACACAGATATGGTTAAAAGGCAAAGACTCTTATTTTTTGGCCTTTGGAGGGGAGGGTGGGTTAATTTTTGTGGGGGATGTTTTAAATCTGTTTTAACGATATTGTAGATTTTTTATGTTTAAAAATTGCTTTGTTTTATGTTGGAAGCTGCCCCGAGATGCCATAGGCATAAATATAATGAAATAAATAAAAATAAAATAAATAAATTTAAAACACAGGAGGGCATGCACACAATGAATAGGGACAGATTATCCATGGCCTGAACCCTCCTTCACTTGAGCATATTCCTATTACATTCCCAACACAGGAGTTCAAACGTAGATCCAGCTGATCAAACATAGATCAAACAACCCCCAAACAGCCACAGCACCCCCCCATGAAAGCAGGGATAAGAAACTGAACCTCAGGCCCAGAGTGGCCAAACACAGCTCTCACAAAGACTTTGTCAGTGCAGGGGTGGCTGGTGGGTCTTAAGGTTGGAGGGGCAGTAAGGCTGGTGGGAAACGGTGGGCGGAGCCAGGGCAATGGTGGGCGGAGCCAGGGCAACGGTGGGCAGCATAACCCAGCAGCAAGGAGTTCCAAGGGTTAATGTTGGATGGACATTACATTACTTAATCAAGCAATTTCAGTTAGGTTAGGCAGGTTATAAATCACCTCCTCTGCCAGGTTTAAAAGCAGGCAGACAACCT
>QEPC01008874.1:3041638-3051907 GCA_003113815.1 Sphenodon punctatus
CTCCCAGGGTGCTAGGGGGGCAGTGCCCCAAATATCCTTGGGGGGGAGCCGTGTCTGTGTCAGTGTGACCCCTTTTCCAGTTATTGGATTAAGGATCTCAAACACCAAAGCACTAAAATTCCAGTTAAACATATCCAACAAGAAACAACTCCCCCACGATCACAGCACCCCCCCAGCCCCTTCCCAAACCACCCCCCAGATTGCCCCACTCTACTCTCAAAGACCCACAATGGGGTGCAGCATCAGCAGCACAAATGAGCTCACATCAAGAAAGAGGAGGAAGAGGTATTGGCACCGTGGCCCTTACCTCCGCTGCTGCTGGGCCTGGGTCTTCTGGGAGCCGGGCTGGAGGTCAGTTCAAGGCTGGCAGGCTTCGGCTGCTAGGCAGGAGGGGACAGCAGGAACATTCTTCTGGGGCTCTCCTTGGGCAGGGGGGTGACTCCCTTACCCCTTCAGGAGCCATGGGGGGATGGGGGACAGCCATAGGAGGGGGAGCAACTCCCGCTCACACACACACACTCACCCACACATACACCCTTCTCTTACACACATTTATTCTTTCATACACATTCATTCATTCGCTGTCTCTCGCACACACCCATTCAAACTTCCACACACCCTTTCACCACTCTCTCTCTTTCACACACACACACACTCAAGCTCTCAGACATCCTTTCACCTCTCTTTCACACAACCCCCATTCAAGCTCACACACACGCTTTCACCTCTCTTTCACACATCCCCATTCAAGTTCACACACACGCTTTTACCTCTCTCTCTCTCTCTCTTTCACACAACCCCCATTCAAGCTCACAGACACACTTTCACCTCTCTCTCTCTTTCACACACACCCCCATTCAAGCTCTCACACACGCTTTCACCTCTGTCTCTCTCTCTCTGTCTCTCTTTCACACACACACCCATTCAAGCTCACACACACGCTTTCATCTCTCTCTCTCTCTCTCTCTCTCTTTCACACCCCACCCCCATTCAAATCATACTCACACACATCATGCTCTCACTTCAGCCTGGGTCCTGACTCCGTCTCCAGCCACAGACACCGCCTCTGACTTGACTCCGCCGGTGCCACCGCTCATCTCCCGCCTCCTCTAGCTTCAGATCCTGTGCTGCAGCGCTGCCAGTCACTGTCGCTGCTGCTCCAAATCCTCGTCTGCCTGACTCAGCTTCACGCCAGGCGCCATCACCATCCAATATAATTGCCCGCGTCCATTCCCTTCCCGCACCAGGAAGTTGCATAAAGCAACTTCCTGTGAGGGGAGGGGAGATGTTAGGGAGCGAGGAGGTGGAGCCACGCCAAGCGGAGGTGGGCGAGGATTGGATTTTGAATGGCTGGGGTGATCTAGTCTGAGTCTGGAGCAGCGTGGTGGGTGGGTCAAGTGGCAGCAGCGGCCAGGGTCCCGCGCAACAAGCATGCATGCTGCCCCCCCTCCCTGACACAGCAGCTCCCAGCTAGTACTGCTGTCAGGACCGCAGCCCCCTGAAAAAATTAATTAATTAAAAAAAAAAAAAATCAGCCTAATTGCGGGGCACCCCAAGGAGTGGGGCCCTGGGCGGCTGCCCCTAGCTGCCCCGCGGTAAGGCTGGCCCTGGTGGCAGAGGAGGAATGAAACTTCCATGTAGGAATGGCGGCAGGAAACAAGTGCAGAAAGATAGGGGAGAGCAAGTCCATGAAGAGACTTGAACATAAGGCAAAGAGCTTGTGCTGAGTGTGTTCAGTGGAGGAAGCCAGTGGAGGGAGAAGACAAGGGACTGAACATGATCAAAGGGACAGGCAAGGTGGATAGCCTTGGCAGTGGAGTGATAAATGGTAATGGGTGGGGAAAGGTGAGAGCAGAGGAGGCCAAAAAGAAGGAGGTTGCAGTAATCAAGGTGAGAGATGACTAGAGAATGAACTAACGTTTTGGCAGTGGAAGTAGCAATATTATGTAGAAAGAAGAGACAGGACTTAGCAACAGGGTGCAGTGATGGGGCCATGCCCACATGGATAGGGTACAGAGTCATGATCTGGACCTTCCCCTTCCTTCCTAAGCACACCCCTCAAACCTGAGGAAGTGAGGAAGTCCAAACAAGAGGGAGCAGGCAGGAAGGTGAAGGGGGGATTTGAAACAAGGAGAGAAAGAAGAAGAGGGGGAGTTGGAAGGAAGGAAAGAAATTCAGCCACCTCCTACTGTTTCTTTTCTCTGGTGTGACTGGCTGGGGATGCTGACTCCAGCCTCCTCCAACTGGGCTGATTGGTTTGGTGGCTTTATAGGGAACTGCAGAGACTCACCACCTCCAGCCCCTCTCTCTTGGCACTAACTGCGCAGCCATCCTGGGGACAATTTTCCTAGCACCCCACACACAGTGCAGCCCAGAGGAGGCTTCTCTTCCCACTCTGACTGCCACCCCCGCCATCTGCTTCACCGTTAACGTAGGCACGTGGGCAAAATCAGAGAGATGCCTTCTGTACCTGTGTCTGCTTTCATTATGGCAATGTAGAGCAGCAGCGAGGGCTGCAGAGCTCAGGGAAGGCAGAGCACCACCCCTTTCAGCCCTTATGACCCACTGCCCCTGAAGGGAGGGAAGGAAGGAGCAGAGAGTGTATGCACTCCATGCGTGTATGGAGATCCATGCACAGAGGGCACCGTAAGTGAAGGGGTGAAGATGATTTGGGGAGCAGAGGAGACTCTGGGTCAGGTGAGGGTGGTGGCCTCATTTTAGGGCCTGTTTTTACCACTGAATTCAGTAGTGAATTGACTGACTATATATTGAATTTACAGCTCGTCTTGGGATTTGCAGCAATCCCTAGCAAAGCGGTTACCAAACTGTTTTCTAGGGATGGGACTCTGGGCAAAATTTTGGTTTCGGTCAATTTCGGTTTCAGTTTCAGTACTATCAGATCTTTTGCACTGATTTTTGTACCGGATTTTAACATTGCAGTTTTTAAATGGGGGACAAACTGCAATGTTAAACGTCCCGTACAAAAATCACTGCAAAAGATCCGATAGTACCGAAACCGAAAAAGAACCAAAATTTTGGATTAATCTGAAATGGTGCCATTTTCAGGTACTTCCAATTTGATCCAAAACCAAAATTCCCATCCCTACTGTTTTCATATTAAGCGGAATGTTTGAAGCCCTTCCTCAGTGCATCCTTATGTACCATGGCCCACGTACAGTTACTGTGTCTCATCAGGGTGTGTTTGTCAGGCTGAGTAATCCACGGCCTCATTATTATTTTTTTACCAGATACTAGTATCTTTGGGAGGCCAGGCCACTGCCTTTTGGGTTTGTGTGCTGATTTTATTGCCACCTGTATTAAGAATATCACAGGACTTCCATTGAGGCACTGGAAAGGAACAATCCCTGCCTTGAAGGATGTATAACCCCCAAAACACAAAGAGGCAAAAGGCGGGGAAAGGGGAATACAACCTACAAGCAAAGGAATTTCTTGAAGCACTGACATAATCTTGTTAGAGTGGCTGTATTTTTTATTCTTGCCATGTTTTGCTTTATTAGGATTAAAGGCAGGGATGAAAGAAATAGAAAAAAGACAAAGAATAGCAATCGTCTGGCTTTGTGGGGATCTTTGCAGGGATGAGTCTTAAAGAAGGAGAAAAGAAAGACAACATCGGGGCTGTTTGATTTGGACTAGAATATTCAACACTTCAAAGAGGCTGCATGGGGAAAAATAACTAGGCTGTTTAAGGGAGAGTGACAATTCATTCCCTTGAGGCAACCCAGAGACTGACTGACCCTTAGTCAATATGGATTGTAATTTGCCAAAGACTAATTTTTTCACACGTTGTCTTTACTTTGCAGTTGGATTCTGATAATTTGCCAGGACATTTGCTTTTATTTAAGACAGATGGAATTAGATAATAGAGCTGTGCAGCAGGCACATTATTTCATTTTAGTTTTCATTTTCATTTCCAAAAACCAGTTCTTTTTTTTTTTTTGGGGGGGGGGGTGTCATAAAGGAGTCTACCATTTTTGTGTTTTTTTTCATTTAATTTAATTTAAAAAAAATGTAAATCACTGCACATGCGCAAAATGGCCAGTGGGGACCATTCACTGGCCTTTTGCAAAATGGCCTTTTGCAAAATGGTGCCAGCAGCATTGGGATAGGGTGCGCCAGTTTGGGATAGGGTGCGCGTGTGAAGAATGGCCCCCCAGTGGTCATTTGGTGAATGCACAGTGGGGTTTTAATTTTTTTTAAAAAAATATTTTTAATAAAATAAAACAAAAAATAAAAATGAATGAAATCAATCAAATGTTGTTTTCTTATTCATTCATTTTTGTTACCTTAGTTACAAAAATGAATGGGGCTCTGTTCGCTTTTGTAATTAATAAAAGAATACAAAATTGCACACCCCTATCAGATAGTCTTAGGTGGCTCCGGTGACTAGTCTTGGACAGAAACTTGTCTTTGACACTGAAGGAAAGCAATTTTTAAAAGTGTTCACTTAAGTGAAGGGTCAGCTGTGATGGGGTTTCCATTGCCTATCCCCAAATAATGTCATACGTCAGTCTGCTTAGCCCAGCGTGAATATAAGAGACAAAATAATCCGATTCCTAAATGCTTTGTTTGTTGTTTTTTAATTTCTAACGGGAAATCCTACACCCCAAACTTCAGAATGTATCATGATGACAATCCATCATTTGCACCAAAAATAATAAAAACATACCTTGTAAGTAAATTGAAATTTCTGCTTGCCACTCAGGAGGAGTCAGTAATGTGTGCAGTGACGTCCTTTATGTTCTTGGCTATGAAGCTGAGAGGGGAATCTGTTGGAGGGATGTTAGCTTTTGTAAGTTGCGCTGTAATTAAATTATTGTGCTATATTATTGCTGATATGTGAAGAGTATAAGAGACTCAGCCTTGTAGGAGACTGAAGGTTGGCTTAGACACAAGTTCAGGGCTACGACTGCTGGTTGGGGACGCTTAACTCTGTAATTATTGAGATGGATGTTAATCCTGGGAAATGCCCAGATAAATCATCATTTTTGAACCGACGATGATCTGCTTAGTTCTCTCCCTATTTGCTGCTTTTGTTGGTTCCATACATATTTGTTATGTGTTTGTAATATTGTCTTTGGCCAAGGCGAGAGCTAGTGCCATTAATAAATTCTATTCTATTCTATTCTAAAAGCATACCTACAGAGAAAACAAATAATATTACACTTCATGGACTAAATTGACTGGCATCTTAATATAAACATTTTTGAGTGCGTTCTATAATAGTTTACAAGGATCATAAACAAACATGTCTAAAGAACATTAAAAAGGAGTCATGACTTTAACATGAGATACAGGATATAATGAACAAAATTGCAGACGTTTTCATCTAATGCAACTGAAAAAATATTGTGAAGCACACAAATAATCAAAACATCACACAAGCTATAGCTGCCACACTCCTGCAGTTAAAATGTCACCATTATTGCAAGCATCCTGTTCTTTTTTACAGTTGCTCAGATAGATAGCTCTCACAGTGGATTTCTCTATGCAATTATCTGAGGCCTCCAGCATGTACAAATTATTTCAAAACCCCTCAAATTGTTAAGCTGCTGTAGGGTTTGAACTGAACTAAATATTTCTCCTTCATAAACTAAAACATAACTTGTAAAATACGAATTATTATGAGATTTTGAGATAATTTACATAACTTGTAAAATACAAATTAATATGAGATTAGTTTCTTCAAACTTGGTTTGCTTTATAGATCTCAATGCAACGTAGAAATAAAACAAACCGAGTTAGAAGACTAACTTCTCACATTTAAAATTGGACAAGAAATTAGCATTTGTATTATCTTAGACATTTCCCTCCCTCATAATATATAGAAATACCAAGAACAAAATGATGCGTTGAAGTAACTTAATTGGGATAAATTACTTAGACCATATTCTGTGAAAGCAGTTCTCATACCCTCTGCAGATGAAATCAGAATCCTGAATGATGTATTATTTATTTTGCATGGCTTTGTTGCTGGAGTTAAATTATTATATTTAAGACTCAAATGCAAAATGCAATGTCAAGGGTGTGTCTGGGCATAGCCCCCAATTCTGGCTAGGCACTCACTCAAACACAAGAAAAGTCCACGTTCATAGTTGGTTCACGAGTCCAGGTCGAATTCCATGAGGCAGTCTGAAGAACAGGCACCAAGCAGGAAAGGAAGGCCAAGTTTGTGGTCAGGTCGTGAGTCCAGGTCAAATGCCAGAAGACCATCCCTTCCCCTCCATTATTACACACTGAGAGTCAGCAGAACTCTCTGAAATTCGCTTATTTTGGGGGTGTCAAAGATTGAGGCTGCTTTCACACGATACTGGGGAAGGCAGGAATACTTGTGCAGTGCAATCGCTGCTCTATTATTGCAGGGATTAGCGTCTGAGAATGCACTAATTTCCTTTTATCACACGAGAACACACATCGGGTGATTTCAGACGCTGTGCGGTCCCGATTCACCACAGTGGATTCCCTGCGGTGGTGAACCGATCAACCAACCCCCGTGGTCCAGGAAGGCCCCGAACAGACATGATGGGAGTGGGACCACGGCAGGGAATCGGGCCGTCAGACCACGGCCCGGAGCAGTGCAACAGACGTGACGCCGATTCCTGGCCATGGTCAAAACACCCAGAAGGCACGAGGGAGGGGCGGGAGGCAGACATGGCTAAATGAGGGCAGAGGAAGCCAAAAGCGCCTACAGGGAATGCCCACACAAGGGAAACGGGAAGGGAAGGGAAAGAGGGAGAAGAGCCGCCGAGGCAACACGCACAGCAGGCACAGAGACAACGAGGGCACAGTGGAACACACAGCACACACACATGCCCGGGTGCACGTACACCCGCATGGGAAAGGAAGGGAAGGGGGGACACAGTGGGACAGACAACACACACAGCACAACGGGCACAGGGGGGAGGGAGGGCGGCCCAGGGGCAGGGCAGGACACAGGAAACGGCACCCAGAACCCCCACAACAGCACAGTCCACATGGGCACCCCTACAGCTACACAGGCAGTCCCAAAATGGGGGCCCCCTGAAAGGCTGGGCCACAGGCACAGGAGGAGGCCACACGGAACAGGGAGCAGCCTGGTAATGGTCCAGGAGGCAAACAGGCACTCCAAGCGCCGGCGAGGGTGCCATGGAGGAGATGCAGGAGAGCTGGAGCAGTGCAGGCAGTCCACAGATACACACACACACACAGGCGGATGCCGGGAGGCGAAGACCAGGCGCCCCAGAACCCCACGGTCACATAGGCACCCAAGGGGGGGTCACAGGCACAGGAGGGAGCGACAGCGGATGAGGAAGGTCAACAGCAACCCGGGGAGCCGGGTAGAGGCACAGATAGCAGGACACGGCCACAGGAGAAGGCAGCCACGGAGGAGAGCACTGGTCGCAGAGGTGAACGGGGGGGGGGCTGGAGGGGGCTCGGAGCCACAGGCAGGGGCAGTGGAATCCTGGGAAACAGGCATCACAGTTGCAAGGCCGGGACATCATGGAGGAAGCAGGCACCAGTCCGCGGCAGCAGGGAGGAGGCGGGAACTCTCCACAGGGCCACCAGCTGGGGCACGGTAGGTGCACGGGGCCTCACAGCCAGCTGCAGGGGACCACAAAGGATCCCGGGGCTGGGTGGCCCACCAGGTGAACAAAGTGGGGCCACTGAAGCATGCTCCGATTGTAGCCCAGCACAGACATGTGGTGGGTGACCAGGTAGTATGCCTCGAAGGGATCCTTCGCGGCAAGCCCCAACTGCACATTGGAACGGGACCACACACTGGACAGCGCTGTCAGCTCCGCTTCGGTGGGCTCGGACAAGCCATTGTCAGCTGCTAGGGGCCACAGAAGGTGACTGAGCTCCAACAGCTGATGATACACTGCCCCACGCGATCGCTGGTACCCACGGGCCCCATGAACACAGCCAAAGTAGGACACGGCCAGGGCAGGGCTCCCCTCATTCAGACAGGCCGTGTAGGCAGCCAGGCTGCACACAGACAGAGCAGACATGATCTCTGCCGCCAGCCACCCCACACGCAAGCACCTCATCTCCGGGACGCGCCCATCGGGAGAGGGAATCAGGCCCAGGGTCTCCGCATGCAGCCGGCAATTGCGGGCCCTCGCCTCATACACAAAGTAGCGCAGCCCCGAGCTCAGACTCGCATAGGCACCAGACAGGATGTCCAGGCAACTCAGGAGCAATTGCACAGCTGGGGAATGCCACAGGTCACACAGGGCCATGGTCTCGTGGAAGGTCCAGCGATGGGGGGCCCCATGGGTGCTGGGAGCCCAGTGGAAGTGCAGCCAGCCATGGTCCAGGGAACAAAGGAGACTAATTGCGAGGACAGAGGGGCTCCACAATCCCTGGAAGGATGGGAGGGGATGCAGGGGGGCTCAAGGCCAGATGATAAGGCCACCAGCCACAACATGACATGACAAGCGAGCGAGGCGTGGGGTGTGAACCCAGCACAGCTGCTGGAACAGAGCTCACAGACAGGACAGCCTACACACTAAGCAGGACAGCAAGAACAACAGGTTGGCAACACTGAGAGGTGGGAGGTTGATGACAGCAGGAATGCAGCTGGAGCCCGCATGCACCCGGGCACAGGGTGGACTGTGTGCCAGGCCCCTTGCAGGGACAGCAGGTGCACTCAATGGACCGCCCCCAGCTCCCCGGCATGCATGCCCTGCAGGAGCCTGTCCGGACAGCCAGGAGTGGGACTGCCCATAAACGACCCAGGGCTACATGTGCCCCGGCCTATAACTGGGCCATCTGCCCCCCACCCGGGGCAACGTGCAGCATGGAGCTAGGCCGGTTGGACGCCTGAGGGATGCACTTAGCCCTCTGCACAGAGTGCTACTGCTCGCACACTGATTTCTTGCGCATCCAGACCACTGAGGTGCACCTGGGCACCCGCCTGCGGGTTATCATTGCCTGGAGCACCTCTAGGGCCTGGACAGCTCATCACGCCGGCTCAGGGCCCTGCGGGTGTCCGGGGTGGCCCGGCAGGCCCTCCTCCGTGGCCGGGATAGGGTTCCATGGCTCTGCGAGGCGGCCGGGCACCTCCAGTGGCGGAGGGAGACCATGGGGCATGCAGCCCTGCTCGCTATGCCCATTGACCAACAAGTATGGATCACAGAGCGGGCACAGGGGTGGTTGTCCCGGGCGTTGGCTCAGTGGGATGAGGCCGCCTGGAGGGCGCACTTTCGGATGGACAGGCACACCCTACTGCAACTAGTGGACCTGTTAACGCCCTGGCTGGAGCGGCAGCACACCCCCAAGAGGACCCCCCATCCCCATGGTGCAGCGGGCGGCCATCGGGGTCTGGGCACTAGCAACTCCCGACTCCTGTCGGTCCATCTCACAGTAGTTTGGCGTCGGGGTGAGCACTGTCGCCGGGATCTTGCGGGACGTCTGCGAGGCTGTGGAGGGAGTGCTCCTGGACTGAGCGATCCAGCTGGTGGACCAGGCGGCCGTGATGGCTGACTTCGCGGCTGGAGGATACCCCAACTGCATGGGTGCCGTGGACGGCACCCACATAGAGATCCTCGATCCCTCTGCTGGATAGGCCGTGGAATATGTTAACAGACATGGATACCACTCACTGCAGCTGCAGGCTGTGGTGGACCACCAGGGGTGGTTCATAGACATCTTCTCGGGCAATGATGCCCGGATCATGACCATCTCCTCCTTCTATGCCCGGATGTACCGCGGGGACTTCGCAGACATGGAAATGACCTGGATCGAGGGGGTGATGATGCCCCCCTGTATCCTGGGGGACCCGGCCTATCCCCTCACCCAGTGGCTGATGAAGGCATACCCGGTCACTCAGAACGCTGTGGAGGCTCTCTACAATACCCGCCTGTGTGCAAGCTGGACCGTGGTCGAGAGGGCCTTCGGGGCCCTCAAGCAGCGCTGGAGGAGCCTCGCGGGCTGCCTGGACTACACGGTGGAGTCCTCGGCCCTGGTGATCAGGGCCTGCTGCGTGCTGCACAACGTGTGTAAGACCGATGGGGCTGCCCTCGAATACCCCGTGCCCCAGCACCTTCCTGGCCCTGTGCCCCTGTATGTGAACGCAGAGAACCCGTGGGAGTACCAATAAACCAAGCGCATTCGTGCTGCCCTGGCCAGGCGGATCAGCCGGGAGGCTGTGGCGTGAGGCACACACCCTTGTCTCCACCACCCTGGGGCCTGCACCAGCGCCCTGGGCGCGCCCCTGTACGGCCCCCTCCCACAGCCCCAGGCCCATGAACTGACCCAAGGAGGCAATAG
>QEPC01008874.1:3052007-3071137 GCA_003113815.1 Sphenodon punctatus
TGTGTTGTTGCTGGTTGCCCAGCAGCGACGCTGCGTGCATTGTCCACGGCTGGGGCTCGTTTCCTTTGATTCCCCCCGGGGATTGGCGTCCAGATGTTACTTTCTGTTGTTTCCCGGTGGGGATCTCTTTGACCACGCTTCCCTGGATATTCCCCCGGGGAGCCCGGGAAGCATGGTTGAAATTGACCCCATGTGGGTATTGAGCGTGATGAACATCTGGCGCGTGCCAAACAGACGTTCAGGGCTCTTTGGCCCCGATTGAGCGTGGTTCACTGTGGTTGAGTGTGATCTCGTAACGTCTGAAAACACTCATTCAGGGCGCTTTGTCCCCGCCACGGATTGACCGTGGTTCACTGTGGTTGACTGTGATCATGTAACGTCTGAAAATACCCATCCTTGTAAGAGTTACATTTGGGGACCCGGTAATGCCATGCACGATTGGTGTTCTTGCGTGATAAAAGCAGGCACTAATCCCTGCAGGAACAGAGCTGTGATTGCATTGTGCAAGTTTTTCTGCCTCCCTCGGTACAGTGTGAAAGCTGCTTGAGTCAAGCTCTGAACTCAGTCTCATGGCTGGTCGTTAGATATGGCTTTGCTGGGTTTAATTTTATAATCCATACCACAAATTAATCTTCAAGCAATATGAGAAGAGACTATTGAGATAAATTCCACGTTGAAGTATTACAACCAAAAACTGTGATTTTACCATACTGCTTCTATAAAAATGCTTTTGTGGCTCCTAGGGGAATAGTAAAGCTCTGAAGCCAGTTCTTTCTCCCTCCTCTCAATGATGTAACTAGACATGACTGATGAAGTCAGACATGCTATGTTAACCTGTAGTAAATTTGATACAAACAAAAGGGAACATGGGGGATAACCTTGCTTATTCAGAAGGCTGTCTTCAGACTTGAAATTGGGATAAGGATTTCCCTCTGAAGTGTACTGATGTGAACTAATTTGCATCACAGTTACTACTGCTTAACTTCCTTAGGGTCTGACAAAACAAACACAATTAACTACGGCATTTAGACATTGACCTTTAGGTGCAATTAGCATGAACGATCATTACATCCCAAAACACTAGTAAGAACAAGTCCAAGTTGGGGTATTCACAAACATGATGCTGGCCTGGTAGGGCCTACTTTGACCCGATTGGGCCAGCATCACAGTAGCACATTTGTTCCAGGCCTGCCAGATGTGGGCCCAGTACAAACCCAATGGCGGATGGCAGCCGGGCCAGAAATGTGCACCCAGTTCAAAGTTAGCCCACAGTCCATTCCCAGTTGCTGCCCAGCCAGGTCAGAGCGGGTGAATTTCCTCCTCCTTCTCATCATCATCATTTCTATCATGGTACTAGGCACACGCAGTGCTTTACAGTCATAGATTTTGGAGACAGGTCCCTGCCCAGTGGGCTTACTCCTCCAGTGGGGAACACAGGGAGAGACAGATACACACATTTCCATTTTCAGATGGGGAATGTTTGTTTCCGGCACTGGCTCTTCCCAGATTGAGGGGTTGCCATGGCACATAGCCATGGCTGCCTGTCATGACAGGGGACGGAGTGATGGCAGCAGCACAGGGGCGTGGTTGTGTGACTGCAAATCGCTCCTGGCCCCCCTCCCATGCTGGAGCACACCGGGGAACGTGTGTTCCCATGGCCAGAGGGCATCTCAGTCAGGAAGCCCTCCTCCCCCAAGTAGGGTTAACTGATGTCTGTCATGTCAATTAACACCGGCAGGGCACTTTTAAATGAGGCGCTTAGAAGCACCTCCTGAGCCCTGCGTTCAAGGACAAAGCTGCGCAAGGAGTGTTTTCATGTTCCTCGTGCTACCGGAAGTGATGCGCTGCCTGTTCTCAGCAGTGGCTGAAGACACGAAACTTTGAAGAAGCACATTCTGTAGACCTCAATTTTCAGGTCTACTATAGTGATTGAAAGGCAGTATTGGCAGTGGTAGAGGTGTCAATGGAATCATATCATAGCCACATAATGGCTGCAATTCTCAAACTATTTCAGAGTAGTCCCATTTAAGTCAGTGAGGCTACTCTGGAGTAAGTGATTTGAGGAGTGCCGCCAATACAAAAACAGGAAGAGGTCATCTGGACCAACATGGCAGCACTCTTTGGTTTGTATCATTCCCCTCTTCCTGCTTCTTCACTACGGCCCTAAATCTCCAGAAACATACCTCGGCATGTCATGAATTCATTAACATGATCTGGTTCAGTCACTTTTGCATATAATTTATTCTGTGTGGCTAATTGTTTTGTGTTAGATTTCTATCTGAAGTTTAAATTAGAAATACATATCATTTAGAAAAAAAAAGGAGGTGGGGAAGACCTAACCAAGCCATTTGTCTTCAGTTGACAGATTTACAGTTTTGAGGCATCCAACTCTTGATCATTTGCCCAAGATCCACTTCTTTTGAGAAGTTCGGATTTCAATCAGTTAACTCTTATTCAGCCTTCCTCATTGGAGTAACCACAGGCAAGAGTTGGGGTGGGGGGTAGACATCTCCTTGACCTGTCACATAAAAATAGGCATTGGCAGAAGGCAGATGGACATACCCCAACTGACTTTAGGTTGAATGGGGAAAGCCAGACCCCTCACCCTGATTATTATGCCCCTGGCCTCTATGCCTGTTTGTGACAGGAATAGCACCATTCTTCTAGTCAGTTAAAATAGAGGCCTTTGCTGCAGTCAGACACTCTGTTCATAGCATTGTGTGGGGATTCTCTTATTCCAATTGAAATTAGACTCTCTGTATTATTATTACACTATAATTAACATTATTCATTTTAGCGTGGTACATGTACTCTGCACTATACAAAATAGAAACACAATCTAATAGTCGCAATCTAATAGTCCTATCCTCAAAGCATCGTTTCAGTGAATGGTGCTTGTGCTGGAAGAGCACTATGAGGAATGGCAGGAAACAATGGGTGTTTTTAGATGAGACGCAACTTCGCAGGTTCACCCATCAACCACACACCCAAACGCTCATGTGAAGATGTGTGGGTAGATGTATGCTCCCAGGATCCACTAGGGGTGTGCAATTCGTTTTCGTAATTATGATAACGAAAATGAAATTGTCATTATGAAATAATGGGAAAACACTGAAAAACTCATTTCCGGCTATAGCTTTTTTCTCAATCAATTCTGATGAAACTTGGGGAGATTGTACCCCCAATGGAGGGAACTACGTATACCAAATATCAGAAAGATTGGATAAAAGGAACCGATTTTATGAACAATTGAATTTTGTGATTTTAAGAAAAGCTGCATACACATTCCTGGCTACAACTTATCTTTCATCCAGTTTGCATGAAACCTGGGACAATTATGACCCTCCCCAAGATTACCAAATTTCAGAAAGATTGGATAAAGGGTCCTGATGTTATAAGCCATTAACTTGAAAATGCATTTCTGACTGTAACATTTTTATATTCCATCCTGTTTACAAGACATTTGGTAGGAACGTATCCTACATTTTCCCTGTCATCTCTGCCAAAATACAGGACAATTTGATAAAGGGCAATTGAAGTTGTCCCCTTGAAGACCATTATTCAGATAAATAGCAGCACATGAAGTGCCAGTTAGAGGCAGGCACCTGGCATGGCAGGGGGAGGGGGGATGTAGAACAACCCAACAGACTCACAGACACATTCACTGGCCAATTACTGCATGCTTCCAGCTTTACAGAACCAATCACTGGTGGCTTTGAGGCAGGCATAGGAGGCAGCCCTGAACCGGGCATAGAAGGGACATAACTGGGACTTTGGGGATAGCATCCCAGCAATCAGGAGACATGGTTTATACATCCAGGCTGGCCAGTTATCGTCACAATCACATCCTGCAGCACTGTAACAGAGGACATTAGATAATCTCTTGGCTCTTTCCTAAGCAGATGCTTCCAACTTTTTTTTAAAAATGTTATTATTAAAACATTTCATATCCCGCCCCTCCTGCCAAATCAGCTCGGGGTGGCTTACAATATATAAAAGTATAAAAACACATAAAAATACACAAACAGCAACATAAAACATCTAAAATAGGAGGAAGAGGAGAGGGAAGGGGGAACACCCCCCCCAGGAAAAGAGGAGGAAGGGAAAAAATACCCCGTCCTTATCACCCCCCATAAAAATAAAAACCCACCCTCATCTATCTCCCTCAGCAAATGCCTGGTGAAACAGGCAGGTCTTGCGTTGAAGTCAAAAAGAGGAGAGGTCCAAGGCCAACCGGGCTTCTGCATGGAGGGAGATCCACAGCCTCGGCGCAGCCACCGAGAACACCCTCTTCATAGTCGCCCCCCGAGATACCCAGGGGACTTTGAGAAGGGAGCTCCCAGTCGACCGCAGGGGCCAATCCAGAACACGGGGAGTGAGGTGACCCGCAGATATATGGGCCCAAGCCATATAGGGCTTTATATGTAAGAACCAGAACCTTGAATCGGGCCCGGAAGACTACAGGCAGCCAGTGGAGAGAATGGAGCACCGGTGTAGTATGCTCACAGTGACCTGTCCCTGTAAGGAGACAGGCTGCAGCATTCTGCACCAGCTTCAGTCTCCCAACCGTCACCATGGGCAGCCCCACATAGAGAACGTTGCAATAGTCCAGACTTGAGGTGATGAAAGCAATGATGATAGTGGTCAGGTCGGAGTCTGAGATGTACGGTCGAAGCATACTCCCGGACTCTGAAACTGGGAATAAGTGGGGGACAAACCCTGTCAATGACGGGGGATGCCACACCCACCGCCTTCCCCACTAGCGTCACCTCCGTCTTCTGGGATTCAACTTCAATCGACTCGCTCTCATCCAGTAACAACTGGGGAGAGAAGTTGGGGTGGCCATGGCATAGAATGAGGATATTTGGTTGACATTTCTGCTGACCAATTGGCACCACAAACAGATTTTATACCACAGTGACACGTAAGAGAATCCCTGGCATAGGCTCGTTCTCTGCATATGCTGTGAAGACTTATAAAATTGGGACACTTTATCACATCTTTCCGATATTTGGCACAGATAATCCTAATGGTGTGAGATACACCCCTGCCAAATTACATGTACACTAGTTGGACTACAAAGATGTTACAGCCAGAAATACATTTATAAGTTAATTACTTATACCACAAGGACCCTTTATCCAGTCCTTCTGAAAATTGGCATAGTTAGTGAACTTGGGGAATGGTATACCCTTGCCAAGTTTCACCCCCACTAGATGGGAGACAAAGATGTTACAGCCAGGTATGTATATGCAGATTTTTGCAAAATAAAATAATTCAACTGCTTATAAAATTGGATTCCTTTATCCAATCTTTCTAAATTTGGCACACATAATGTTTTCCATTGGAAGTGCAATCCTTCCAAGTCTCATCCACTTATAATGAAAAACAAAAAGGTTACAGACACAAATATGTTTTGCATTGAAACCAATGGAAATAAAAAACAAAAACAAAAATTAATTATTTACAAAAACAAAAATGAAAAATTTAAATATAGAAAATGAAAAATGAAAACAAATGACTCCATGGGTCCCTAGTGCACACCTCTAGGCCCATGCAGCACCCACTCATGGCCACGCATAGGCCATCAGAGAAAAAGCCAGCGTGCCCCGTGTGGGAGAAGGCAAGAAAATGCATGGGGAGAGGCTCAAAAAAAGCCCCTGCTCCATGTGAACCAGGGCGTCCACCCATGCCAGCAGATAGGTCTGTGGCCGGTTGTCTCCCTGGTCCCGCCCACAGCCCTAATGGTAGCTCTCTGGAGAGCTCTTAAAGGACATGCGTGAAATACAACGCATTGGCTCAAAGCACAACAAGCCCCCCTCGCAATGCACAAGAGAATAGCCAACACCATGGAGTACAGCTGCTTGGACAGCAGCTTCCTGCATGTTCTTCTGCCAGTATGCACCTTCACTGTAGTCCAGGACTGCCAGCAGCTGCAGTGGTTACAATGGATCCTGGGAAGGAAGGGGTTACTGGCTGCTTCAGCTTCCTGTTTCTATAGTGTCCATAACTGTGTGTCATGGCAGAGGGTGAGAAGTTGGGCAGGGCTTGGGGTGGGAAGTGTTGCCAGGTTGGGGGCGGGAGGGGAAACGTCCACCCTTGTGAATTCTTTTCACAGCCAATCCATAGCAGCAGGAGTGTGTGGAGGCTGCCTGAGTGGAATCTCTCCCCACTCACTCCATGTGCATGGGTGCTGCTCTCAGCGGATATGGACGCACACCCCCTCCAGCCATGCTCGACTAAAAACACCCAATGTCTCGAATCCTGCCAGGCATTTCACAAGAGGAGCCCTTGTGCCATTGGCTCGCCATTTCAGCCCTACCCAGTGGGTTATCAGCCTGTTGCTAACCATCTCTTTTTAGGGAAGGTTATTGAACGGGTGGTGGCCTGTCAGCTTCAGGTGCATGTGAATCGCACCTGTTTTCTTGATCCCGTACAGTCTGGCTTTCACCTGGGTTATGGCATGAAGACCATGGGGCTGGAGATCTTGGAGAGGGAGGCACTCCCATTATTGGGGGTGTCTGCCCTTCTTTGGTTCAATCTGCGCGGAGCCTGGAGGTGCTCCTGGATTCACAGCTGCTCCTGGGTTCTCAGGTATCGGCTATGGCCAGGAGTGCCTTTTGCCAATTGCATCTATTGAGGAGGCTCCGCCCGTATGTCTCAGACTCCGACCTCACCACAGTCATTCATGCATTCATCACCTCGAGGCTGGACTATTGCAATGCACTCTACGTGGGACTGCCCATGGTGATGGTTCAGAAGCAAAATGTGGTGGCCCGTCTGCTTACTGGGGTGAGTTGCACGGGGAGCACATTAGATAAGCATTGCTCCAGGCATTACACTGGCTGCCTATTGTCTTCTGGGCTTGATTCAAGGTGCTGGTTTTAATCTTTAAAGTCCTACATGGTCTGGGCCCTGCTTACTTGAGAGATCGTCTCTCCCCCTGGACCTCGGAGCGGCCCCTGTGGTCATCCGGGAGCACCTTCCTGGAGGTCCCACACTACAGGTGGGTCCAAACAGACAGGTGAGAATTCTCAGCAGCCACACCATCACTGTGGAATGCCCTCCCAGTGGAGATTTGCCTCAGCCCGGACCTCCTTGCCTTCTGTCGAAGTTGTAAGACCTGGCTCTTCTGTCAGGCATTTGGGAGGGGGAGGGTAGACTGGGATAGCTGGTTGGGTGGGATTGCTTTACACAGAGATCATTAGATTGTTATGAGGGGCTTTGAATTTTATATTTTAAAAAATCCAAGTTTATTTTTATATGTATATCTATTTTGTGGAATTTATTATTGTTGTTATCTTTTGTATTATTTTTTTTAGAAATGTTGTAAGCTGCCCCAAGTCGCTTTGGCGAGGGGGCGGGATAAAAATATATGGAATTAAATAAATAAAAAAATAAAAAAATAAAAATCACTGCCAATGTCTAGAATCAAATCTAGGCCTTTCAGGATGGGGAAATACCCTGAATTCATTGGAGTGTCCTTTTGACTGTCCAGAATGGGATGACTCTTGGGTCCTGCCCACCTGCACTCAGCAGAAGAAGGCTTCCAGGTCAGACAGGAGCAGGGCTTTTGTATCAGGTAGTGGAGCTTTTTGGTCCACACTCTCCTCACAAGTTGGATTTGTAGCATGAGGGATCCATCAGATATCCATTTTCAGTTATTTCAGATTGGGTTTTTCAGTTTTTCAATTCCATTATTTTGAGGGTTTTTTATTTACTTATTTGGGTTGTATCATTTTGGCAATAGTAGAACTATTATGCATGCATAATTGACAAACATCACAGAACTGAAATACTAAAATGAGCAGAAAACTGAAATAACTGAAATGGAATAACCCCCAAAGTGGGTATGTGGATATCTGTTTTGGTCACAGATGTTATTGGGATACTCAGAAGGCTAACCAAAAATGCAAATAATTTCTTTGAGTAAAAATCTATCTACAACCCATTTCAGCTCTATCAAATCTATTTTTAGAAAGGGTTCAAACGTGGAGAGGATGTTGGGTTTTTAGAATGCCTATACGTTTCTTCACCACCACCACCACAAAAAAAAAACACCAACCCAAAACTATACAGATATGGCTAGTCCTCAGCAGTCCAATCTCCAGCAGGAGTCTAATTCTCAATTTTTTAATAGCTTCTCCATCCTTTTCCTCAGCTCCTCATCTTACTTAGAGTTACGCCAGGACAATCTCAAGGACATCAGTGCACCTCAAAAAAACTTAAATTGGTCCCCTAGTTGCTTCCATTTCTTTTTCTTTCACTGCTGTCTAACCCTCTCAACATGAATCCACTGGATTATTGCTTTTGTTAAGAACTTCTGGAAAAGCTTTTAGAAAATAATGCAAGCCAAACCTTGAGATCACACTGTTAAAGGATCATTTCACTGCAGACATGTCTGATAATAAACTCAACTGTGAAGCTTAAGACATCTCTAAGGTTATTCAGGGCAAGTCTTGGAAGCTAAAAATCTTTGAAAAGATCTTTGGAAGTTTTGAAGATTCAAGTTCACTCAAACTTTATCTGTTATATTTTGAACTTTGTTCTTCCCTATAAAAAGCAAAACAAGACAAAAAAACCTTCTTTCCAATCCTTCATGGGGGTCACTAAGGCCACATTCACGCCTGACACGGTGCAGCAGCAAGACCTACGAGGGAAGATGCGGCAGCGGGGAGGAGCTTGATTCCAGAAGTAGCTCCCATGCAGATGGGCATCTGCCATGGCTTCCCTTACACATGTCAGGGCACAAAATTGTGCCCTGACATGCGCGAGGGAAGCCACGGCAGAACCCCATTTGCACCGGCTCTGCTTCTGCCATCAGGCTCCTCCCCCTGCTGCCGTGTCTTTGCTTTACTGCCAACCGCAGGTGTGAATGCAGTCTTAGCTTAACCACACTGATGATCCTTAATGCAGACCATGGGTGTTTTCAGACAAGCACATTACCCACCCAGTAGCCACCTAACCAGTGTTCACTGGATAACCATTGATTCCCAGTGAGGTTTTCACACAAGCACGGTGGGTACTGGTCAGTGGTCAGGGAGACACATGTCTGAAAACACCCTGCATTCAGCACTGCTTCCAAATGAGCATGCCCCATCTCACAAACAGACTGGGAAAGATAATTCTCTTCCAAGAATGGATAGGACATTGAATTGGTAATGTGTAATAGTAAGTAGAAATCATGCCGTGCAATAAGCTGTTGGTTGTTGTTAGAATTAACTAAAAATGTTAGTGAAAAGCCCTATGATGAACAAAGTTCAGTATAAACAGGATGAAAGGTGAAGCTTAAAATATGACAACACTTCAGCTGGGGATTGGGAACCGCTGGCTCGTGACCATATCTGGTCCACAGCTGGTTTCTATTTGGCTCTTTTCTAGTTCCTAGCTGTGATCATGAATCCAGTTCCCAACTTGCAATCAATGAAAGAGTGAGCTCAGGAGAAGGGAGCAGAGATGAGGGCATGGATATGAAAAGTTGAGGGTATGTGTTCTCATGATTAACAACCGTTTGACACACTTTAACCAATCAAGGTGGTTAAAACACAGTTAATGCATGATTTGTACCACTCACTTATATGTTTTCTGCAAATGCCTGTCTGCATTTCTGGTCCACAGCTGATCCCATGTCTGGTCCAACACTATGGGTGTTTTTAGGTGGATAGGAAGTAGCCGCGGCTCCCTCTGCAGGACGTTATGGGCGGTGCCCCCCAAAGCCCTGTGGGGGCCACTGCCACGGCTTTAAGAGTTTAAAAAAAACACAAAAAAACGTGCCGCCACTTATGACAGCTACAACAGCCTCTGAGCTGCTGCAGAGGCTGCTGTAGCTGTCACTGAACTCGTTCTCCCTTTGGAGACCCACCCACTCTGCTGGGAGAGGGAGTGGGTCCCCGAAGGGACAAAAAGGTTCAGCTGCTCAGCCGCCCAAAGCGTTTCCCTATGGAAAACGCGATTTGGGTGGCTGAACTCCTCTGTTCACAGCATGTATGGGACGTGCTGTGGAGGGAGGGGCTACAGCCTTCCATTGCGCTCAACGGGCGCAATGGAAGATCTCACCAGGGCAGTCGCACTGACCGCCCTGGTGAGATAGCTTGGCTCGGGGGACTGAGGAAGGGGGAGCAGTGCGCATGCGTGCTTCCTCCCTGCCTCAGTCCCCCAAGAGAGAGTCACCGTGCGCAAGTTTCCGGCACTGCCACTCCCGCTGCCATATGCTTCTCGGCTCCCCCCCATCCACCGCCAGGTAAGCTGACTGATCCTTCCCTGCCATATGCCCCACCTTACATCCCACCCCTAGGCTGTTCCCCCCACCACCACCCTGCGCCCACCCCCACCCTTCACGGCCTGGGACCTGCTTATCTGCGGCACCGCCTGACTCCCCATGTGCCTGTGTGCCCTCTGAGATCATCCAGGGGAGCCTTTTTGGAGGTTCCCCGGGCAAGGTGGGTGGCCACCGATGTTAGATCTTTTTCGGTGACTGCCCCTGTGCTGTGGAATTCGCTCCTGGAGGAGGCTAGGTTGGCCCCCACTCTCCTGTCATTTCAATGTTTATGCAAGACCTGGCTATTCCGCCAGGCTTTTGTGGCGGGGGGTGGTGGTGGGAGGTTGGGGGGTGTTTCCCTGCATATATTATACATTTTTAACTTTTAAATTGTTTTATTGTTTTATCTCTGTTGTTCACCGCCCCAGGCTGCCCTGTGGGCAGGAGGGGCAGGATAGAATTTTTTTGTATAAATAAATAAAAAAAATAGGCCACATGTAGGAAGGAACACTTAAGGTACTCCTCACTGATAGAGATACAGCCCATTTCAGAGGAAACTTCCACCAATGATGGCACTGATGGCCGTTACTCTATTCTTGTCCTCCTTGATCTCTCTGCTGCCTTTGACACTGTTGACCACTCGCTCCTGCTTGAATTGCTCCACTCCCTTGGATTCCGGGACTCTGTCCTAAACTGGTTCTCCTCCTACCTTTCTGACTGCTCCTTCAATGTATCTCTTCCTAACTCCTCCCCCTCCTCCTCCCTACCCCTCTCGATCAGGGTTCCCCAAGGCTCCATCCTTGGCCCTCTCCTTTTCTCTATTTACACCCAATCTCTAGGCAAACTCATTGCCTTCCACGGTTTCCAATACCACCTATATGCTGACGACACTCAACTCTATCTCTTCACTCCTTCCCTTTTCCCCTCTGTTCAAACTTGTCTCACCAGCTGTCTCTCAGATATCTCCGCCTGGATGTCTCAACGCCAATTCAAACTGAACATGGCGAAAACTGAACTCCTGATCTTCCCTCCCAAACCGTCCTCTCCCTCTTCCCTATCAATTACCATTGAGGGGATCTCCATCCTCCCCATCCCCAAAACCCGCAGCTTGGGCTTCAGCTTTGACTCACACCTTACCTTCAAACCCTACATTGACTCCATGGCCAAATCCTGCCGCTTCTCCCTCCACAACATTGACAAGATTCACCCTTTTCTATCTGTCTCCTCTGCCAAAACTCTCATCCAGGCCTTAGTCATCTCATGCCTCAACTATTATAACCTCCTCCTCGCTGGCCTTCCCCACTCCCACCTTTCTTCCCTTATCTCTGTTCAAAACTCTGCTGCCAGTATCATCCACCTCACCCATCACTTTGACCACGTGCAGCCTCTCCACTGGCTCCCTCTTCCTGAGCGTATTCTGCACAAGGTCCTCGTCTTCACCTACAAAGCCCTTCACAACCTTGCTCCCCCCTACTTCTCTGCCCTGATCTCCCTCCAAACCCCTGTTCGAGCCCTTTGTTCCGCTTCCATCCCCTCCCTCACCCTCCCACACCTGCCCTGCTCCCCCAACCGCTTTCCTCCCTTCTCCCACGCTGCCCCGCACACCTGGAACTACCTCCCTGCCCTCATCTGCCTTGCCACCACCCGCCACACCTTCAAGTCCCTCCTCAAAACCCACCTCTTTCGCTCCACCCTTCCTAACTCCTGCTAATCATCCCCATCCAGGATTATCCCCCAACTGTTATCTGCAAACTCCCAATTTTCTGTAACCAAGCCAAGAACGTGTACCTGAGCTCTCGCATCCTCATGAATGTCGCATCCCTTGTCTCTCTCTCTGTTCCCCCTTCCCTGTCTCCCCTCCCACTGTCTTTAGATTGAAAGCTCTTGGGCAGGGACCGTGTCTATCTTATTCTTTGTAAAGCGCCAGGTACATTGCTGGTGCTATATAAATGCTTATAATAAAATAATAATTAATAATTAATAACACTGAACATTCAATAGTGGTCTACTTGAACTGAGCTTAATCAAGAGTCTCACTGGCTCGTAGATTAGAGAAAGGAGTAAGACCACAGGAGACATCCTTTAAACATTCAAGAGTTTCTGAATGTGTAACAGGGAGGTCAATGACCTACCCAGTAGGGATAGGACTTTGGATAGATTTCCAGATTCGCATCTGTTATGTATTTGGATCTTTATTTAATGTTTTTTATGGATTCGTATTATGGATCTGCATGTGCAAATGGCTTCCAGACCATTTTGCACATATACAAAATGGTCTAAGTGCTGCCCTTAACCAAAATAGCAGCAATAGCACATTTACCATTTTGTGCATGCTCAAAATGGCTCGTGCAATTATTTTTAAATATTTTTATTATTTTTAATACAGATCCATAATATGAATCCATAATTGCCACAGTGTTTGGGGATTAATCCGTAACTGCCATTTTCAGACAGTTACAGATTAATTTGAATTTGTAATGCCCATCCCTACAAGCTGGATTTGAAAATACCCTTGTCATCTCTCACCTCGATTACTGTAACTGTTGTCAGGAGTTTACCTGGTTTCCCTCCCAAGCACCACTCCCATCTGGGATCTTGGTCACCCCAAGCCATGAATCAAATGTTTTAATTGGGTACAACACTGTTTTATTCTTGACCACACAAGTAACATAGCATAAACATAGTTCTTGGATAGATCTAGCCCCATCTACTCAACACATAAAATAAACATTTCTTACGTGTCCTGCAGACCACAGTGGTGAGTGTTGGTTTTATTTATTGAATTTAATTTATTTATTTATAAAAGATTTTTATCCTGTCCCTCCTGCCCATAGGGCGAACAATAATGTAAATTTGAAGAGGTTGGTACAGATGGGGGCCTGGGGGTCTGGATTCAGGAAAGGTGCCCTTGACTCTGGATCTTTTGAGAGTGATGGTAAGGTCAACTGCCCAGTGGTTCACCGCAAAGCTAGTGGCCAGTAGCGCTGAAGACGTTTTGCCATGATTTGAGCTTCTATTTTATAGCCCTCTGGGTGGGAAGTCATTATGCTGGTATGCTTGGTGCAGGGCCTCACGCTGTTATCTCATGGGTTTCTGCTGACCACGTTCTTATGCACATCTACATCGTTATCTTGCCAGAACATCCAGGTCTCATCCCTCCGGATGAGGCTGGACATTCTCTTCTTCATGACGAGATTAGGGTCTTCCCCTTGCTACTAAGCGTCACTAAGGCTGTTAGTTAGCCGATACCCATTTTCCTTGGTCATTGTTTGTGGGGGCAACATCTGCTGAGTCTGGTTAGTGTTATCTCTTGTTTATACATTTTATTGCCCTGTGTACTCCAAACACTTCTAAACATTTGCTGACCTTCTTCTCATGATATTATAATAATAAGTTTATTTGGCACTAGCTTTTGCCATGGTATAGAGTTTCCTCTTCCTTTTCTCACCACCATGGTCTGAGGCTCATGACTTTAAGCTAGTGGATCTGTTTTCTGGTTCATACCCATCATGCTTTTCATTTGTAAGGCAACATAGGGTGAAAACAGACATGACGCTAACCACCCGTTAACCACCCTTGGTGGTCATTTATGCATGTTTCAGGGCTGCAAAGGGCACCAATACAGCCCTGCAACATGCATAAATAACCACCAAGGGTGGTTAAAGGGTTAGCGTCATGTCTGTTTTCACCCATATATTCCTTTGGTCAATATTAAAAGAATACATACATTATTATTACATTCAATAATCTACACACATGTATTACTACTAACTACATCAAAAGATGAAATGAAATTTCAAGCATAAGGAAATCAAACAAGCTACAATCATATTTCAACAGCCCCCCCCACCCCCATGCTGCTATTTTTCTATATAGCAACACCATTCTATCTGGAAAATAGGGGCATGGGGGTTTTGTTTCCGGTTTTGGGATTCCTGGCTTGTCTGACTGTGAGGGAGCTCAGTTTTCCAGTCAGAGAGCCTATCGTTTACATGCCAATGAAGCCTGAATAGCCCTGTGTTGCAAAGCTATTATTGCTCTCTTTGCCCAACATGCAATCCAGACAACAATGATTATTAACGCGATCTGAATTATTAGAATAATAACAATGGGATGCATCACCAAATTTAGTATGCCAGTTGCTGTTGGTGACCATCCAAATAAACTTTCCCAAAAGGAGTGATTAGTTTTATACTCTACTTCAGTCAATACATGAGTAATCTTATTTCTTTCTGATTTGAGTACCAGGGTTGCATGGCCTAGTGTATTAGCCAGGGTCTGTACCTTTTCCCCAAATGTCTTAGTTTCCTGTAGGGCTTGGTGTATTGGGGCTGCGGAGTATGCAAATGACATGTTCCAAAGCTGGAAGCTATCTTTGTCCCATAATCACTTCCACTCATTAGCATGCAGTGTCCAAGTGACATTATTAATAAACATTTTAGTTATATTACACATAAAGAATATTTGAGAGCCCAAAATGGTTACAGTTTCTGAGGGAAGGGGAGCTCTGCCTTCTCCAGAAAGCTGCTTCCATATCAGTTTTACCTAGCTGGAATAAAATAGCTCTTTGTTGAAGCAGGGCTACCGAACATTTAGCCCAACATCCAATAACAATGGCAATAATAATATACATTTTAACATGAAATCAGAATGACTAACAATGGTTACATTTTTACATTGAGTATGCATGCAAACACAGGGATGTCCAGTGGCTATAAACATTTCATTGACTGCCAAGCAAAGCAATTTGTTATTCCCCTTTTCTCACATAGGTTTAGTGATATCACATAGATAGACACATAGATAGAGGGAGAACACTGAGTGACAAACACACTACACTTTCCCCCCACTTAATACTGTGAGAGCACGAACACTATTACCGGTGTAATGATTGCCTGCTCCTCTCTGGGATCAAATAATTCCAGAGGTCTGGTAAACAGAAACTGCTGCATTTGCTTTGTCGACGCACCCCAACAAGACTCGGAGGCAGATATTGGTTTAAATGCAGGCCGCACTCATTTATTCAAATCCAATTCGTAACAGTAGGTGGGAAATTGCCCCAGCAATTCTGGGTCCAGTATGCCAGCTTACTAACATTCTTATTAACACAGGTCCTGCCAGGATGTACCTTCCATTGGCAGTCCCTTAAACCAAACATCCCCTCCTTCAACAACGTTCAGGCCGAAGGGGGGTGAACATATCCGTCTCCGGGTGCGAGTAAGGAGCGAGGATTCCGCAAGGTCAGAGGACAGCGCATGTCCCTGCTAGTCATGCTGCGTCCCCACTCCCAGAGTGATGACCCCAGTGCATGCTGTACCTCGCATTACACTGGGTACTTTCAGACATGACGCTAACCACCCTTTAACCACCCTTGGTGGTTATTTATGCATGTTGCAGGGCTGTATTGGTGCCCTATGCAGCCCTGCAACATGCATAAATAACCACCAAGGGTGATTAAAGGGTGGTTAGCGTCATGTCTGAAAGTACCCACTGTGTGTCTTCTCCCCATCTCTTATGGAGGTGACTCATAATACTCTGTTAACCTCCCTATTAAACCTATACTGGCATACTGGACCCCTGCCACAATAGGGGTGGTTGGTTCCAAACCGCCCCGACACATACTACCTAGTTAAACAATAACTTTTCCAAATGTCCCGCCACTGCTGCCAAATATATCTCATTTCCCCTGTTGGAGAGATGTACCCCGTCATCCTGGTACAATTCGCTTCTTGTATGTACAATTTCTGTGTGCTTAATGGTAGAACCCCCTAAACTTATCAACCATTTTACAACCTCCTTATTTACTGTACGCCTAGCCTTATCTACTCTCCCCGGGTTCCTGGATCGTTCCCATTTGATCCTAGGGATCCATTCCACCCAAACTAAATGCACTCCTCTAAACAACTCCCTAATCCTTAGTAAATCCCGTTTAATGCTAATGACGAGGTCTACTCCCTTCCTAACTGTCAGATCATTCTCCCCCAGATGTATAACCAATATGTCTGGGGGTGGACACCCTCCTAACCTACACAACATTGGCAGGAGATGATGCCAGCGTAAACCGCTCCTACCCCTCCAATCAATTCGAGCTTTGTTGGCCAGGCCTAAAAATTTTTCCCATGCTGATGTTGCTGCAGCTGTGCTTGCCCACCGAACGATACTGTGGCCCACGATCCATATCGCTTGTCGAGCAGCCCTGGTTGGTCTAACCCCTGGCAGGAGACAAGATAAAACAACTTGTTAGAATCGATATGGATGCACATATCTTTTGTACTCCCCAGACCTCCATCTTCCCACGGCCATGATTGCTGCTTCAGGCAAACCCGCGGCTGCTGCCGTGGTGGCTGCCCCAATTTGAAACAATGGGACCCAAAGTCCTGGGGAGGTAACCCAGCCTTCTTTATTGCAGTTCAAAGTATTGCCGTCAGTTGATAATTCGTGACAACTGCCCCATTTCTGTGAATGAATAATTTCCCTTGGACTTTTGGTCTCAACCCCATGTACCGCTTTCCTTGTTCTAATGGGCAGATCACTTGATTGGCCACTTTAAAAAGTTCTACTATTTGACCATGGCGTTTTTGATCAGTTTTTGACCACCTAAGGCGAATACGCAGACAGTCCGCCGTCACTTGCAAGTCTTCTATCCCCAATGCCCTTGCCAAGGAATCCCTGGTAGAACTACAGACCAGCTCACTAACTCTAAAACCTCCAAAATACATGATTACATAAATTGTTGTGAACAATTGCACCTCGTATGAATCATAGCAAACGTCCGGTAGAAGACTCACCATACGTAACAGGACTGGGGTTGTGATCGGAGCCCTCTTTCTGCGCAACACTGCTTGTGCCCTAGCCCATGACTCTAGCATATGCTTCAGGGAAAAACCCTTATCAGGGGGCTGAAAACCTTTCAGCCTGCTGACAAAGGCAAGAGCCGTGGGTTTACCAGCAATGGTACCCACAGCAAGGCCCCTACCTCTCAGTGCTTGTGCAAATTGAATAACCTCGGCTTCCTGGATGGAAAATCCCATTCCCCACCCTTTTCCTGACCTGAATTCTTGGAATTCTCGGAAAGCCCTCCCGTAGGCAGCTTGCATCCTAGGTGCCAAAGATCCTTGAATGGTGTACTGAAGATCTAATGCCTAGGTTCCAAATACCCTGGCAAGGGATCCGGGTTCACCCGGGCCTCCGGCGCCAACTCCCGGAAGCGTTCCATCTGGAATCAAGACAAGGCATCAGCTATGCCGTTGTCGATTCCAGGGACGTGTCTAGCCACAAAAAGGATGTTATTCTGTAGGCATGCCATGACTAGCACCCAAACCAATCCCATAACCCTGGCGGATCTAGATGACTGTGAATTTACCACCTGGACAACTGAGGCATTGCCGCACCAAAATATTACACTGTGATTAGAAAATAGCCCCTTCCAAAGTAGGACAGCCACCACGATTGGGAACAGCTCTAAGAATGTCATGTCCCTGATCACTCCAGTAGAATGCCACTCCTTCGGCCAACGAGCCACGCACCAGCAAGTCCAGAAGTACACCCCAAAACCTACCCCCCGGCAGCATCCGATTGTACCCGTAGCTCAGTCTGCAGGAGCCATTGCTCCCTCCAGAAGCTAACCCCATTGTACTTTGCCAGAAATGCCAACTATACCCCTAAATCCAACCGCATTTCTCTGGTGACTCATATCTGGTAGCGGGGAGGTGGGTCCCCCCTAAGCTTATTGTACAACCTTGCCAGAAACGCCCTGCCAGGTGCCACAACTCGGCACACGAAGTTCAAGGATCCCACTAATGACTGAAGACGCTGGACAGTTATCTTCCTGGCAGCCATGCGCTCCACGATCTTATCCCGCAAACTGACCAACTTCTCAATGAGTAACCTCGATGTCTTAAATTCTGTGTCAAGCTCAATCCCTAGATATGTGAGCCTCGTTGTTGGGCCCTCGGTTTTCTCAGGAGCCAAAGGAATGCCCAATTCCGCAGCTACGTCTGCGAATGATTGTAAGGCGACTGAGCGTTCTTTTGACTGGGGGCACCCTATTAACAAGAAATCATCCAGGTATTTTGTTAAGTCACCCCCTTTTTTGTTTTGGTTAAAAATCCACGCAACGAGGGTGCTAAATCGCTCAAAGACAGAACAAGAGATCGAGCAACCCATCGGCATCGCCTGGTCATAACAGTACCGCCCCTGGAACTGGAAACCCAAGAGGTGAAAACTACTGGGGTGTACCGGGAGTAACCTAAATGCCAATTTCACATCGTATTTTGCTAGAAGCACACCACCACCCATTGCCCTCACTTTTCGTACCACCTTGTCAAAAGTAGCATATTTAATGGTTGTTAGCTCTTTGGGCATTGTGTCATTCACTGATCTGCCCTTGGGGTGTGACAAGTGATTGATTAAGCGGTATTCCCCCTTTGCTTTTTTGGGGACAATTCCTAACGGGGAAATCACCAGATTCTCCATGGGGGGGTGGTCAAAAGGGCCTGCAATCCGTCGCGCTGTTCGTTCCTTTTCTATCTTTGCCATAACTATCCCCTCCATCCCTACTGTTGATTTCAAGTTGCGTGCACCTTTTTGCTGCTGCACTGGGCCAGCCGGTATCACAAAACCAAATTTAAACCCCTCTACTAGGCACGGGAAAACCGGTAAATCCGGAATCCGATAATGCCGGTACCGGGCGTACCGGCATTATCGGATTCGACCCGGTAAATCCGGTCCAGTTACCGGATTCCGGGTACCGGATTTTTTTACATTGCAGCCATTTAAAAATGGCTGCAATGTAAAAGCCCCACCAAAAAAGTAAAAAAAACAAAAACCTCCCCGGGTCCAGGCTGCGCGGGTGGAAGGGGGGACACCCCCC
>QEPC01008874.1:3071237-3092558 GCA_003113815.1 Sphenodon punctatus
CCCCAGGGATCGGGTCATACTTACCGGCGGCTGCGGGGACGCCACGGCCGCTGGTGCTGGGGGGTGGGCTCTGAGTCTTTTTTTAAACAAAAATCCAGGCTGGGCAGGGTGGGTGGGGGGTGTCCCCCCTTCCACCCGTGCAGCCTGGGGAGGGGGAGGGGGGAAGAATTAAATTTAATTGTATTTATTTCATTGATTTCAATGGGGACACAGTGCCCCATTGAACTCAATGAAATAAAACCGGTACTGGTATACCGGATTTAATCCGGGAATCTGGTTCTTCGAGAACCGGTAACCGGTAAATCCGGTAGCCGGTAATGGGCCCGGGGTCCCACCTCTACCCTCTACTATATACCTGACCTATCTATCCGGGTGCCCTTGCAGTGCCTTTTCTAATTGTTCAATTTTGACCGGCGTCAGTCCCCTTTGAAGCCCGGGTCCCCGCCGAAGATCCCTGGCCCCCTTTTCCAGGACCGCCCCCTTGATTGTATTCTCCCTTTCCTCCCTTGTACTTGGGCCTGTAGCAGTTGATCGCTGGATGTCCCCCACCACAATTGGAACACCTGTGCCGGAATCTGCATGTCGTTCTATTGCAGTGCCCCACCTTGTTGAACTCCCAACAAGGGCTGGGAGTGCCTTGACCACCTTTCCTTGTGTCAGCATGAAAGGACTTGCTCCCTCAAGCCACCCCACCCCATACCAACGAGTGACCGCTGTCGGATCTGGTTCCCCTGGTGGCGTCAATCATGCATTCGAGCCAGAGATCGGGGGCGTGAACGTCCCATCATAACCCTGGCGTAGTGGCCGCCCGATGATGGAAAGATTCGTCATATCATAACCAAGCTCCAACTGGGCCCATTCCATAAGTCCGCCGAACTATGTCGGCGTACTTGTGGAGCTTGCGCCCTCTGCTGGGATCGGCTTGGAGTATGACCCCCATATAGACTGAAAATGCAGCCATCCAATTAGCCCAGTTCCTGTCGGCCTTTGGGCGCTTAAATTTCTCCTTTTCCTTATTGTCCTCTGTCTCAGCGTGATCCACAATTGGATCGCTGAATAACAGGGCATAAATGTTGATGTATTCCCCTTTGAGTATTTTCTCCTTCACTGCTGGCAATAAGTGCTCCCCAAAAGGTGCGGACACACTCGGGATAGGTCCGCCAGGGGGGGAGACGGGAGGGTTGTAACCGGAGCGCCACCACCTTCACTGCCCAGCATTGCCACCCCTGTCCAGCTCCCCTGGGACCCACTGGTCTCTGCCACTATGGTTGCGATTGCGGTTTGGCCCTCTACTTGGGCCTGTCCTGCATGGTCCCCCACTGGTGCTATGGCTGATGTAATCCATGCCCCATTCCATTGCAAAAGCTGGGGCATCGCTGTCTGAGGGGCTTGCTCAAGCCTTGCCAGCTCAGTCCCCTGTGCCCTGGTATCCCTTCCCACAGGAGCCCCCCTGGGAGCTCCTTCTCCCACGAATGTTAGTACTTCACCCCCTATGTTTAGTACCCCCCTGTTATCTGCCCTGTCCTCTCTCCTTCCCTCAGTCATTAGGAATTCCTGCTCAACTCGAATTCCTCCCTCTGCTGGTAAAGGCATGTCATGGCGTCTGGCTGGCCCTCCTCCTGAGGCTCCCTTTGCTTTGCCTTGGAGCTGACTCTCAATGGCCAAAATTCTATGCCAAAGGTTCTGGTCGCTAGTATCCTGATCTGCATTGACCTGCTCAGTCCTCCTCCTCCTGGCTGGGGGTCCTTCTTCTTGCTGCAACAAGATACCCATACTGGACCCAGCAGGCCCTTCACCTTCCCTACCCTGGTCGGGGCCGCCTCCTCGCTGCATCACAGGCCAAGCGGAGGCCTGCTGATAATACTGGGCTAACCCCGGTATGCCATATTGATCTATAGGCCCACTAGTGGGCCAGCCGGGCCCCTCATGGTGGCCAATCCCCCCTGGGTACACTGCCTGAAGGAGGGGGCCCATATCTTCTGGCTGATCCCATCCCACAGAGGCCAACCCCTGTGATGCCATGGGATGCCCCCCTCATCCCTGTAGCGTAACGGGGGAACAACCACCCTTCTCCCCCTTCCCAAATCCTGGCTGTTCTGCGGAGGATCGATCTCTGCCCTTGCCATGGCAGCCAGGGGACATGGCTGGGCTCTCCCTTCCTGACCCCCATCTGGGATGCCAGGTTCTCTTCCCCCCAAGCCTTCCCCCGCGCTAGGCCCCATGGGGTCAGGTTATTCTCATGGCCCCCCCAGCCCTCAGCCTAGCCTCACACTCCCGGAGTCGAGCCACCATCTCAGCCCTGCTTGGGGGAATCTCACTTGCCGCCTGTTGGTCCGTTCTTTCAGGCCCCGCTTCCACCTGCGCGCGCCCTTTTCCCTGCGCAGCTTGCCTTGGGTGTCCCGCAGCCTCCTCCTCCTTCTTGGTCCTCCCCATGACTGTCCCCCTCAACTCTGGCATGCACGCAGGGCAAAGCTCAGCAGCAATCTCGCTTTGCTGCTGACTGCTTCGGCTTACTCCCTGGATTGCCGCTTCCACGCGGCGACAAGAGATCCGCCCCTTGTAGCAGGGGTGGAGTCTCCAGTTCCAACAAGGCCTGCATGCGCTGCCTCGCTTCAGGAATGGTTGCCCAGCAACCCTCGATCCAGCGGGGAGGCTTTCTAACAAGCCGCGGCTCCATTTTGCCTCTGGTCTCCCCTACAGGGGGAAGGGGGATGCAACAAATGCCCTGTCGCCGCCATTTTGGCGGCGAAGGGGACTTCTCACATAGCACACAAACGGAGTCTGCACTTAGAATCACTTGAATAGTCATGGGTGTAGCACTAAAAATACTAGTGTCTGAGGGGGTGGATTTTATGTTGTATGATGCTGATGACACCATCAATGATTTGCCAACATTGGACAGACTGCATGGGGTGGGGGACAAAATACAAACACTGCTTCCAGGCCAGACCCTAAGCAGGAATGAGGCAGAATATTATCACAACCAGTGAATTTGAAATTAATACAATTAATACAAAGGCAAGGATCCCTTTCTAGGACTTTCTAGGACTTTCATTCTTTATCACTTCTAATCTGGTGGTGGTTTGGACATATTACAGAATGTAAGGCAGAAAGCAAAGAAGAAGGAACTCAAGGGATAGGGTGCCAGGCTAAGTCAGAAACCTTTCCGGCTGTTATAGAACACAAGACACTACAACAGTACTTAGCTTATCCAGGAACACCTTTCAATCTCAAATAAAGCACACTAAAAAAAAAACCAACCCTCAAACATGCATACATACACTCTCAAAGACACACAAACTTCATTACACTGGCACATATGCTCACAAAAATTGTGGCACACAAGTGTGCACACTCCTATATTCACATGAAGCAGGCATACATCGTTTTTCTTGCAGACATTCAGCATCAAACTTATACACAAATGCATACACCAACATCTGTGGAAGATAAACTCTCTTTATTTATTTTTATTTTTTTATTTTTAAATTTATATCCTGCCCCTCCTGCCCACAGGGCAGCCCGGGGCGGCGAACAACATTTCATTTAAAACAATAATAAAATTTTAAAACAATTTAAAATACACTACATGGGGAAAAAACCCATCCCTATCCCCAGCCCCACCCCACCCCTACCCCCCCGCCAAAAGCCTGACAGAACAGCCAGGTCTTACATATACGCCGAAACAGCAGGAGAGTGGGCGCCAGCCGAGCCTCCTCCGGAAGCGAATTCCACAGCACAGGGGCGACCACCGAAAAAGATCTAACATCGGTGGCCACCCGCCTTGCCCGGGGAACCTCCAAAAAGGCTCCCACGGACGATCTCAAGGGTCGCACGGGTACATGGGGAGTGAGGCGATCCCGCAGATAGGCTGGGCCTAGGCCGTGAAGGGCTTTAAAGGTTAAAACCAGCACCTTGAACCTGGCCCGGTGCTTTATAGGCAGCCAGTGCAGAGCCCGGAGCACTGGTGTCATGTGCTCCCTGCGACCCGCCCCCGTCAGGAGACGGGCCGCGGCATTCTGCACCAGCTGCAACCTCCGGACCAGCTTCTCGGGCAGCCCCACGTAGAGCGCGTTGCAGTAATCCAGCCTCGAGGTGATGAAGGCATGGATGACAGTGGCGAGGTCGGAGTCTGAGAGATACGGCCGAAGCCGCCGGACAAGATGTAACTGCCGAAACGCACTCCCCGCCACAGCCACAACCTGAGATTCCAAGCTGAGCCGCGAATCAAGGAGCACACCCAGACTCCGCACTTGAGACACCATGGGGGGGCGAACCCCCCCAACAAGAGGAGATTCAACCACCCCCAGGCTCCCCAAGCCCTCGCCCACCAACATCACCTCCGTCTTGTCAGGATTCAGTTGCAGATGGCTCAACCTCATCCAAGCCCCCACAGCTGACAGGCACTGGGAAAATAAGGAGACTGCATGGCCTGGGTCGGTGGAAAAGGAGAGGTAGAGCTGAGTGTCATCAGCATACTGATGACACTGCATGCCCTGAAACCCCCTCACGATCTCCCCTAACGGCTGCATATAGATGTTAAACAAGAGGGGGGACAGAATGGCACCCTGCGGGACTCCACACGTGAGGTCCCGGGGGGAAGACGTACACTCCCCCAAGACCACCCGGTGAGTTCTCCCGGCCAGGAATGAACGAAACCAGTCCAAGACCGTTCCGCCAATTCCAGCACGGTCCCACAGGCGAGTCACCAACACCTCATGATCGACTGTGTCGAATGCAGCCGAAAGGTCTAGCAGGACCAGTAAGGTCTCTTCAGGATCTTTAACACCAAGGTCGACCTTAGAAATTACGGGGCCCTGGGCGAACACAAAATGCGGGGGCCCCTCAGCTCCACGCACTTTCCACAGTCTGCCCATTTTCCCATGGCTCCTCCCACTTTCCTGTGGCCCTTCCCACTTCCCTTTGACAATTAGAGAATTGTCATATAAGTTATTTTTAACTTGTCTGTACAATGTACTCCAAAGAACATATAAATCTGGTTTCGATGAAAGGGAGCCCAGGACATATATGATTAAAAAGCAAAGACTCTTATTTAAAACATAGGAGGCCATGCACACAACGGGTACGGACAGATTATCCATGGCCTGAACCCTCCTTCTCTGGAGCATATTCCTATTACACTCCCAACACAGGCGTTCAAATATAGATCCAGCTGATCAAACATAAATCAAACAACCCCCACACAGACACAGCACCCCCCATGAAAGCAGGGATGAGGAACTGAACCTCAGGCCCAGAGCAGCCAAACACAACTCTCAGCAAAACTTTGTCAATGTGACCCCTTTCCAGTTCTTGGATTTAAGGGTCTCAAGCACGAAAGCACTAAAAACCCAGCTAAACATATCAAACACAAAACAACTCCCCCACGACCACAGCACCCCCAGCCCCTTCCCAAACCACCCCCAGATGGCCCCACTCTACTCCCAAAGCCCCACAGATGGGTGTAGCAGAACAAATGAGCTCATATCAAGAAAGAGAAGGAAGAGGTATTGGCCAGGTGACCCTTACCTCAGCTGCTGCTGGGCCTGAGTCTTCTGGGAGCTGGGCTGGAGGCTGACAGGCTTAGGTTGCTAAGCAGGAGGGGACAGCAGGAACGTTCTGTTGGGCCTCTCCTTGGGCAGGGGGGTGGCTCCCTTTCCCCCTCCAGGAGCCGTGGGGGTGTGGGGGCAGCCATCAGGGTGTGAGGGGGGACAGCCATGGGAGGGGGAGCAGGCTAGAGGGAGCAACTCCCCCTCGCGTGCAAACACTCACCCACACACACACCCTTCTCTCTCTTACACACCTCTCACACACATTCATTCTCTCACACACATTCATTCTCTCATACACATTCATTCATTCGCTCTCTCACACATGCTCTCACCTCTCTCACACACCCCCATTCAAACTCACACACACTTTCACCTCTCTCTCTTCATTCACACACCCATTCAAGTTCACACACACATGCTTTCACCTCTCTCTTTCACACACACACCCGTTCAAGCTCACACCCACACGCTTTCACCTTTCTCTCTTCACTCACACACCCATTCAAGCTTACACACACTTTCATCTCTCTCTTTCACACAAACACACCCACCCATTCATACTCAGACACATGCTCTCACCTCTCTCTTTCACACACACACGCCCATTCAAGCTTACACTCACACGCTTTCCTCTCTCTCTCTCACACACACACCCATTCAAGCTTACACTATCACACATGCTTTCCTCTCTCACACACACACCCATTCAAGCTTACACACACACTTTCATCTCTCTCACACACACCCCTCAATCCCCATTCATACTCACACATATGCTCTCACCTCTCTCTCTCTCTTTCACACACACCCATTCGAGCTTACACACACACTTTCATCTCTCTCTCTCTCTCTCTCACACACACACACACACACACACCCATTCAAGCTTACACACACGCTTTCATCTCTCTCACACACACCCCTCAATCCCCATTCATACTCACATACTGTCTTTCACACATACACACACACACACACACCCACCCATTCAATCTTAAATACACACTTTTATCTCTCACACACACCTCAAACCCATTCATACTCTCACACATGCTCTTACCTCTCTCTCTTTCACACACACCCATTCAATCTTACACACCCGCTTTCATCTCTCTCACACACACCCAATCCCCATACTCACACACATGATGCTCTCACCTCTCTCTCTCTCTCTCTCTCTCTCTCTCTCTCTCTCTCTCTCTCTCTCACACACACACACACACACACACACACACAGACACACAGACAGACACACACACAGATACACACACACACTGCACACACACACACTCACGCCGCACTGCCTCCTCTGCTCCGGTCCCATCCCCCAGCCGCCACACAGGAGATCCTCATCCTGGTGGCACAGGACCTGCCACCCTCGCGGCCTGCTCTGCTCTTGCTCCCTGCGCCACCTGCTCTGCTCTGCTCTGCCTCCAGCCCGCCGCTCCTCGCGCCACCTCCTCCAACCTCTTATCCGCACAGGCAAGCCAGCAGCAGGTAAGCAGCCTGCTGCTCGGCACACTGTGTGCCCATGGGTCCTCTCTCCCTCCCGGAAGTTGCTTTCATGCAACTTCTGGGAGAGAGAAGGAGGGGCCAGGCAGGCTGCAAAGACAGAGGAGGAGGAGGTAGGTGGGGCCGCAGCCGTGGGTGGGTGGTCTGTTCAAGGTTGACTTGGGGGAGGGGCCCCATGGTCCTGCTTCTGCCTGCCAGTGCAGTACGGCACCGCACCGACCCGACTTTTTTTTTAAAAAATTAATTAAAAAATAAATAAATATATTTCTACACACACTCCTGAACCGCGGGGCCACCCCAAGCGCAGGGCCCTGGGTGGCTGCTCCTTGCCGCCCTGTGGTAAGGCCGGCCCTGGTTAACACCCTATTTAAATGGAGACGGTCCTCCTTGTTAGGGAGTTTCAGTGTGAGCTGACTTACAAAGAAACCTCTTGCTATGAGAAACACTGCCTCTTTTTTACAAAACCTTGGAGCCAGAGTGGGGAACTACAATCTCATGAATTCCTGCAGAACTCAGAATTTAACATCTCAGGGCGCTCAGGCAGAGTCCTTCATACTCACATGGGGATCTCCGCAAGCATACAAATATACATGCACCCCATCTCACACATAACACATAGTCAAGCACACACACAAGTTATTCATATCAGCACTGAAGCATGGTCAACGGCACAGAGACAACACGTGCTTGTGGAAGTACATGATTTTTGAGACTGTATTGAAACTGCTGCTTTTATTTCTCCTTACATACAGTTTTAACCCTTGCTGGCAAAGATAAATGGTGGCAAAAACAGTGTAGATGAGGCCCTGTTTTTAACAGAATACCTAAACAAAATACCTAAAAGACAACACCACCAATCACAACAATAAAAGCAATCTTTGTTACCCTTTTTAAACACTTTCTCTAGTCTTCTTTCTAACTTACTTGTAATTCTGCTTGTAGGGTAGGGAACACACAAAAAAGCCTAGTCCAGTGCCTAAAGGCCTGGGGAAGGTAGATTTAGAAGTCCATTCTGGCCTCTGCCTGAGCCCCTTCCCAAACTGGATTTAGAATTAGCCTGGGTTTTCCCTCCTTGCATGGATGCTACTCCATGCCCATCTATCCAGTGTTAATCCTATGCTTCAAGAACCATCCTTAAATCTTTCCTTATACCTACAACATTCCCAACACCACTGTTCTGTATTCCCCTCCTCAACACACACAAAGGGGGGTTACTTCAGGCTGGGTCCAAAGCTTTGTTAGCATTTTTCTCCTGTTCATTATCTACACAGAGCATGTTAATGCCTTGCCAGAGTAACCATAGGAAAGCAGAATCCCTGTTTTTCTTTTTAGTATGATACAGCTGCGCATATTTCTCCCATACTTCACAGAGTTGTTCTAAGGTAACTGGTGATTGTAATGCATTTTCAACCCAAGGGAAGGGACCATAATTTCTGACTGTTTCAAGAATGGCAGGTAATATTTGCACCTTATCCCACCCCTTCTTTTTGGGGACCCCACCTGTACTCTTTTCCCCAAACCAAGGCATTACCTCTGTGCTAGAGACTAATCCAAGAACTATGAATTTAACAGAGAAAAATCATCCAGTGATTCCTTTTTGTGTGGTGTGACCCAGGGAAATACCTCATATCTGTCACTGACAATTGATCCGTATATTGCTGGGGTGTGTACTGCGCAGTTGGCCTTACAGCACAGTACAGAGTCTGGTGTCTATAAAAGTACCCTTCACTTTGCTATTCTCACGCTGGTTCCTAAGTTACTGGTGTGTACCTAACACAAGCCCGTTGGCGAGGTGCCTCATCGCAGTTTCGTCTGCGGATCCAAATGACTGTGAGGAAACACCCTAGTCCTGAATGCTGTGAGCCCAGATGGCTATAAGGATCCCATGTGTGTGAACCAGTGCAGTTTAGCAAACTTCGAGCACATCTCGCACAGCTGGCGTTGCTGTGTGCCCAGATGGCTATGAGAACCTCTGCTAAAAGTGAACAGTGCTGCTATACGCTTAAAAGCAGCTTTTTAAGAGAAAAGCAGAACTCTGCTTTTTCTTAGGATATTGTTAGTGACTAGATAAAAGAATATTCTCCCCCCCCCCCCAGCATTTTTCACCAATTGTTGTCAGGAATTTACCTGGTTTCCCTCCCAACCGGGATCTTGGTCACCCCAAGCCACGAATCAAACGTTTTAATTCGGTACAGCACTATTTTATTCTTGACCACACAAGTAACATAGCGTAAACACAGTTCTTGGCTAGATCTAGCCCTGTCTACTCAACACACAAAATACACATTTCTTACGTGTCCTGCAGACCACAGTGGCAAGCGTTGGTTTGGAGAGGTTTCCCGGGGGTCCGTACCCAGGAAAGGTGACCCTTGACTCTGGATCTTTTGAGAGAGACGGTAAAGGTCAACTGCCCAGTGGCTTACTGCAAAGCTAGTAGCCAGTAGCACTGAAGTCATTTTGCCATGGTTTGAACTTCTATTTTATAGCCCTCTGGGCGGGAAGGCATTATGCTGGTATACTAAGATAAGGGCGGGAAAGCTGTTTCTAGTGTTTATAAATTTGATGAAAGCCTTTGATTACATTCCAAGGGGGAAGCTGTGGGCCAAGTTATCGTGATTTGGTATAAATAAGGATCTTCTAGCCCTATTAATACAGGTCCACACTGGAAACGTTACTAGGATTAGGTTAGATGTACAGGGGAAATTGTCAAAACCAGTTCCAGTTTTGAGAGGGGTTAGGCAGGGTTGCGTTCTTGCCCCCCTATTATTTAACATCTTCACAAGTGATCTTATCCCTGCACTACTGAGTAAAGACAGCCACGGCAAAGGTAAAAGAGTGTGCTATAGCAGCACTGATGTACGCCGATGATATCGTGTTGCTGTCCCAAACGAGAGGGGGCATGCAAAACCAGCTGCGTAATTTGATGATAGATTGCAATATGAATGATTTAGACATTAATTTCGTGAAGTCCCAAGTAATGGCCATGGGGGGAAGAACCCGGAAATATGCATGGAAGATCGAGGGTAGGAAATTTGTACGAACAGATTTCTATGTTTGTCTAGGTATTACCTTTTGTAGGAGTGGGTCATGGTCAAGACATAGGAAACAAATTGTGTTAAAAGCTACTGTGGCAGCTAGGAGGATATCACGGTTAGCAGCTAGATCCATGTCAGTTAAGACTTCTGCTATCCTGAAGGTTTTTAAGGGTAAGATCCAGGCTATACTGCCGTATGGATCAGCAATAATTCCAACAGCTAAGTTCACAAACTTAGAGGCAATCCAAAATAAGTTTTTTAAAGAATCTGCCGAGGGTACCCCAAAGTACCCCTGGAGTGTTTGTAAGAGCTGAGATGGGCATTCTCCCCATTGCTTGTATTGGTAGACAGATCCACCTGCGGTATTGGGTTAAGATGTGCAGCTAGGGTAGTGGTAGCTTGGTTTCCCATTGCCTGTTGGAGGAACTGACCTGGACTGGGGCCGGGCAGTATCCCTGGTTAGCTTGTATGTCTGCTCATTTGAGGAGTATGGGGCTTTCCTTTGACTGTTTCTGGGGGAAAGACATAGTTTAGCAAAAAAATCTGATCACCACCAGAGCTGTCGATATAGCCTACCAGGAGGACATGGCAGCGGTTGCTTCCTGGAAGGTGGCACCATGGTATCCCCACCTTAAGTTAGATCATAGGTAGGAGGAGTACTTGGATATACTATGGGATCCAATTCTGCGCAGAAGCTTTACCTTACTACGCTTTCAATTACACTGTTCTGCAGTTACCCTAGGCAGGTATGATGGCAAACCATACCTTGGGTGTACTTGTCTATGTAATGACAAGGACATAGAAGATTTGCCAATATATTGTTTGACTGTATGCTCTATTTATGAGACCATAAGGGAGACTTGGATTAGGGCATTGTGGAGAGGGAAAGAATATCTTACACCTTGCCAAAAAATTAAGCAATTATTAACCACTAAATCAGTGGTGGAAATGAGGGCGATAGCAACTTATGCCCTATTAGCCACAAGAATACATAAAGAGGCGGTGAGTTGCTAAGAATTTCTTCCAACTGCCCAGCCAAAAGGCAGACTAAGGGGTTGAAAATAATCTGGTTATGGCAATAGCAGCTGACCCTGTGAGGGATTTGGTCTTGTTTTTTTCTAAAGAGTGGAACTTACAGATAATGTTTTTGCTTCCCTTTTGGAATCTTCTTTGTAAGTAGGTCTTTTTATACATTTTGTATGTTTGTATGTATTTCTTTTGGTGTTGTTTTGTCTGGGCCATGGTGAAAACTACTGCCGCAATAAAGAATTCAATTCAAAAAGCATGGAAATTGCAAGTTAAGGCTCCCGCCTTAACTTCCATGCCATGTTAGCAGTAAAGACATTGTAGCAGTAAAGTCTCACATATTGTGCTCACTTACAACTTAGGCTCCATGCACCCACACTTTGCCTTCGTCTTTCAGCCCAAATCCTCTTCCTCTTTGCAGGTTGGGGGCAACACTGAAGCTGGGAACAGGAGGGCGTGAGCTGGCCCCTCACCCCCTCCGTTGCCTCTTTAAGAAAGAGAGAACTTAGGAGTTCTGGCTCCCACCTCTTGTCGGCGCACCCCCCAATCAACACACAGAGACATGTATTTGGTTGTAAAACAGGCCGCATTCTTTAATCCAATTCAAATTCTTAATAGGCTGGTGAGTAATTGCACCATGCAATTCTGGGTCCAGTATGCCACAACTAAGATAACCTTTTAACTCTGGGATTGTCCTGGATGTGCCTTCCATTGACAATCCCCTTAACTTCAAAAATCCCCTCTTTCGACAACCCGTGGTTTGGCCAAAAGGGCTTGAGTAAGGAGACAATGTCCAATGGGTTTGAAGACAGTGCCTGTCCCTACTCCCCCGTTTGGTACCCACTCCCAGGGAGCTTCACCCTCATGCATGCCGTGCCATGCATTATACAAGGTCTCATCTCCCCATCTCTTAAGGAGATGACTCTTCTTATTCTATATCCTACATATTTAACCTATCTTGGCATACTGGACCCCTGCCACATAGGGGCATTCCTCGGAAACTGCCCCGACACCCACCACTTATCCAATCAACAATTTCTCAAGGTGCCCAGCCAATGCCGCTAGGTACATCTCATCCCCTTCGGGGACAAGTGAACTCCATCTGGCCGGTAAAGCTCTGGTTTCGTGTGAACAATTCCCTTGTGACCCCAACTAGACCCACCTAAACTTTCAACAAATTTAACAATCTCTTTATTCATGGTCTTTCTAGCTTTGTCTAATCTACCCGGTTTTCTAACCTTGTCCCATTTTATCCTTGGAATCCAATTCGTCCATACTATATGGACCCCTTCAAACCATCGTTTAATAGTGCATAGATCCTGTTTGATTTGAATTACCAAATTAACTCCCTTTCTGGTTGCTAGGTCGTTTTCCCCTAAATGAATGATGAGTATCTGTGGTGTCATGTCATTACTTATACCCCTAAGTGTTCGGAGTAGTTGATTCCATCTCATACTACTCCTCCCTGCCCATTTTAGGTTGACAAGCTCTTGAAGGCCCAAGTGTTTTCCCCTGGCGGCTCTTGCAGCAGCTGCACCTGCCCAACGAACCAGACTGTGCCCAACGATCCACCCGTTACTCCGTACTGCACCGTCGGTTCTGCCTCCTGGCGAAACAGAAACACACTATTAGTGATGATATGGTCGGATGTAATTTCTGTAAGCCCCCGATTTCCACCTCCCGACTGCCTTAATGGCTTGTTCTGGGAGCCCAGCTGCTGCAGCTGTGGTGGCTGCCCCAATTCTAAAGGAATGTAACCCATATTCGGTGGGGGGCAGTCCAAGGTCCTTTATAGTTAACCTCAGTACGGCCATACACTGTGAAGCGGTGACCGGCACCCCTCCTTTGTGTACAAAAACTGTACCCTCCCCTGCCGGGCACATGTCTAGGTACCGCCTAATCTGTTCGACTGGGCAAATAACTGGTGGGCCACTTCGGTACAGCCTTACGGTGGTGCCCTTCCCTTTCTGGTCGGTCTTCGACATTCTCAGCCGGATAAGGACTCTGTCCCCGTTCAGCTCGATATCACCTCTGGCCAACGCCCTGTTGGTACCGTCCTTACGTGACCCTTTGACTACTTCACTAATACGAAAACCCCCAAAATACATTATTACGTATATCGTTGTAAATACTTGGGCCTCATAACTGTCATAATATATGTTTTTTAAGTTCTCAACTATGCCTTTCAACATTGGGGTTGTGATTGGTCCTCATACTTGAGGGGTATTACTACCTGTTCGGGCCCAGGCTTCAAACATATGCTTCAGATAGAAACCCCCGTCCAGTGCTGTGAACCCCTTCAATTTGTTGATGAATGTAAGGGCAGAGATCTTTCCCCGTATGGTTCCTACCGCCAAACCCATCCCCCGCAGGTGAGTGGCGAATTGAAGTACCTCAGGCTCGGTAATAGGAAATCCATCTAACCACCCTTTCTTGTGCCGGAAGGTCTGAAATTCACGAAAGGCCCTACTGTAGGCGGTCTGTGTTTTATGGGCTAGGGAGCCTTGTACGATGGTTTCCAGTTCTAACTCCCAAGAGTCCAAAGGCCTGGGGGAAGCGGGTCCGGGTCTGCACTTGCCCACGGTGCTAGCTCTCGGAAACGGTCCATCTGGAACCGAGAAAGGGCATCAGCTATGCCATTATCGATTCCAGGGACGTGCCGGGTCCTGAATAGAATGTTGTGTTTCAAACAATTAAGCACCATTGTTCTGACCAGGGCCATTACCCTGGGTGATCAGGAAGTTAACGAATTCACGACATGCACCACTGCCAGATTATCACACCAAAACGTTACGGTGCGGTTGGTGAATTGAGTTGTCCATACATGGGATGCCACTAGTATAGGAAATAACTCTAAGAAAGTTAGGTCCCTTGTGACCCCTGATGCATGCCATTCCTCCGGCCATCTTGCCGCGCACCACCAGGTACGAAAGTAGATCCCAAATCCTGCCCCGCCTGCTGCATCGGATTGCACTTGGAGCTCTGTTCGAAGATAAAGCCTCTCCATCCAAAAGCTAACCCCATTCAAATTGTCTAAGAATGTCAGCCATACGTGCAAGTCCTGCCTCATTTCCCCAGTAACCCGTATCCTATGATGAGGGGAAAGTTCACCTCTCAACTTTCCATATAATCGTGACAAAAATGCCCTACCGGGGATGACCACCCGACATGCAAAGTTCAGGCTCCCCACTAGTGACTGTAACGCACGCACTGTTACCTTGCATGCCCTTAAGCATTCCCTGATCTTTTCTCTAAGAGTTACTAACTTATCATTCAGGAGTCGTGACAACATTCCCTCCGTGTCGAGTTCAATTCCAAGGTATGTTAACCTGGTACCTGGTCCCTCAGTTTTTTCGGGTGCTAGATGCACCCCTAGTTCTCCAGCTATTTCCTGGAAAACCCGTAACGCCGTCGCACATTCTTCCGTGCGCGCGTGGCCCATCACCAAAAAATCGTCTAGATATTTGGTAATGTCCCCCGCTGGCGTTCTTTGTAGGAAAACCCATGCTATCAGGGAACTGAACCGCTCGAAGGCCGAACACGATATCGAGCATCCCATAGGCATTGCTCAATCGAAGTAGTATAACCCTTCAAATTGGAAGCCTAGGAGGTGGAAACTAGTGGGGTGTACCGGTAACAGCCTAAATGCCGACTTTATGTCGCATTTGGCAATTAGGGCACCCTGTCCCATTGCTTTGACTTTTATCACCGCCTCATCAAATGATGCGTACTTAACACTGGCTAATTCCTTAGGAATGGCGTTGTTGACAGAACTCCCATGAGGGTAAGAGAGGTGATGGATCATACGATACTCACCATGAGTCTTCTTAGGGACAATTCCCAATGGGGAAACTATCATGTTTTCCAAGGGGGGTCGCCCAAACGGCCCTGCAACCCTACCTTCAGCAACTTCCTTGGCTATTTTTTTTCCTTACTAAATCCTCCATGCCAATTGTTGACTTCAGATTCTTGACTATCCTACGTGCCTGCACTAGATTGGCCGGTATTATAAAACCTTCCCTAAAACCTTGAACAACATTATTAACTTCTTCTGGGTCTGGATGACTGGCGAGGGCCTCTGCCAGGCAATCAATTTTGACTGGTGTCGGTCCCCTTTGCAGGACGGGGGGTGGCGGAGGGACCCTGGCCTCCCTTGCCATATTCCCTCCCCTGCCCATATCCTCCTTTCTTCCCTTTTTGGCGTGGGCGATAGCAGTTGATCTCTGCGTGGCCTCCACTGCAGTTTGCGCAATTGTGGCGAAAATGGCATGTGGCCCTGTTACAACGTCCTGCTCTATTATACTCCCAGCATGCGCCAGGTCCCTGTCCCGCTTTGTGGCTTTCACTCCAAAATGGCTCGTTTGCAGGGACTAACCCACCCCTTACTAGTGGGTGTCCACTATCTGCCCGAGGAGCTCGGGTAACATCTATCATGCACTCTAGCCACAAATCTGCGGCATGCATGTCCCATCTTAACCCTGGTGTTGTGGCTGCCCTATGACGAAAAGCTTCGTCATATCTCAGCCACCCTCCTGCTGGGCCTGTACCGTATGCCCTTCTAATGATATCAGCATACTTATGTAGCTCCAACCCCCTGCTAGGGTTGGCCTGTAACATTACCCCCATGTATACTACCCATGCAGCCGTCCAATTTTCCCAATTTCGGTTGGCCTTTGGGCGGCGAAATTTTTCTTTTTCTTTTTCATCGTCCTTTTCTGAGTGATCCAATATTGGATCACTGAAAAGCAGGGCGAAAATGTCCACGTATTCACCCTTCACGATTTTTTCCTTTGTGGCGCTAGGTAAATGTGATCCAAATGGTGCTGCCACACAAGGTATGGCTCCCCCTGGCGGTGGGGAAGGCAGGCTAGTGGTTTCTCTTCCTGAAGGACCTGGGTCACTAGATGCTTTTTCTCCTCCCCTTTCATTTATGTTAGGTCTGAACCTGAAACCTGATTCATGTTCCTCATACTCACGTGCCACCCTTCCCCCTTGACCCGAGTTGGGTGCCACAGCTGGGGTTACCCATACCCATGACCCATCCAGCTTTATTAACCGGGGTTCCTGCAGGGTTGAGGTACCTCTACTGTCGCCCCCCTTATCCTGTAGTGTTGCGCTCTCGGCAGAGGTTGGCTCCTGAATTAACAGACACTCGGTTTGTAAGGTGGCGTGAGCTTCCTCCCCCGTTCCTGTTCCCTGCCACTCCTGCAGCAGCTGTTCCTGCCTTGCATAGGCCCTTTCAGGCTCATATTCTAACTCACCTGCCCTGCCGGGGATCTGCGTCGTTCATCGTCCCGCCTCTTGTTCAGATGACCGACTCGCTCTCAACTCTCTCTCGAGGGCCAGAATTCTCTCCCACATTTCTGCCCCTGTAGGGTATCCTGGTTGGTCTGTAATCTCAATGCACCTCCTTCTTGCATCCGGTGGTCCCTCGGCCTGTATGGCAACATAAACCTCCCGGGCGGCGGTGCCAGGGCCCTGTTGGCCCAGTGCCGCCCCGGCTTCTTGCTGATAGTCAGGTGGGTCATTTACCCCGTGCTGGTGAGCCATCCACCCTGGGACCCCATAAGGATCTGAGGCCCTACTAACCTGGCTTCCTGCCCCTGAGGCCCCTGTCGGCCCTCCAGGGTACAGGGCCTGTAAAAGAGGCCCCATACTGGCTGCTTGGCTCCTGCTTGATTCGCCTATTGTCTGGGCACCCCCTTGCGTTACCCTGGCTGTTCCCAGTGGTGCTGGGGCCATCTGCCTCTCACCCTGGCTACTATCTTGTGCCCTGTTGGGTGCCACTGTCTCCCTAAATCTAACTGGCGCCTGCGTTACCCGCTCACTGCGCCTCTGGCCTGGGGGGGTGGTATCTCTGCTGCTTGGGCCTTGGTCCGGATCCCCAGACCTCACCGCCCCCCCCATGCCCCTGCCGCCTCGGGGTACATTCTTCATTTTCGGGGTTCAGGTCTCCATCCATCCATCCCCCCCACTATAGCCAGGCCCCGTGCTGTCAGCAAGGCCTCGCATTCCAGGAGCCTTGCAAACATTACTTGCTGTGAGGGAAGGTCTTCCCCTTGTGCTCCATTGCCTGACTCCAGGACTCTTCCCTCCTCCGTCGGGTCTCCGTGCCTTTTTTCTTCGCAGCAGCCACCGCTCCCTTTCTCCGCCCCATTGTGCACTCAGGAGGTCAGCAGCAGTGTTCTGCTGCTGCTGACTCTTTGCCTGCCCCAACGGTCTGGCGGGCTTTTCTCCCGCTCTTCAGGAGCCCTTCCTTCCTAAAAGGGGCGTGGCTCCACGTCCCACGCAGCGGCGTATCGCCGCTGCGTCCAGGGACGGTTGCTTGGCAACCTCACTTCACGGGGAAGCCTTCTACAGACTTCCCCGCAGCGGCCTTGTCGGAACCCCGCCTCCGGGGGCTAAAGGTGTGTGGGGGCACGACAATCGCCCCTTCGCTGCCATTCAGCGGCGAAGGGAACTTCTCCCCTTCTAATTTACTTGGTCCCAAGTCCCAGCCCTGTAACAGAGAACTCAGGACTCCTGGCTTCCAGCCTCTCCATCCCACTCTAATCCAGTAGGCTGAACTCCCTTAACAGGCAACTCAATGGTCCTCATTCTGAGCATGTTCTCCTTTCCCCTGCTCTCAACCTTGTAACAGACAACCAGGAATCCTGGGTCCAAGTCGCCCCTCTAATCCTGTAGCCCCCACTCGCCTCACAGAGAACTCAAAAGTCCTGGGAAATACAATGTTTGTCTGTATGTGTCATATGGAACAGAAGTATGACAAAAAAAACAACAACATTGGAATGACAATAGTATTTATTTAGAAATTGGCACTGCTGTTGCCTCCATTCCTTCCAATGGCCATTCCATTTTATTAATTTCAATGCATACCCAACTTAGTTTTAATTAAACATTTGTAGACGACCCTACCCAGCTTCACTGTGCTCTAGGAGGGCAGTGGAGACTAGTGGGTAAGAGGGATAGTTGTAAGCCATTAGCTGTCCCATTCTCCCCAACTGAAATGAAAGGATAGAGGGAAAGGAGGGGGGGAGGGGCCAGCTCACGTCCTCCTGTCCCCGGCTTCAGTGTTGCCCCCAACCTGCAAAGAAGAAGAGGATTGGCAAAGTGTGAGTGCATGGAGCCTAAGTTGTAAGTGAGCACAATATGTGAGACTATACAATGTCTTTACTGCTAACATGGCACGGAAGTTAAAGCGGGAGCCTTAACTTGCAATTTCCATGCTTTTTAGTGCATGATTGAATTTGCAAGAGCCTTAACTCTTCTTGTGAACTGGAGGCTTTTTTATTATGAAATATCTAAGTTTTTTGTTAAATACAATGCAGTGGAGAAAGTTTGTCCTGCTGGCGCAGTAGAATGCTGAGCAGCATAACCACTATAGGAGCAGAGCTTAAGGGAAGCCAAGGTGGAAGAGCTTCTCCCTTCAGTTTAGAATGTTGTTACTTCCTTCAAATAGCAAGCAAGGCAAAGCTGGATTTTTACTGGTAGCTCCCTGCTTTACTAAGAATACAACAACTTTGGTTTGGTTTAAGCATTGCAAACTTCCGAAAATTGCTCTCTATGATCTCTGTAGCTCATGGCTTTTACAGGAGTCTTCCACGCTACTCTCCACTGTCAGAGCTCTTTTCCTTGTGCAACACTGGTCATTCTGCTTTCTATAAGGACCTTTCCCCTGTACAGGACCCCCTGGCTAGTTCACTCACTCCTTGTACAGGGCTCCCTGATTCTGGTATGCTCATGTACAGGACTCTCCACCTGGCACAATGCTGCCCATTCTGCAGCTCTGACCCAGCACAATTATGGCCATTATTCTGCAGCTCTCTGTCTCTACAAGACTCCCCCACTTTACTCCCCCTTGGACAGGGCTCCCTTTATTGCACAACGCTGCCCACTCTGCAGACCTCCCCATGTACTGGGTTCCATATTCTGTATCCCCAATAAAGCTGCTCCCTGTAAAGTGCTCCCCCTGTGCATGGCTTCCACTGTGGAAACTATTTACAGAGGCTCTGCCCCTACTCTCTCTCCTTAATGCCCCCCCTTTGTGCATACTCCCTCCCTCCCTTCTCTCCCATAGGATTTCCCTCCCTTGGCTGAGACTTATACTTAGAGTCCTCCCAAGAAGACTACACTTTCCACTCTGCCCCACAGGACTGCTCTGCACAGGACCCCACCATCTCCCTGCCCCCCTCCTGCAGAACATCCACTGTATCCACCCAGAGCACCCACTTACCCCTCATTCCTTAGTGGGGTTGGAAAAGTCAGAGGGAGAAGCACTGAAATAAGATCAATTCCATCCCACCTGTAGCCTCCTGTCCCTGTCTCCGGGATAAACTTCTGCCCTCTTCCTGCATCTGGGGCCATCCCAGGCAAACTCCAGCACTTTGGCCCAAGCCATGCTCTTCCAATGAGGCACCTCACTGGAGCCGCAGCCCAGACACCCCACATTTTGGGAGGGGGAAGGGCTGCCACTAAATTCCATGCACTCTGTGGCTCTGGGTGGGTTTAGGGGCAAGATCAGCCACCCCAAACATCACTGCAGGATTAGCTAGCTCTGTTGTTTAGCCATCTCGGCATCCCTGGCTCCAAAGCCGAGGTGCCTGGTGCGCAGGATCAGATCAGAATGACCTTCAGCTCTCTCCCTTCCACAGGCCTTGCTTCTCCCCGCCAGATCAGCTTTAAACATGGCTGACCAGTCACTCACACTGCCCCCTGCGAGGTGCAGTTCCCTCACTGATACACTCTGGAAAACAGAGCCTGCTGGGAGTTGTAGTCCCCAGTATTCAAGACTTTGTGCTTTTAAACAATCTCTGCATTACACATAGAATGTTCGTAAGTACTCCACACTCAGGCTGGTCTCCATAAGCTAACATTGAATTTTCAAGATGTCATAACTTAAAAACTACTAACCAGATTTACAAAAAGTAAACCAAAAGGTACACCCCACCAGCCTCCTTGAGTTTTCTATAAGGCTTATACCTCCTCCCAACAACACAAAACCCCTTTACCCTGCCAAGATCGAGACAGTCTAACTTTTGAAAAAAACAGGCTTTCAAAATACAGTTTTCAACCTGTGATGTCTCAGCTTTTATCCAACCGATTTGGCTGAAATTTGAACAGTTTGAATCGCTTACTCCAGTGATCCTTCTCCACAAATTTTACAATCCTAACTTTACTCATGTCAATTTTATAGCAAATAGACTCTTGGGGCTTTATAATGGAGGGTGTAACAGACCGTAACTATTAGAGCTCTCCCACGCTCTAAAAATAAAGTTTATGGAAATTCACATCATCCATTTGCCTTCCCTGGAATATGTAAAAAGGCAACCCTAAGCAGTAATCAAACAATCCCACCTTTACAATACATTGTGATTCTGCAGCATCTAGTCATGGGAAGGAGAGTAAAAAGGAATTTTTAAGCTGCTTTTAAAATTTCCTAATATGGGTGTGGCAAACAAATAATAACAACAGAGATCCATATTTCAGTTTACAGCTTTCATTAATTTTTAAGAACCATGTCACAGAAATTGCTGAAACAAAACAGTCATGGATGCTGTATGATGAACAGGTTTAAGAGCTGTTTTAAATATTTCATAAGACCAGAAGCTTCTTACAACTAATCTCCCTTTAATGGAACTTGCCCTTTGGCCTGGTGTGTTACTGTGTATTTCTAGGTGACTAATGTTTTGACTGACTAATGCAGGGAGTAAATGTGGTGGAGTGGAGCCACTTGCCTCCACAGTTTAGTTTATAGTAGGAGAGGAAAGCACAATCTTAGCTTGTGTCCATGGTTGTTAGTAACACATAGAGCCAGTTTGAAAGCCTATGCCGTGGCTGTGAGAGCAACAAAAAAGAGGTTCTTTGCTGCCCTCATAGTGTCTGCTAGAGGTGGGACCCCGGGCCCATTACCGGCTACCGGATTTACTGGTTACCGGTTCTGTAAAAACCGGATTCCCGGATTAAATCAGGTATACCGGTACCGGATTTATTTCATTGATTTCAATGGGGCGCTGTGTCCCCATTGAAATCAATGAAATAAATTAATTCCTTCCCCCTCCCCGAGTCCAGGCTGCGTGGGTGGAAGGGGGGACACCCCCCACCCACCCTGCCCAGCCTGGATTTTTGTTTTAAAAAAGGCTCAGAGGCGAGCCCACCCCCCAGCACCAGCAGCCGCGGCGTCCCTGCAGCCGCCGGTA
>QEPC01008874.1:3092929-3110679 GCA_003113815.1 Sphenodon punctatus
AAACAAAAATCCAGGCTGGGCAGGGTGGGTGGGGGGTGTCCCCCCTTCCACCCGTGCAGCCTGGACTCGGGGAGGGTTTGTTTTTTGTAACTTTTTTGGTGGGGCTTTAAGTTTTTTACATTGCAGCCATTTTTAAATGGCTGCAATGTAAAAAAAATCTGGTACCCCGGAATCCGGTACCCGGACCAGATTACTGGGTCGAATCCGATAATGCCGGTACACCCGGTACCGGCATTATCGGATACCGGATTTACCGGTTTTCCCGCCCCTAGTGTCTGCAAAGTCTCATCCAGCTGAGCTTTTCTGGGTGGTGAAGGGGTTGGTCAGTCTAGCCTCTCTCGGCCTGGAGCTGTAGCTGGAGTCTTCCAGCGCTCACTGTGATTCATTTAATGATTATTTTGTGGATAAAATTGCTTGCATTCACCACGACTTTGACAACATGTTTATTACAGTTGGAGAACCAGACGCTGCAGAGACCCCATCGTGTCCAGTTTTGTGGGATCAGTTCCAGATGGTGATGCCCGCTGATGTGGAGGGGGTCCTGGGGGCTGTAAGAGCCACATGCTATGAACTGGATCCCTGCCTGTCTTGACTGGTTAAGGCCAGCCGGGAGACGCTTGGTCCGTTGCTGTTGGGGGTGATCAGTGCCCCCCTTTGGGAGGGCAGAATGTCAGGGAGGTTGAAGGAGGTAGTGGTATGCCCTCTGCTCAAGAAGCCATCTCTTGACATTGACTCCCTTGCCAGCTGTCGGCCTGTCTCTAACCTTCCCTTTTTAGGGAAGGTTATTGAGCAGATGGTGACCCAACAGCTCCAGGGGCATCTGGACTGCATCAGTTTTCTAGATCCTTTGCAGTCTGGCTTTTGCCCGGGTTATGGCACTGAGACTGCATTGGTGGCCCTGGTCGACAACCTTCACTGGGAGTTGGATCAGAGTGGATCCACTTTATTGATTCTATTAGATCTGTCAGTGACCTTTGACATGGTTGACCATGAGATGTTGGTGACTTGCTTGAGGGACTGAGCAGGGGTGGTCGGCATGGTTCTTGAATGGTTACACTCTTTCCTGACTGGAAGTACTCAGCGTGTGGTGATGGAGAATGTTCATCGTCCCCCCGGGGCCTCACGTGTGGGGTCCCGCAAGGTTCTATTGTCTCTCCTCTCCTGTTCAACGTGTATATGCAGTCGCTGGGTGAGGTCATGAGAGGGTTCGGCATATGGTGCCATCTGTATGCTGATGATACTCAATTATACCACTCCTTTTCATCCAACCCGGACCCGGTAGTCTCAGTGCTTACTTGGTTCTTGGCAGCTGTGGGGCACTGGATGAGGGCGAGCCATCTGAAGCTGAATCCTGACAAGATGGAGGTGATGCTGATGGGTAAAGGGGCAGGGGAGGTTGGTGGCAACCATCATTGATGGGATATGTCCCTCCTGGTCCCACAAGTTCAAAGTCTGGGAGTAATCCTCAATTCCCGGCTCTGCGTGGAGACCCAGGTGGTGGCTGTAGCAAGGAGCACTTTTTGTCAATTACTCCTAATACGGCGGCTTTGGCCGTATATCTCGGACTCAGACCTGGCCACCATCATCCATGACTTTGTTACCTCGAAACTGGATTACTGCAATGTGCTCTACGTGGAGCTACCTTTGGTAACAGTTTGGAGACTGCAGCTGGTGCAGAACACGGCAGCCCGTCTCCTTGCAGGGACGAGGCGCCGAGAGCATATTACACCTGTGCTCTGCACTGGCTGCCTTTTGTCTTCCAGGCCTGAGTCAAGGTGTTGTTTTTAACCTATAAAGCCCTATACGGTCTAAGCCCCACTTACCTGCAACACCGCCTCACCCCCCGTGTTCTGGAGTGGCACCTCTGGACTTCCGGGAATGTCCTCCTTGAGGTCCCCTGGATTTTACTTACAGGGACCATGGAAAGGGCATTCTTGGTGACTACCCTGAGGTTGTGGAACTCCTTCCCCATGGAGGACCGTTTGTCCTTGGATCTCCCTTCCTTCCGCCATCATTGTAAAACCTGACTGGTCCACCAAGCGTTTGGTGAGGGAGAAGGGTAGTGGGAGGGCGGAGGTTGGGGCTTTTTTCATCTTTTAACCCCAGATCTAGTTGTTTTAATAGATATGTATTTGTTTTTATATTGCTGTTTTATATTGTTTTTATCATTGTTGTTAGCCATCCCGAGCCTGGTGCCTGAGGCACGAGGGAGGTGGGATATTAAATAAATAAATAATACATTATTTAATAGAATATTTTCAACACTTGTTTAGCACCTTTTCGGCCATGGATGGTTCATATTAATAAAATTAAGCTACACAAGAGCCTTCTACCAGCAGATGGGTTAAATTTAGTGACAGAAAATGTATAGCCCATGGTTCAGTAAAACACTTAACCATGTACTTAAGTCCATCCCTAGTCAGAAAAGTTATTAAGAATGTACTTGACCTTAATTATGAGCTTACTTGCATTGAAGTCAAGAACATCTAGCTCCTGACTGAGAAAAGCACTTAATCATATGGTTTCCTGACATGTGAAAGTTCAGGAATCAGTGGCATATCCAGAAAACACGCTCTCAGTCCGCACATATGACTGCTATACACCACTGTCTCTGACAATGGGTGTCTTTAGATGGACACGGTGGCACTCACCTGGCTGTCCACCAAGTAGATAGTCTTCAGTTCCACTTCTGGCCTGTGCCCCAGGTTTCTGTGGCCCCCTCCACTGACAGTGCTCCGGGATGTTCCAAAGCACCACTAGTGGGGCTGGAGTGGAGCAGGCGTGGGTCACCTGCACATCTAGCGACCCATGTTACATGGACGGGGCGCCCAGGTGTGAGGTGGAGCAGACCCATGGGTGCTCTCTGTGTAAAAGTTCCCATTATTTGGGTTGAGGGCCAGGGGACTGTGGTGGTAGCAATAAAACCTATGCCTAAGCATGTGTGTGTGTGTGTGTGTGTGTGTACATGTGTTCATGCATGCATATGTACGAGAGTAATCAATAATGAGCTAGGGCTTTATGGCAGTGTATTTCCTTAACTAGCAATGATGTCAATATTTTTGATATACACCATGCTAAAATTGAAAGACTGGCAAATAGCTGGGAAAAAATGTTCCAAGTAGAAATAACACGAACCCTGACTGACCTTTTATTAGGGCTCTCCTACAACTTGCCATTTTGAACAAGGAAAGTATTATTTATAGCAAAGCATGTACATTCCCTGAAGACAGAATGGTATTTGGAAAGATTAGAATCTGGAAAGTGAAATATCCATCCTGACATGGTTTCAGAAATTAAATAAATTACCACGTGTGTTAATCAAAAATTATAAAGTCTGTATAAAGATAATTTTTTAGGAGGTTTTTTTTTTTTCTCCATCTGCCTTGATTCAGGGACATAAATCATAAGAATTCCATAGAGAGATGGGGCTCCACGTATATAGGCCCAGTTCCTGTTGGAAGCTCCACTGGAGTCAGTAGATTTCTGCATAACTGGGGATATCATCTCTGTGTGAAGATTATTTCATCACTGGTGGCAAATTTTCTCTGTGCCTGGTTTCCCCACTTGAAAAATAGGAATGCTATTACTGACCAACCCTGCAGGTTTCTCTCAGTTCCACAGCACTATAAATTCCTCAGATGATGGCTGCTCAAAGAGGGTAAAATATTGGAATATATTTCTGAAATCATTTACTTGAAAGTATCATAATATCAAGGAATCTGAGGGTAATTTCAGATGTTACGAAAATACCATTCACTGCAGTGGATCCCAGTGGATCCCGTGTGGTGGCGGCATCTCTGTGAACGTCTGTTTGGTCCTGGCCAGATGTTCACCACAGTGAACACCAGCCGGGATCAAACTTGACCACGACTCTGGACGGCCGTAGACCGTAGGTCCAGAACTGTGGTTAGATTGGCCACAATCCAGGATGGGCCAAAAGTAACGTATGTTACCTTGGCCCATTCTGGATCGTGGCCCCAACCGTGATACGGGATCAAGTGCAGCGGCCACATTGGCCACTGCGCCCACCTATCTCCCCGAGGGCGGGTGGCTGTGGAGGGGGTGGGCGGGGCTGTGTGGCTGCATGTTGCACTGCGCAGCCCCTCCGCCTCCGGGATTTCCCAGCGTAATGGAGCCAGCATGTCTAAAGAACAGCCGGCTTCATCACTGACCAGGATCTGAGAGAGATCCCTGTCCAGGATTCAGTGTGGCGGGCCTCTGGGCCCATCACATCTGAAATTACTCTGAGTATTGGATGTCATGTGGTTGCATTGATTGAGAGATGAATTTATTATCATAGGAAAGAGCACTTTGCAGGTATATTCTTATGAGCTCCTTAAAATTAATGGTAACTAATAAATACATGAAACACCAACGTCCACTTCCCCATTCTCTGGACACTGCTTCCTACAGAACCCATGGAAATAATTTTTACCTCTCTTGTTTCCCATCAGGTTGGTGGTCACACCATGTTGCCCATTCGTTGGATGCCTCCAGAAAGTATCATGTACAGAAAGTTCACCACGGAAAGTGATGTCTGGAGCTTGGGGGTTGTTTTATGGGAAATCTTCACCTATGGCAAGCAGCCATGGTATCAGCTCTCAAACAATGAGGTGGGTGCTTGCATGCATGCAATGTAACGTAGATAGCAAAAGTCTGGCAGCAAAATTAGTGTGAGATTTTTACACATTGGCTGTTTTTACATGGATGCCCCCCTCCTCTGCTCAGGTGTGTGTGCGGGGGGGGAGGGGCATCCGTATAAACGGCCGGTGGTGGGTGGGGGGATGGGTGTCCACTTGGTGTTCGTCCATGTGAACACCGAGCGGGATGGGTGGGGGTGCATACACACTTCCGTGCAACACCTACCTTCACCCATCACCCACCCACCTCCACCCACGGAGCCCTGCAGAACAACGGAGGAGGCCCCGTGGGTGAAGGTGGGTGTGTGTCCATGTAAAGGGACACGCACCCACCTCCACCCACTGCGCCAAAACACCCATCCCCCACCCACCCCTGTCCATGTAAAAAGGGCCTTAGAAGAACAAATGGGACTTTTCAGTGTCTGCCAGAGGAAAATACAAGCTGCAAGTTTATTGAAAGCAATGCCCATAGTTTATATTGTACTTAACTTTAGAGTCACAAGCACTAATGATAATCTCTGACCATTTTTTTCATACTGGTCAAAACAATGCTATAATTTTTCAAACTGGAATTTTGTATTACCTGTACTTCCTGCCACTGGCCACCAGGGCACACGTTCCTGCTATCTAAGTGGACTGATGACTGCAGATCCTTCTCCTCCTTTTTGATGGCTCCCTTCTGTACCCTTCAGTTGGCTGCAGAAAGCAGAGTAGTCAGCACATGCACCAGGAGTGGAAAGTACTAACACCCAGCCCTGATCTCACTTTCCCACAGAGTTGGGCAGCCCACTAAGGGGTGGTGTCATCCATGTACAATCCCCCCCCCCCTCAAAAAAAATGTTTTGTTGTAAACGCTACTTATTTTTCCCTTGCCAGAGATGGAACAGCGGTAGCAGGGAGTAGACTTCAGGCAAATGTTAATTGAGAGCTGTCCTAGAAACCAGTTGCTAACAGTAGTTAAATCAAACATAAAAGGAATGGTTCCATTGGTTCTCTTTTTGATCTCTTATTAGGTAATCGAGTGCATCACTCAGGGCCGAGTCCTGCAGCGACCTCGCACATGCCCGAAAGAAATATATGACCTGATGCTGGGTTGTTGGCACCGGGAGCCTCACATGAGGCTCAACATCAAAGAAATCCACATTCTCCTTCAGAACTTGGCCAAGGCCTCCCCAGTCTACCTGGATATTCTAGGCTAGAGTCTCCTAGCATTTTCCTCTTATGGGCTGTGTGAATGAATGTGTCCAATTGCTGCTGAACTCCATCCAAACGTGTTCTTAATTCTGACAGTATTAATGACAAAGATGCGGAGAAGCTTTCAAAGGGCAAGCAATGTGCACTTCTCCCTCTGTAGACACAGTATTGACTTTTTTGACATTACTGAAATGTATCTCCTTTCTCTTTCTGTTTCTCTCATTTTACCCTCTCTTTCTAATCAATCTGGCTTCTTCATTATTGTAACTCTGCATAGACAAAGGCCTTAAAAACCTGATCTGTTGTATCAGCAGAACACTCAGTTTTGCCCACCACGACTAACAATGCCTTGTTGTATTCATGCCTTTGATGTGGATAAAAAAAAGGAAAAAATATTTGACTCGAACTTTGTGACTTCTGCTGTACAGATATTGGGAGTTTCTATGGATTCACCTCTACTTTTTTTGCTTCGGTGTGTGGGTGGAAAAAGAAGACTGGTGTTCTCTCTGTGAAGCATATTTCTAGCTGAGATCAAGCCAGACAGAAAGAAAACAGCATTGTGTGATCTACTGTATGGAGAAACTATGGGATCAGATGGCATCCAACCCCGCTTAAAAACAATGAAATAATTTGGTGGAAAGAAGGAATTCGGCACTATTCACTGGGAAATGTTCTGAGGAGGACAAGAACTGTTTAGACAGTATACTTTGGGTAGCAGTTCTCATCCACAAATGCAGTACAAATGTCTTTGGTGAAGACAAAAAAATGTTACCTGTGTTGCACAAAATTACATGACAATATGCTACACTAAAACAAACCCCAACTTTGTCTTACAGTAGGATATCGTGATGCCACTGGTATAAAAATGATTGCCAACAAGCCTTTGGTTGTAGGCTGGAGCTAGGGTTAGTAATGTGCGGCATTAATTTCAGGGTCATATTTTGCATTTGAGAATTGTGATAAGATTGGACAAACTGTAGAGGCTGAGGCAAGATTGTCTTATGCTATGCTTTTCAGACAGCATATGCCTTCCCTTTCCCTTCCCCATTTTCCCCCCATTGTGCAAGCAAAATCCTGCATGGTCTCTGTCAATTAATGCCCTTTCTGCAGAAATTGTTGCTCATCTCGTTGTACAACCCTGATAGGCATAGAAAATCCATAAAGTTATAACATATATTTAAAGTAGAAGGAGCAAATGGAGTTCGTTAGCTGCATTCTAATGTCATGACATTGTTACATACATGATAGACTGATACGACAAACATCTTCGGAAACACAGAAATTGGAGATTGTGTTAGAGCCATGGTAGGGGATGTTGCCACAAGGACCTGAGAGATTAGTGAATGTGACTCTGCGTTTATCCCTTGATATGGTCCTAGCATCCACTGTTTATTTATTTATTCTTGGTTCAACAGACATCGCACTTATACAGCATATGCATGGCCACTGTGCTGAAAGCAAGCTCATGGCATATGCATTATTTTTCAAGGAGATGTTGAAGATTTAAAATTTAGATTTAAGATTATTTTTATTATGAACTCTTACAATGGGATCAGATCAAGAACATTTCCTCCCTCTGTGAGGGTGTTTTGCTGCAAAAAAAAGAGAAAAATTATTGTCTTGGTTTTTTTAAAAAACATGAGCCAGATCAAAATGTAATAGTTCATCTTTTTGTTGCTTTTTGTTAAGAAGTTAAGCATTTTATTTTTCTAAGTGTTCCCATAAGATTTTTTAATATATATATATATTTTGCTTGCATATATTATTTATAGAGGCACTTTTCCCCCCATTCAGAGGCTTTTAAAGACAGCTCAAAAAGGTTTTGAATTTTTCAAAACTAAATTAAAATAGTTGATGGGGTTGAACCTTCCTGTGTCAGCGAAAAATGATGAAAAATTAGCATAACAATGTAACTTGAAAGCCATATAGAGTAATTCTTTAATAAACCAGATGTTTTTACTGAACCACAACTGGAAATATACTAAAAATGCAAGAGGAAGATTAATACAAAATGGACTTTTAAGATTTTCATCACTACTGCTGTCTTGGAAATCCCAATAGAGAGAGAAAAAAGATTGAGCATTCACTGAAATATATTCTCTTCAGGGGCTGTTTTTCTTTTATTTTTAGATAAGTTAAATTCGTTTCCAGAATGACAGAAAGCAGACAAGAAAACAGAAAATGTCAGAGTCCACCGAGATTATATTTTAGCATGTGGGGCTGTGTGTGTTCCAATTCTTTATATTCTGTAGTTGTTCCTTACCCTCTTCAGAGAAGTTCATCTGTTTGTCTCCAATATGTTGTCTTTGAGATGGTCTTAACTTGCAATCAAGCAGGTGGCTTTTACAAGCACTTGAGGAAATGTATACCAAAAAAACCCCACAAAATAATAATTCCTATAATTTAGCCTGTCAGCATTTTCTTCATCCCTTTCTAGAAGAACTTGCTAAAGTCATTTTTAAATGGCAATGTAATATACTGTACAACAGAATAGCCGTTTGTCAAACCTGAGGACCAAATGTTCTATACAGCCACAAATATGGACAAACTTGGCCTGTGTTGCAAATGTGACCAGTAGCACACAAAAGCTCTAATCACAGTAGAGAAGGTGTTAACTAATACAGATGCATTTATTCATGAAAGGGGGTGTAAGCATAGCAGACTGAGTAGAAAAAAGAGAAAGAAATATGTTCCAAAGGTAAGGAGGGGTGAGGATATTGGGTATACATTATTTGCTATGCTTGCAGCTTCAGCTAAACATTGTACACTGAGCAAAAATGACAATCAGGCTCATTAATGAAATAAATATTTCTTTACTATGCTACAAACTGATCATATATATAATATATATTATATATATGTGTTTACATATGGTGTGTAGATTACAAAGTATATACGTATATGTTTATGTGTGTTATAATATTAGATTTATACATGTGCAGACCAATGTGGTTGTGTGTATATGTATAAATTTACAGGAACGTATATTCCTACAGGTGATAAATAGGATACAACTATATTAATAGGTTGATAAAGTCTGCTAAATAACCAAAATCCACTTCTTTTCCTTTCCTCAATTTATTTTTGGGGAGTTTGGATTTATTTTTCTACATTTCTGAGATTAACTTTTCTCTTGTATGCAGTTCTGCATGAATAGAGGAGGGATGCAGGAGGGCCATCAATATTTAGAACTGCATACCATTTTCTCCCCCAGATGCATAAAAGAAGCCCTGCCGGCCTCATCTCATCGATTGATTTCTGTCAAGGAAATGAACAGATTGGCTTTTCAGGCCCCCTTTGGGGCTAAGTTCCAAAAGGGGGAAAGGACAACATTGCAGCTCCATTAGCATTTTAATTTTTTTATTTTGTTTTAATTTCCACAGTAAGAATTCCAGGATTGAGCTGGAATATTCATATTCTGTGACTAGGAGAACAATGGTGAGAACTCCAAAACCCTCTGCAGTAGTAACAGCAGCAAGCACTGGCTCCTTCCCAGATTCTCTCTTTCACTATCAATAGCCAGCTGCAGGGAACGGTATTTGTAAAGCAACAGTACCCCTTGCTGCACGAGAGCATGTGCCCTTTTCCATTCATTGTAAACCGATATATCTATCCACTGTCTACCGTTCAATAAACAACTGCCACTTCTCTTTTTCTGTTCTCCCCCACCTCTCTCTGCTCTCTGGAGATATTTTTGTTGGGGTTGACATAGAGCTTTACAGAGCAATTTAAATTAAAGAAGAAGGAAAAAACTGCCCACTAGCGTTACACTGAGTCACTGGTTATTAAGTTGCAATTAAAATATATAGAATATCAAGACTGACTCCAGGTTGTTACAGCCTGCAAATAAATTGTAATTGTTTCTATATAAAAATGCTGGGGGGAGGGAAGGGGGGAACAGAGGGGGTTCTAATTAAAGATGATGGTTTTGATAGCACAGGATGTAGTATTTTCTTGTCAGGGCTGTGAGGCTGCTGCTCTGAATTAAGAGATCCTTGAAAAGCCTCAGTTAAAACATGGTTTTTAATTATTATTTTTCTTTTTGCTACATTCATCACAAATATGAAGCAAAAAAAAAAGTCTATATGTTGCAGGGAAAACACTGTGAATTTCACAACAGCAACCAAGTGACTATTTTGCCATCTTTTTAACATATGTCTCAGGAGAAGAAATGGGAACCGATGGGTATCTATTATTTTTCCGTCTATGCATTCTAAGTCAGGTCTATGGGGTTTTTTTGTTTGCTGGGAGAAGGTTCGGAATGCCAATTGGCTGAAACGTATTTTGTAAAACACTAGTACTTTGGGCAAGATAGTAGAAGCTGTTTGTAGCCAGGATGTTTGACAGGAAGGTGCAAGAAAAATCAAATCTTTTCAGACGCCTACATCTTGCAGCTTATATGTATCTTTCTGTAACTTAAAAAAAAAAGTTGAATAAACAGCTGAGATTTTTTTGTATACAAGTAATTAAACTCAACATGAATGTTTAATTACATTACCAATCAATTTAATAAAAGATATTGGTCCCAGTCCTGCTCTCCACCTATACTTTATGTGTAAAAACCATCTTTGTCTATCTGGTGAGAGACTGAAAGTTCTGTTTATAAATATAAATATCTATATCGTCACTAAAACTGTGACCTGGTGTTTGAAGCTATCTTTCTCCTTTCTTTTCAGTTTATTTTTTTAAATGTGCTGTCTCTGTACAGATATTTAGTGGTTCTTGTTTTGTTATAGAAACTCATTGCTTTATATAAAAAAAGATAATAATAATCCATTGCATCTTGGCTGATTTCTAAGTGACGCCTGAGTATCAGTGTTAGAGGTTTTATTTGTGAATCATGTGGCCAGCTTCTCTCAACATGACATGGAAAGTCTCTCGTACTGCAGTGTATTTAATAAAAATGATGTCTTACAATAAACAATGTCATCCAAAAAAGAAAGGCTGTAAGTGCTACAACAATGATTACTTCTTCTTTTTTTAAAAAAAAAATGTATCGAATTTTCATGATGGTGTGTGTTGCTTCCTTTGATTTGCTTGCATCCTGTTTGATTTTTTAAAAAAAATAAGTTAACAAGGAATGGTTTAATCAGCATGATCGTGTGACATATATTTACACTCTAAAATCAAGAAATTAAACAGTTTTAGACAGATACTGGACTCCTTGGCAAGAGAAGCAGAGTTCCATGCCCTATTTCTACTTCCAGAGAACAGATTTGAAAAAATAAGACCCCAAACTGCACCACTGTGCAAATGAATGTTTTTTTCCACAGCCAGGTACATATGCACACCAATACTTAAAACTGTAGAATTTACAGAATTGGGGTGGAAGTTACATTAAAAGTTCATCTAGTCCAGTCTCCTTCCATAAAGCAAGGCCAGCATTACTTAGATCATCCTAGAGAGGTGTTTGTCTGACCTATATTTAATGATTTCTAGTAATGTGGACTCCATCCCTCCTTGGTAACCTCTTCTGCTGCCTAATTGGCTTTGTGGTTAGTGTTTTCCTTAGACTTTCCCCCCTTCAATTTATTTAAGCTCATTTATTTCCCATTTTGCACATTCAATCAAGCAGTAAGAAGAGTAAGAGATGTGCAAAAGCTCTAGGGTGTCCCTTGATTATTATTATTTATCATTTCTATAGCAGTGTCACTGTTCCGAGTGCTTTACCATCCTTAACTAGCTCATCATCACAACAACCTTGAAGGTCATTTATTCCCACTTTACAGATGGGGGATAGAGGCTAAGAGATAGGGTGAAAAACAAACAAGACAGTAGCCCACGAGTCACCTCCCCATATCAGTTCAGTGGCCGCCAAATGTTCGCCCACTTCTGCCTCAAAGCGAGTGCATGGCTGCTTTGGGAAGTGTCAGCTGAACAAGGCTGGAGACACAGTGTGGGCTACTGTTGCCCTGCCTGTCCTAATGTGAGGCTATGGGGTCGTCTGCCATCTCATCAGCCCATGCAGTCCTGCTGCGAGGCAAGGTCTGAGGATTGGGTCCAGAGAAGTGCGCTCCTCCTGGCCACCAAACAGCCCTGGAGGTGCGCACTTACCTCAGCTGCCAAACACCTGATCATGGCGGGGGGGAGGGGGCTGGAGGAAACCCCCTCCCCAAATTAGCTTTTTGGCAGCTGGGGTGAGTGGCCCAAAGTGTGTCGGCTGCAGTGGCTGGCAGGAGATCTGACTCGCCTGTCTCATTTGTTTTTGTCCATAGTGACTTGCCCATGAACAGCAAGTTCATGACTAAGGCCACTTTAAGACATCCCCCCCTCCCACGTGCATATTCTGGGTGTGGGGGTGGGAATGCACAGTCAGAATATGTGTAGGGATCAGCCAGTCTGAAAGCCCACCCCCCGGCACGGCTTTGCTGGCAGACATGCGCATAGATACAGAGCAGGAAACCGAGCTCTGCATCCATGTACATGTCTGCCGGCAAAGCCACGTGGGTGGGGAGGAGGGCGCTTTCAGACCGGCCAATCCCCACACATATTCTGACTGTGCATTCCCCCCCCTCAGCCAGAATATGCATGTGTGTGTATGTATGTGTGTGTCTGAACGTGGCCTAAGACAGAATCGGAACCATGGTCTCACAACCCCAAGTCCAGCATCTTATCCTGGCTCTCTTGATTTGCACGAAGAGATGATCACTTGCATCCACACTGCTGGAGCACTAGGCTACATGTACTCTGTCTGAGTACATGGTGGGATAGAAGAAGAATGGGTAGGCACCACTTTCCCTGCCACTATGCAGCCTAGAAGCATGGGCTTGGAGCTTCCTCTGCCCCCACTGACATATCTTTGTCTGCTAGAGGTGTCTAGAAGGGGAGATGAGTAAAGCTCCACCTGTAACGTGATCTGGATTTACTGTCATTCTGCTTGGTGCTGCTGTGACAGTTTTTGAGCTGTCCCAAGACTAACTAGCTTGACAATGGCCACACATCTTCTGGATGTGATTTAGTACCTGTATTAAAATGGCATCCCATAAACTAGGATACCAGTAACACCTGAGCACGTCCTAGGGGATGGGTTTCCTTCATGCTGAGCTAACACCACAAAGTTGTGAATAAATGTAGCAATAAACTTAGGACACACAGAGGATGGTAGTTTGGTCAAGGATCTCACCAAGGGTTGTTGATTAAATCCAAAGACTTGTAGTTCAAAGTTGCAATATGACAGCAGCAATTATAAATCCTCCCGTTTGAGATATCAGGAGAAAGTTGTCCAGGTCTAGGAAAGGGAAAATATTCTAATGGAGAGCAGCAGCAGCATATTGCTGATTTATGGTGTGGAAAAGGACAAGAGCTGTGCAATATCAAACAAATGATCAGTATCTGATTCAGGCATGTAGGTTGACTGTAAAACATAGGGTACACATAAGGTTACAACAACCCCTCTGGGTTTGACCCGGTCCGGTTTCCATGTTTTAACCTGCCATATCCAGTCCCTGAGTGAGTGCCTGGGAAACCTGAATAACCTTGAGAAATCAAGGGTCCACAGGGTCCACTTTGTGATGTGACCTTGCCTCTGCAAAGCATCTTGGGGTGCAGTCACACATGATGGGGAGGCCACTATGCCATGGGTAGCCTTACCCCTCCCTGGGCGAACAGGTCACCCGATGCAGTGCCTCATTTGCCCAGCACCTGCCAGATGTTCCCCAGGCCTCGGGGCAGGGCGAACAGCTGGCTGCTACGTGACGCATCCTCAGAAGAATTCAGAGGACATGTTGCAAAGCAGCCTTACCCAACATGGGGTAAGGCTGCCCAGGGTGGGGCAACTTGTGTGGCTGGGCCCCTTCTACCCACCACGTGGCGAGCTCCATAGCAGGGCTGTAAGCAGCAGGCGCTATCACCAGTGGCCAAGTCACAGCCGGGGATGGGATTTTTTCGGGCTGGGGGAGGGAGGCAAACCAGGACCAGGCATCTGCTCATGTGGCTGGCACCACGGCCCACCCCAACTTCCCTGCAATCTTCTGCCCAGCTTCCTGTGCTTGCCCTGCAAAATGTGGCAATGGCAATTGCCTGCCACGAGGCCCAATGGGGATCAGAGACTGGATCCATGGGCCACATCCAGGAACTGGAAAGCGACCAAATGAAAAAAACAGCCATGGGCTGGATTTGACCCAGGGGCTGGTGGTGCCCAGTCCCTGTATTTGGCGCAAATGCTGCAAATACAGCACCTGCATAGACCCACTACATCTGGGACCCTAGAATATTTTGAGAGCACATTACAAATAAGAAATTTGAATTTCAATCTTCAAGACAGTATGCACCCCATATCATTGAGGTGCATGGGTCTTGCATTGGTACCACTCTTTGTGGATCACAGCATTACTTTAAGATCATGTTATCAATGGGCTTTCACAGACTCTTGCCCCCTGTAATTGCAGCGATAAAGCTTTTTTCTTTTCTTTTTCTTTTTGTTAACTGCATGGCAGCATATGGATACCTCACTGATGCCACATTGGAACAGCCATCTCAGTGTTCCAGTAAGTCATGGGCAGACTCTAAGGTTTTGAATAAAGCCTTTTTTCATTTCCCCTGCTCACAAACTGTGCAAGCCACAACATGCTGAGACTTAAGTGACTTAACATAACAATGCTTGGTAGCAGACTCTCAACTGTGTCTTTCACAGCTAGATTAATAATGTATTTAAAGCTCCCATTACCCTTCCTGTTCCTTTCTTCTGCTTCGAGTGTTAAAACTTATTTAAAACTTGAGAAAAAAAAATGAAATGTTCACCTCGCTGATGCTGCTATAGTTTTAGAAACTTTCACAATTGATTTCTTGCTGGAAAACTGTCAAACTGAGTATTAAATGCTTTGAATAACTGTAAAATCAATAACCTTGATAACTGTATTATTAAAAAAAATGATTCATGGTATCCTATTGATTACTCTCCTGGTAGTGTGGTTTTTTATGGCCATAAAAGTTCCTTTTGATATTGCTGAAAAAGTTAACATTACAAAGAGGAATGATGGCCTGTGGAATAAGGAAAAATCTCTCAAATAATCAACAGAGTGAGCTAGCAATTTCTTCCTTTTGATCACTTATAAATGCAACAAAACTCGTCATTGTTTATTACAAGCACAGGGTCAAATTTTGAAGCCCCTGAATGAGTAAAGTTCCAGTCTTGCAAAAACTTGTCCAGGTGCATCTGCTTACTATGTCTGTAGACCCAATGAAATCAGTACATGAATGCAAAGTCTACTAGGCACAGTCGGGAAATTAGCACCTACCAGAGAAGGCCTTGGAGCCCAGGTTCCATTTTAAAAAGTGAATCAATCATGCATAGACTAATCTCTGTGCCAAACAGGAAGCCCTGTTAGGGGGTCTTGACCCTTCAAACACATGTGAGTAGTTACAGAGCTGGTCTGAGAAGAATTTGTGGGGTCCAGGAAAAGATAAAATGCAGGGCTCCTGGTAGCTCCACTCCCACCCCTGTGGCTGTGGCCCCTTGTGGGCAGTGGGCACTTTCTGTGGGGTCCTGAAGCTGTTTATGTTTGGGGCCCCATTGGGAGGGGTTAGGGACCCCACACAGCTTTCACCCTGTTGAAAATGAGGGCCACTCTCAGCCTCCAAAAGGAGAAAAAATAGCAGGGCCCAGGGCAGTCATTCCAGGTCGCCCTGTGGTAAAGCCGACCCTGAGTAGTTACACTGGCCTCAATAGAAGTACTCTAAAGTTAAGCATTCCCATTACTCTTTGCAGGCTGAGGATCTTCAATACCTAGGAGCCCAAGAACTCAATCCTGCAAAGACCTATGTCATTCAGATCAGCACACATTGAATAATTTAATGATTTACAGCACCGAGCTCTCATAAACATTAAGAACGATGATTACACAGCTGACAAGGGAAAGAGCAGTACAGCTAAACTGCGTCTTAGAAACAACTGAAGACAAACTACAGGCTCAAACTATGTTCTTGAATATATGGCCCTAAACATAGAGTATTTAGTCTATTTACAATTCAGCTGCAAGACTCACCTGCCTTGCATGCCATTATGACTGTTGTCTTTTTTGCTTTTTGGAGTACTCCAAAAGAGTGGAGAGAGCACTTGCTCCTTGGACCACTCTAGGTGCTGCCTGGGACACTGTCCTGGCAGACTTGTATGCGGGCACAGACTGTGTGCATCCTAATAAACGGGAAGCAGCCATGTGGATGCACATTAGCCCACACCAGCTAGCATTCGTCTGCACAGGTGTTTTCAGAAAAGACATTAAATAATAATCTTTAGCTTTTATATAGTACGCCACTGCCATGGCACTCAGAGCGCTTTACATATAACACAACTTTTTTTAATCCTCACAACACCCTGAGAGGTAGGTTAGGCTGAGAGAATAATGTGACTGGTCCAAGACCACCCAGTGAGTTTCTGGCTAAGGCGAGACTTGAACCAAGGTCCTCCATCCCCTACCTCCCAGTCCAGGTACTGCACACTTAGCCACTACACCACACCGGCTCTTAATAGCCTGCATTAGCCCACATTAGCACTCACCAGGTGGGTGTTCACCTCCCATCTATTAGGTGTTCACCAGATGTTATCTCACACCTCTTCCCCAGTCTCCACTCACTCGCACACACTTCCCACTCACAGTGTTGTCCAAGGACACTGTGGGCCCACTGTGTGGGGTAGTGCATGCTAACGCACACCCACACATCCACCTCCCGTTTATTAGGTTTGCACGGAGCCTCGCCTACCCCCAGGTCTGCTGGCACCGAGTCACGACTACAGCGGCTGCTACAGAGCGATGGGGTAGCTGCACCCTCACTCTTTCCTCTTGCAGCAGCTTCATGGCTCATCGCCGTGAAGCAGCTGCAGTAGAAGAGTGCTTTTTCTGATGCAAAGGGGGGGGGAGTGTTATAGAGTCATTTCCCTGGCCCCGTTATCATCACTCTGCCCTTATTACCCCCTCCCCACAGTGCCACCCCTCAGTACCTTGTATGGCGAGCGAGCTCTCATCTTCCAGCCTGACACCTCTGCCAAGTGCCTCCATTTCCGGATGGTTGCAGCTTTCATTTTGGGACCCCAATCCTGTTCCTCTCTGCCAGGCCCCAGATAAGAGCAATAGCCTCCTGGTCACACTCCAGCTTTCATCTCGGGACCCAACACTGCTCCTCAAAGCCCCATGTCAATTTCCCCTGCTGCACTTCAGCTCCAGCGTTTGCATTCAAGCTGAGATCAGTATCCCAAGATGATTAACAACCTGATAAGATTAACAACCTGATAAGGTTGATTAACAACCTCGTTGTTAATCAACCGTATCAAGTGCGCTCTCAGCTCCCAGCCTGATGCTGCCACCAAGGGCCTCCTTCTTTGGTCAGCTGCAGCTTTCATCTCAGGACCCCAATGATCCTGGCTTGAATGCAAACACCAGAGTTGAGGAGCAGCCAGTGTGGTGTAATGGCTCAGTGTGCGATACTGGGACTAGAAGAGGGGGAATTCTGGTTCAAGTTTTGCCTTAGCTAAAAACTCATTGGGTGACCTTGGGTCAGTCACAATATTCTCTCAGCCTAACCTAACATAAGAACATAAGAAGTGCCCTAGTGGGTCAGACCAATGGTCCATCTAGCCCAGCATCCTGTCTCCGACAGTGGCCAATCACGGTGACTTGGGAGAAGCACCCAGCAGGTCACAACGAGGAATCCATTCCCTGTTGTTTTCCCCCAGCTCCCATCATGATCCCTGATCCTATCTGGCTAATAGCTGCTAATGGACCTATCTTCCAGAAACTTGTCCAAACCTCTTTTAAACTCAGCTATACTACTGGCCCTTACCACAGCCTCTGGCAGTAGATTCCACAACTCAATTATACGCTGAGTGAAAAAATATTTTCTTTTATTTGTTTTAAACTTGCCACCCATGAGTTTCATGGAGTGTCCCCTAGTTCTAGTACTAGCTGAGAGGGTAAATAACTG
>QEPC01008874.1:3112450-3137347 GCA_003113815.1 Sphenodon punctatus
GTTCTGCTCATCACCAAGTATATTCCCTTCCTCCATCCATTTGTCCAGCTTGATCATAAGGTAACGGGCATACATTTTACTAACAACACTGAGGAGGCTAATAGGTCTATAGTTCTTAGCCTCCTCAGGCGGCCCCTTCTTATAAATTGGAACTATCTCCGCCTGAGCCCATCCATCTGGCAGTTCCCCCATTTGGTTGATTCCCGTAAACAAAGCAGCCAAAGCCCTAGCCCACCAGTTCTTATTGGCCTTAAATAAATCCGGTGGAAGGCCATCAAGGCCCACCGCCTTGCCCTTCTTCAATCCATCAATGATCTCCTCTATTTCCCTCTCCTCCACTGGGGCCCAGCTAGGCAATGACTGCAAAAGAGGGAGTGGGGGGGAAGGTCCTGGGTCAGAAAAATAGAGGTTGGTAAAATACCTCACCCATTCACTTCCATTACTCTATTATCAGTCCCTCCCCTAACCCTCCCACATCCCCTAACTGGTCTCTAAAAGGCAGAGGAATCTTTAGCTCTAAGGGCAACATTGATTTTATTCCATTGGAGAGAATAGTGTTGCTGTTTCTTCCCCTGCAAAAGAACCTTGTACTTATAGCGCTGCTGTCGGAATAATGACAAAGCAGCCATAGTACCCTTCTTCCTATAGTTCCTATAAACAGCCCTCAAAAGCTTCTTGGCCTGCCGGCACTCCCTATCATACCACGGGTTTAGAGGGAGCCCGACTTCTGGGCATTTACTGCTTCCGATGTACAGAGTAGGGGGACTACCCCTTCCAGTATGAGGTTATACCCAAATAGGAGCTCCTCCATATCCGGGGCTTGTTCAAGCCCCAACAGCCAGCTAGTACCCTCTAGGGATTCCAAGAGGGCATTAACCTTGTCCTCCAACTCAGAGTCCCATTTAATTTTCTGTTTACCTGGGGTTCTAGAAGGCCCCATGACCTCCCGTCTCTGTTCTTCCCCATAGAGCTCCTTCCTTGCCATCTCCGCTTGGACCGGAAAGTGGTCACTACCAGGTTGAAAAACTACCCTCAGCCCAGTTACCAGATGAAAAAGATTTCCCTAAACCACCAGGAGATCTATTACACTACCACCAAGGGGGGAAACAAAAGTAAACTGGGCAGGATAATCCTGGGGGGATCGACCATTAAGAATGAAAATTCCTGCTGTTGATAATAGGTTTGCCAAAAGGAGCCCGTTCTTATTAATACCCTGATCCTTAGATACTCTATCAGGGGCCCAAAGGGAATCCTCTAAGATCCACGGCCCACCAGCCTGAGCAAGCGCTAAATCTGACACTCCCAGACGGGCACTGAAGTCACCCACCAGTAGTATCCCAATGCCTGGGTAAGTCTCCTCCAAAATGGAGAGCTGTTTCTCTAGCTCCTCCCAGAATAATTCAGAATAATAATGCGAAGAAGCTGGTGGAACATAGACGTTTAGAATGGCAACCGTCCGGAGTGGGAAAAGCAATATAACCCCACAGAGGCCGGGTAGCTGTCCAGGGAGCGGGAGAGCCTGTATCTTCAAAGCAGTAGATATAAAACACACACACCCTCCACTAAGACGGCCCCTCCCCACCGAGGACGACGCTGCCAACCCAAAGGTGAGATACCCTGGGAGTGATAGCAGCCCCTGATGCCATGTCTCCTGTAGGCAGATAATATCATACTTCCTCAAAAATAGAAGAACATCCGCATCATTTGCTTTAGCCTTCCACCCAGCAACATTCCATGAGACAACCCCAATATCTGCAATATGTCAATCTGGGGACCCCCCTGTATGAGACTCCTCATCTAGGAGGGGTTGCAGGGTCCCACCGCTACATACCTCCCCCAGGGATTCTGCTGGACAAGCTAAATTGGCAGCCTGTCCACTAGATGTAGCTACCGGCGAAGGTTCAATCCTGGGTGCTCGGAATGTAAATAACTCATTTCCCCCAACATCGCCTGACTTACCAAAAGTAAGCAAGGGGGGCTATCCTGCAGGAGTGCCCTACAACTGCCTCTTGGGTGCACAAATCCCTCCTGCCCACATCCAATATCGGGGTTAAACCCCCCTCCTCAGTGGGGCTAAGGAACCTAGTCCTGGTTCACTGCAAGGCTGAGCTAAGTTTATTACTTGCCCCACACACTCCCACATACTCCCTCTCGGGGCTGACTCTTCCCTCTACGGAAACAAAATTCCCATCTGCCCCATGTGGGATGACCGTAATTTCAGGGGACCGATACTTGCCCACCTGTGTATAGGCAGATCCTGCCTCCCCAACCTCCTCTACCAAAGGACAGTGGGGCAACTGAAGATGAACTTCGCGGGACTCCTGGGAACTCCACCCAGCCTGGACCCCCCCCTCCCCCAGGTCGACCCTGGTCGTCCACCAGAACATCGGCCAACACACCTTTATCCTCACCAGCCCCCCCCAGGCAGTCTCAGCTGCATTGCCTTTGATTACCTCCATACCAGAATCCCCCATTACCAAAGCTGTTAAATCCCCTGATGATAAGGGTACATACAGATCTCCCTCCCGCTGTCCAGAGACCAAGACAGCAGCAGGCCTTGCAAGGTCTAACTGGGCCTTCCTACCCAATACCCTGGATAGCCCAGTGTTACCCCCCCCCCCAGATTCACACAGAGGGGATATAATAGGCTCATTCTGTGGCCCCAGGAACGATCTACATGGCCCAGACCCCCTTCTTATAGATCCCCCTCTGGTACCCTTCTGGGGCGGCCCCATTTGGGATCTAACAAAAGTTTTTGCCAGACGGATCCCATGGGTAAACAATAACCCCACCCAATTCCAGATAGACATGGCTAAATCCATTCTACGAAAGGAAATTACATAACGCACCATAGTAGGGCCTCTGCCAATAACCTTCACTGAGGCAATATCGTGCGGCCTGACCAATTGTTTAGTTAGATAAGACAAGTGCCCAGCCGCAAGCTTGGGTGTGTTCCAAAATGGCCAAAGCCCATCAGCCCTGGGTAAGATAGTAAAAGCAATGGATCCCCTGCACCAAACAACGGAGGGCTTGTCTGGCAAGGCCAAAGGCTTATTTCCCCCGGAAGGAGCCACCTCATCACCACCAGAACCTGCCAGACCGGGGGAGGGGACTGTCCTGACACAATGGGCAGTCCCCCTGCCAGGAACTCCTTCAGTTGGAGGGGCAGCCCTTTTACCCAAGCCCAATCTAGCAATATCTCCTGTAATAGTTTTTAACTGCGCGAAGATAAGTAAAAGTGTTTCATGAATTAATAAAGTCTGAGCTACCATAAGGTCCAAAGAACTTTTCCCCTGGCTCCGGCAGTGACCTGTGGATGTCCACCCACCCACCCCAACGGGAGGCGAGGAGTCCAACAAGGTAATCGGATTTACACTAGGGGGACTTCGGGGGCATTCCTCTGAGGTATCGGGGGGGTCAATAGTCTCCTGTATAATTGGGGGTTGGGAATCCCCATCACTGTTACCAGGAGTACCTTGCCCCACAAAATAAGTTTCCACTTTCCGTTGCTTGATCGAGGGTGGACCAACTACCCCATCCTTGGCTCTTCGCTTATGATGTCGTGCCATAATCTGTTATAAGTTCCTGGTCACAAAACAGCTTAGACCACTTCCAGGAGCCCGGCCGCCACGGCCCTCACCTAAGGCTGCACGCACAAGGGCGTGCCCTTGCATGCGCAGCCCTTAGGCGTGCGGCCCCGGCACGCGCCTACAGTGCCGCCGTAGTCCCCAGTCCTTTAAATAGGCTGCCGAGCAGGTCCAAAGGGCTGTCAGCTGTGTGTCAGGCCACGTGTGCGACCCCTCAGGCCAGGCCACGCCTTCACCAAATCGCTGGGGGAAAGTAGCAGCCCTGCAGCGAGGTCCCTGCTGCCGCTCTGGTTCTCCACTCCCACACTGCTCACCACCTTGTTTATTAGTTGCACACCACTCATGATTTTATAGACCTCTATCATATCTCCTCTCAGTCATCTCTTCTCCAAACTGAAGAGCCCCAACCTACCAAGCCTCTCCTCATATGGGACCCCTTCCATTCCCTTGATCATTTTTGTTTCCCTTCTCTGTACCTTTTCTAGTTCAGCTATGTCTTTTTTGAGATGGGGTGACCAGAACTGCACACAATATTCGAGGTGCGGTCGCACCATTGATTTGTATAGAGGCATTATGGCATCCTCAGTTTTATTCTCTATCCCCTTCTGAATAATTTCTAATATTTTGTTTGCTTTTTTGACTGCTGCTGCACACTGTGCTGTGGATTGTCCACAACCACCCCCAGATTGCGCATTGTTTGCAGACTGCGAATTAAATACCTCACAATCGAGGTATTTAATTCGCGGTCTGCAAACAATGCGCGGCCGCCTTCTGTGCGCATTAGGGATGTGAGAACGCGGTTCAGACGTTCGGAGTTTGGTCCAAACTTAGCCAGTTCGGATGACTGAATCAATGGTCAAACCGAATGTGAAAACCCCCAAACAGTTCGGGCACGTTTGGGCAGGAAAACCTGACTGGCAGGCTCAGAGAGGGGGAGAGGGCAGCTGAGGAACAGACTTCCTGGCCCCAGGGGTGGAGAGAGGCTTGGATTAGTAGCCAACCTGCCTAATCACCATCCCTCTTTTCCTCAGACCACTGGCTTCGCAGTCTTCGATTGGCATGTGGCTAGGCTGCACAGAGCCAATGGGGGGCACAGCAAGTAACAAAAGTCATTGCCCTCCCCCCCTTCCATATTGTTCTGAGCTAGCCACTGATCTTGTCAGCAGGCATTTTCAGAACTCTCCCTCTCCCAACAGTTTGTGTTCCTCCCAATCCATTGCCATCCTCCTCCTATTTCATCCATTTCCACACATTTACCTCCATAGTTTCATTTATTTAGATTAGATTAGATAGATTTAGGTGTTATTTTTATTTTTTACCCCTCCCTGTGTTCTTTCTCCCTCCCTCCATTGAATCTTTCCCTCCTCCCTGTATATATTCCACCCCTGATTCCCTTCCCCTGTTTTTGAATTTATTTAGAGTAGGATTAGATTGATTTAGGTTTCATTTCAGTTTTGTACCCCTCCCTGTGTTGTTTGTTGTGAGCTGTCTGTGTTTCCTCCCCCCATCCCTGTGTATGTGTAGATAGATAGATAGATAGATAGATAGATAGATAGATGATGTAGGAGTTAGCATAGTTATAGAGATAGATAGAGATAGTGTGTAGTGATTCAGTTTTAATATTTTATAGTGTGTTTGTATGACTAGGCCTTTGTAGATATTAGATAATATTCCATTCAGTTCCATAGGTTTTAGAATAGTTAATACCAGTTAGAGTTAGTGTAGATATATATTATATTCCAAATTTAAATAAATAAATAAATAAATAAATAAAATCTTTCTCTGCATTCTTTGGGTGGGAAAAATGGAGAAGAGAAGCAGGAGAGGCCGGTCTGCTACCTGTAAGGCAGGCTATGGGGCACGTGGCAGAGGTGGCAGGCACTGTGCCAGCGGAGTGGCAGCAGGCATCAGCAGCAGCCCAAGCCCATCACCACACCCCAATCTGCACAGGCCTAACTTTGGGAGACAGGTTTCAGAGGCTCCCAGCAGTGGCACTAGGGGGGTGGTTCGGCGTTGCATCCTGACAGCATCCTCCACTGCCACACAGTGCACTAGAAGGCCTGCAGTCCAGGAGGCTGCGGCTGTCTCTGCTGCGGCTGCAGAAGCAGGTGCAGGAGCTTCAGGGTCAGATGTTCATCATGGGCCACCAATGTCCCCCATTATTCATGTGATCCACAGGAGTCCAGGGCTGGTGGATCCCACCCCGGCTGCTAGAGGCAGGTCCCGATCCACGGGCAATGGCAGCAGAGAGAGGAGCAGCAGTAGCAGCAGTATTAGCAGCAGAAGCTATAGGGGGCACAGGGAGAGTGGCAGCAGCATGGGCAGTCAATCAGCCTCAGGGTCCCAATACTCCCCTTCGTGGGATATATCTCAGATTGGGGACAGTGAGGCAGATACTAGTCCTGTGGAGGAGATGTCTGGTGCTGAGGTGATGGCTGTCCCTCCGAGAGCTGTGTTGCCACCATGTTCTGCCCCTCCCATCAGCGCTGTCAGTGTTGTGTCACCCGGTGCGGGTCAGAAGAGCTTGTTGAGATCCAGTGAGTAGGATGCAAGCTTGCAATGCCCAACCAAGTAGGGGTGCCCACCACCAAACCCTGGCTGGGCCTCTGCCGCTGCTCCACCGATGCCAGCCAGACTGCAATACCCAGCCAAGTCGGGGTGCCAGCCACCAAGTCCTGGCCGGACCTCTGCCGTTGCTCCACCGATGCCAGCCAGCCTGCAATGCCCGGCCAAGTAGGGGTGCCAGCCACCAAGTCCTGGCTGGGCCTCTGCCGCAGCTCCACCGATGCCAGCCAGCCTGAAATGCCAGGCCAAGTAGGGGTGACAGTCACCAAACCCTGGCTGAGCCGCTGTCACTGCTCCACCAATGCCAGCCAGCCTGCAATGCCCAGTCAAGGATGGGTGCCAGCCACAGTTACTCTGCCCAGGCAATCCAATGTCCGCTGCTGCTGCAGCTGCCGCTGCCACTACTGTGCCTTGGGTACTGTAGCCTGGAAATCTAATTTTTGCTGCTGCTGAGGCTGCCACTGCTGTGCCATGGGTACTGTGGCCCAGCAATCAAATGTCCACTGCTCCTGCCTCTGCTTATGCCACCTCTGCTGTGGGCTCTGTGCCCTGGCAATCCAATGTCTGCTGCTGGTACTGCATGTCAGTAGGCAGGCATAGCTTGGATGAGTGCACCAGTGGGCGGGGGCTGGGTGTCCATGAGATTCACCACTGGGCAAGGTTTGCCCAATTTGCAGTAGAGCTTCTTGAGATTGGTCGACTACAATGCCAGCCTGCAATGCCCAGCCAAGTAGGGGTCCCATACTGGCCATACCACATAACACATAGGTGTCAGGTGCCATACAGAGCACCCACTCATGGCCATACACAGAGCACTCATCAAAAATCCAGAGTGCTTTGTGTGAGGCAACTCAAATAGCTCCAGTCCACTGATGCCAGACAGCCTGCAACACCTGGCCAAGTAAGGGTGCCAGCCAACAAGCCATGGCTGGGCCTCTGCCACTGCTCTGCCAATGCCTGACAGCCTGCAACTCCCAGCCAAGTAGGGGTGCCATACTGGCCATACCACATACCGCATCAGTGCTATACCACAGAGCACCCACTCATGACCATGCACAGAATGCTCACCAAAAATCGAGGCAGCCTGCAATGCCTGGCCAAATAGGGGTTCCAGCCACCAATCCCTGGCCAGGCCTCTGCTGATGCTCCGCTGATGCCTGGCAGTCTGCAACACCTGCCCGAGTAGGGGTGCCAGCCACGAAGCCCTGGCCGGGCCTCTGCCACTGCTCCACTGATGTCTGGCAGTCTGCAATGCCCAGCCAAGGTTGGGTGCCAGCCACAGTTACTGTGCCCTGGTAATCCAATGTCTTCTGCTGCTGCCGCTGCTGTGCCATGGGTACCATGGCCCTGCAATCTAATTTCTGATGCTGCTGAGGCTGCCACTGCTGTGCCATGGGTACTGTGCCCTGGTAATCGAATGTCTGCTGCTCCTGCCTCTGCTGATTCCGCCTCTGCTGTGCCACGGGCCCTGTGCCCTGGCAATCCAATGTCTGCTGCTGGTACTGCACGTCAGCCATTTGCTCCTTGCTCTTGTAGATGAGCATAGCTCAGAAGAGTGCACCAGTGGGCGGGGCTGGGTGTCCACAAGATTCACCACCAGGCAAGGCTTGCCCAATTTTCCGTATAGCTTCTTGAGATCGGTCGAGTACTATGGCAGCCTGCAACACCCGGCCAAGTAGGGGTGCCATACTGGCCATTCCGCATAACGCATCAGTGGCAGGTGTCATACCACAGAGCACCCACTTCATTGTAACCAAGCCAAGTACATGCACTTGAGACCTCGCATCTTCATGAATGTTAGACCCCTTGTCTCTCCCTCTGTTCCCCTTCCTAAGTCTCTCTCCCAGCTCCTGTCTCTCAGATTGTAAGCCCTAGGGGCAAGGACAGTGTCTATTTTATTACTTTGTAAAGTGCCAGGTACACTGCTGGCGCTATATAAATGTTTGTTAATAATAATAATAATAATAACACTCATGACTACGCACAGAGTGCGCACCAAAAATCCAGGCAGCCTGCAATGCTCGGCCAAGTAAGGGTGCCAGCCACCAAGCCTTGGCTGGGCCTCTGCCATTGTTCCACCGCTGCCTGGCAGCCTGCAACACCTGGCTGAGTAGGGGTGCTAGCCCAGGGCCATCCCAAGACATTTTGCTGCTCTAGGCAAAGACAAAATTTGGCACCCCCTCCCCCCAAAGTGGTGGTATGGGGTATGTAGGGGTGCCCACCACCATAAAAATGTTAGTTTACAAATATTACAAGTTAGACATGCTAAATAGAAAATGAGACAGTAGAATTAATATACAACATGCTTAAAGACCTTTTTATAATTGCTGCATTATAAGTGTTTATACTGAGGTTGGTTGTCAATATCAAGAAACAGTAAACATGTACCTCACTTGAGTCCTGTGGAGTGTCTGAGAGCTCTTGCTTCCCGGGGGGAGTGGGAGGCTGTGGCTCTGAAATTAATGCTCTCTGCTTTTGGATTTTGGAGTTTGTTTTAAAAGGCAGCAGGTCCTTTGTTACCTCAGATTTTGAAGTCGGTTTGCACGGATTCTTCTTATTTGACTCCCCCCCCCCTCTTCCTAGCAGAGTTGTAGACTATAAGGAAAAATTAGATCTTGCAGCTTTTCCAGGGGGATAAAGGAGAGGTGGCGGGGGTGGAGACAAACTGTGTCTTATACTGTGATGGGAGTGAATGCAGCCTCAGGTCACATCCCATTCCCCCCCCCCCTTTGCAGCTGAAAAGGGGAGAGGGGCTAAGAAGGAGGAGCTGGGACTCTTTGGTCAGGAGGTGGGAAAGTGAAAAGGAGGTGGACTGAGAGAGACCTCATTGCAAAGCCGGTCCTGTCCCTCCAGCAGCAGCAGCAAGGGTAGCATAGCCAGGCACCACTAGCAACAGCAGGGCAATCGCTAAGCACTCCCTCCACCCCCCCACCACTTACATTTGCAAAGCTTCCCCAAGCCCGGGAGCTGCGTGCCCTCTGTTGCTCCAGCCTGGATCTCTCAGCTCCTCAGCTGAGCTCTGATCATGCAGCAGGACTGGGGGATCACCCCTCACTTGCTGTCTGCTGGAGAAAGACTAGTGACTTTGATCACTCCGCGCAGGAGCTGGGGCTCCTGCTTTGCTGGGGGAAGGAGCCGTGGGGAGCCTGGTGCATGCCTGTCTGGCCCAGGGGGCAGGAAGGGGGAGTGTGTGAATCCCTGCCCCCCAACCACCCCAGAGGGACCATGCTGTGCTGCAGCTTGGGGGTGATGCTGCTGCTGCTGCTGCTGCTGCTTGGACTCCTCTTGTTCAGTAGCGTGCCGTGAAATTTTATCCCCCCAAAAGTTCCCGGCTGCCTGTCGCTCCCCCTGAATCTCCCGCTCTAGGCGGCTGCCTAGGTCTGCCTAGTGGCAGGGATGGCCCGGTGCCAGCCACCAAGCCCTGACCAGGCCTCTGCCACTGCTCCGCCAATACCTGGCAACCTGCAATGCCTGGCCAATTAGGGGTGCCAGGCCAGTTACCAAGCCCCAAGCCTTTCCAGCCTCTGCTGCTGATGCTGCCGCTAGGTCTAAGATGTCCAGCCATGCCCCCACGGGCACCCCCAGGGGCTAAGCGCTGAACCTGCCTGCCTGGGCAACCTGGGGTGCCAAGCCCTAAGCCTTCCCAGTCTCTTCTGCTGCTGTGTCTCTGACGGCCTGCCATGCCCTCATGGGCACCCCTGGAGCGCCCCAAGCCTCCAGGTGGCCAAATTTTCCAAACATTCGGGGGGGGGTTCGAACTCCGCGGGACTGAACCCATGAACCCAAACTAAGTTTTTGGACCAAATGGCTGAACATCCGAACCCCATTCTGTTCACACATCCCTAATGTGCATGATCCTGGACTTCTGTCCCATCTAATCCCACCTTGTAGGATTTTGAAATATCATGTGAGCGGGTTGCGTGACGGCGACCTGCTCGTTTAAAAGCAGCCTCTGGTACAGTGGGAACACTTCTAATGGGTAACCATTCTTAAAGGCGTGTTCCAGGACATGTGTGTTAGCTTAACACACACTTCTGAGCATTCACAAGATCAAAGATACCACAGTGTAAACTACACTGTAATAGGAACATGCAGCCTGGGGGAAAGTCCTTTCAGGATTTGTGCTCCACTGTCTATGTGAGATGTTACCAAAGTCCTTTATTATACTCCACATACAGGGTCCAGGGTTTGCCTCTTCCTTTGGTTAGTTCTGGCCGGCTGGGGACAGTCCCTCCCGAACAGGTACCAAACTCCCATAGTCTCTTCACTCCAGCAGACTCAGGCGACCGGCTCAGTCCCTCCCATCCCCGCCTCATAGTCTTCAGGTACAGCCTTTTCCCCAGGCTCTGCTGGCCAAACAGTCCCTCCTGCAGCCAGCATCAGAGGCAGAGCCCTCCCTGGCTCCTGCCTCTCTCTGTTTCTCCAGTCCTGAGCTTCAGGCTCAGCCTTCAGCTTCTGGGCTTGCTCTGCCATACCGAGGTACTTAATTTCTAGGCTCCAGAGGCTAGCCCAGCTGAGGCTCCTCGGGGCACTATCCTGTGCTGCCTCAGTGGCTAATATGGTGCTACCTCCTCTTAAAGGCCAGGCTCAGGCACCCAGATTGATCCTTCTGCAAACACCCTCACTGCAACTTGTGAACAAAGCCTCACTCACTGTCCATAACATCAGTACACAAAAGCCTTGCTTGTAGATATCAAGGATGCAGGCAGCCAGTGTTCCTAGAACAGGGCAGAAGACTGTGATTCCCTGCTGCCGCACCATCGTACTGTTTGCCAGTAGTTTGTTTCATCATTGCCATACATGCCTACACCATTGTACCTGGTAGGAGTGAGACTGACAGCTAAGCACATGACTTTGAGAGTGAAGCTGACACTCCTTGCTTCTCTCTCTGTGCTTGGTTCAGAGGCATAGGAGAGAGAAGCGTGGCTCAGCATAGGCTAGTAGAGTTGCCACCTGTGTATATTTCTCCAGGCCACTTATGAAAAATACATGTTTCAGGGCCTGCATTGGCACCTATGGCACCAATACAGGCTCTGCAACATGTATTTTTCATAAGTGGCCTGGAAAAATATACCTAGGTAGCAACCCTAGGGGCTAGTCTAGAGCGAAACATGAGGCATGGCTGTATGAGGTGAGCAATACAAGGTAGGGTTGCCACCTCAAGGTTTTGAGCCCAGAGCTCCCATTTTGACCTATGGAGGACTCAGAATCAGAACCACGAGAGAGGGGTTGGGGTAACCAGACCATGTTCAAAATTGTATGGATTCTGCCTGATGGACTGGTGGTTTCCTCAGTTCATGATCTGCCCACACGGTGTCCCCCCGCACACACACCATAGAGTTGTAGGCACTTGTCCAGTGCTCTATGGTGGTGCCCACAACTCTCTAGTTCTGACCGAGGCAAGAGATGGCTGGGCGTGGAGCTGTAGCATGGGTCTGCCCAACAATGGACAGCAACTCCACATTTGGCCGTTGCTCTGGGTTTGTCCGGCCCGCTCTGCATGGTGTGCTCCGGGACATTTGAGAGCACTGCCAGCAGGGCTTCTCTGGAGCAGCCACAGCCTGGTCTGCTTTGAACATCTGGTGGATGGCTTTACATGGACCAGCCAACCCAAGGGAGAGGTGGGCTGGTGCTGGCAGAAGTGGAGCTGACATCTGTCTATATACACCCATTGAGAAAAATTTTAAAGGTTGAGGGACAGAGGAAGAAGCCCCACCCTTTCTCCAGCTGGTGACCCTGACCACAAGTATGAAGTGCACAGGTACCCCACAACTGCCCCATCTCAGCAGCCCACCTGGGAAGGCTGCTGAAAGGGGCACAGGCCTACTCCTGCACATGACAAGCCACAGAGGCAGTCACCTAGCACCTTGCCAAGTGGGCTAATAAAGTGGAGAGACTGACTGTGGGTCCTCCCTGCTTCTGTAGAGTCACATAGGTGGCCAGCCAGCCACTCATTACCACAGCCCGGAGCCTGGTGAGGCTGGTAGGGCTGGGGACACTAGCAGCAGCAGATTCACAAGCAGTAAGGGCAGCTCTGGGGGACCAGAGCCCCTGTTCCTCTCCCACTCCAGCTACACTCTCCTGGATTCCTGTTTGGTGTATCACTGATGAGACTCTCATTTGTTGATAAGAGATTTTTCCATTGCTGTACATTAGAAACCCAGGTTGTGTGTGTGCATGTGTGTTTGTGTCTGCCAGAATAACCGCCAAGCTCTCATTATGACACAGTGGGATGCTTTGCCAAGGGTGGGGAGTGCTTAGCTGCTGACTGCCTATGTCCAGTGTACGCAGGGGGAAGAGAGTGCCACTGCCGATCAAGCCCACCTGGGTAGGAAGGTATTCCAGTCCTGCCTGACTGATACCAAGGGAGGCAGTGTCCTTAAATGGTGATTAAGGCACTCTGCATTTGGGCACTGCACAGGAAAGGTGTGGTGGGAGAGTGGGACGGAGGGAATCCCCATAGATTGGGGATAGTCCCTCCTGCTTTCTCAAGAAGCTTCACCTTAGATTTTCACAATTAAATTGATTAGTACAATTGGGAAGTTGTATGCGAAGTTCATTTTAGTTCAAATGAGAGGGTGGGCTGAGTCACAGAACATAGTGGGGATTGGGCAAATTGGTTTCCGGGAGGGGAGGGTGACCTTGGACTATTGTTTTCTCTTGTCACATTTGATTCAGAAGTAATGCAGCCCAGGTAAAACCTTATATGCGGTTTTCATTGATATGAGAGCCGCATTTGATCTGGTCCCCCGGGAGCGGCTTTGGCAGAAGCTGCTTGCTCTAAACATAGATAGGAGGTTGTTACACCTGTTGAGGGGTCTTCATATCAACACCTCCATCAGGGTTAGATTGAACAACTCAGGGGCACTGTCCAATAAGATTCAAGTGGATAGGGGGGTCAAACAGGGCTGTGTTCTGGCCCCCACTCTCTTTAACCTATATTTGTATGATCTGGAAGGGAATTTCCTGGGGGGCTTTGTCACCTGCCTACCATTCATGAGACTGGTGTTCCTTGTCTCCTGTATATGGATGACACTGTGCTTTTGGCCTGTACCCAAATCGGCCTTAGGCGTTCACTAGACCGTTTTGCGAATTATTGCCAGGAAAATTTGGTAGAGATCAACTATGTGAAATTAAAAGTGGTGGTCTTTTCCCAGAAAAAATCTGATCGCAGGTAGCTCATCGGGACCCATGAGATTGAACAGGTTAGGGTTTATAAATACGTAGGACTCCTTTACCAGGCATCTTTACCAAGTTGGTCCTTGCAAGCCCAGGTGACGATGGCTAGGGCCAAAAAATTAAATACAGCCATACTATCATTTTTTCATGCTAAAGGAGGCTCCCTTGTGGCACCCGCAATTAAAGTGTTTGCACTGAAATGCGTTCCTCAGTTGTTGTATGGGGCGCATTTTTGGACATTGGGCAAATTAAAGCTTCTGTAGAGGGTGCAGGATACCTTTGTTCAGGCCCTACTGGCTGCCCCCCCAGGGATTAGTGGCACGGTTATTGCCATGGAGTGTGGGTTGACCCCGCTAAAGGAGAGGATATGGAGGGGAGCCTTACATTACTGGCTTAGGTTATGGTTCCAATTGGCTGCCCCCCTATCACAATTGGTGGTGGTAGACAGATGTGTAAACAGCTGGTGGATGATTATGCTGGGGAAATTAAAAAGCTTAGGATTCTCACTGGAGGCATTATCACCCTTGGGGTATAAAACGGCAAAAAGATTAGTGACCCAGTGACTGTCAGATATGGTCCTCCAGGAGAGGTACGTGACAGTAAGAGTAAGTAGCGCTCTGGGCCACTATTTTCTCTTGATGGATGGGGTGGATATAACTGTGCCTAGGGGCTATTTGGATTCTGGGCTCTCACCAATGAGTAGGAGATTGATTTTTTTGGCCAGGGTAAATTATTTCCCATCTGCGGTGATGGAGGGGCGGTACTGGGGTACTCCGCTGGCTGAAAGCCTGTGCTCTTGTAAATTGTAGCACACAGAATTTATCAAACATATTATGCTAGACAGTCTACCCCCATTACGTGGATGCACGGGAGGGATTGTTATCCCCTTTGTTGGGTACCCATGTTGGGAAATCCTGGGAAACCTATGTTAAAATATTACTCAGAGATCCCTCTTCGGAGGTTTTGCACTGGGTGTCATTGTTTTTACTTCAGGTGTCTGCTAGCAAACTACATCCCGGTGGCACGATCTCCCTACAGTTTGCAGTGGATTTAAGTTTTTGGATGGAACGACCGTAATGGTAGATTTCATATTGTACATTGGGATAGTGTTATTTATTGGTTCAAACTAATACGTGTGAACTGAGGGAGGCTTTTTTGTTCGTACTGATTTTATGTTTATTTTAACTACGGATGATATTGTTTTAAAATTGTGGTGACCACTTTGATAGAGCTACGTCTGTGTACTGTAATAGCCTACGGCTAAACAGTTTGTAATAAACAATAATAATACATTTGTGCAATGAAATTGATTTGTTAGAATTTTCTCAGGGGATCTAGATTTTTCACAAAGGAGGACTCCCTACTTTTGCTCAGTCCTAACCATGGTCCTTTCTACCCCTTTTACTGCACTGACTAGTGGATCTGACTGGTCCATGGATGGAAGGGGTTGCAAATGCAATATTGTTAAGAGATGCAGTGGCTGCATCCAAACTGCCCGTTGGGCCAGGAAGGAGCAGCAAATGCCTCCACTGAAAGCGTCCAGACCTCTACACTCTTCCTAACATGATAAGCCTGGTTGATCCCTGTGTAAATAACACCGTGTCATCATCTCTTTGCATGTTGTGACACTTCTAGCAGAGCTTTTCCTCCAAGAGCTGTATTTCTGCAGGCACCGGTTTCTCACAGAGGATAACACAGCTCGGTGGCTACCCCTTCTGGGCCAGAGCGAGATGATGCCATTCCCTGCCAGGACTGGAGAATACAAAAAGCCTGAAAACTAGCAGCAACTGCAGAGACGTTACTGGAGACTCATGAAATTCATTATATTTGTTATCCTTGTGTTGCTTTATTTTTCAGGAGTTTTTTCTGATTTCTTTTTATCTGTTCAAATTCTACTTTGTTTCTTTGTATTGCACGGACACTAATAAAATACATTAAATGAGCAGGTATGAATAAAGGTGCAAACCTATACTTTGTCCATCACTGCATCAACTAAGTATTGTGCTGTTGAGAGATTTACAAGTAAATGGCAATGGGGCACAGGAACCTAACTGCTGCTTGTTCCAGTTCCCTGGAGCGGCTGCCTCCTGCTGCCACCAGCTGCAGTAAACAGGAGCAACAGCAGCAGAAGGCTGAGAGTGCTGTTGATCCTTGTTTCTCTTACCCTGAGCTGCTGTCTCTATAGTCAGGACTCAAATATAGGACTTTCTTAAATGGGTGTGTGTGTGTGTGCGTGTGTGTGTGTGTGTGTGGCCATATGCGGTGGGTGGAGAGCCACCTACCCTACACCCACCTCCACCCTCCTCCATGCACGGAGCAACCTGACTTTTTGCCGATTGCTCCATGATTGAGGTGGAGGGGGTAATGAAGGAGAAGCATGGGGAAGTGTCAGCCATGAGAGCCACATTTAAAAGAGACACATTTAAAGGAGACACTTCCCCACGTGGACATCGGGTGTCCATGCATAGGAGTGTCTTGTTTAAAAACGGCTATAGGTAGACATGAGGGAGGGGAGCCTTGATGCGATAGTAGTGGAGGCATGTGCGGATGGCTCTGCAGTGCAATGCTGGGACAGGAGAGATGGGCTGTGTGCAGGCGTGGAGCTGTGATGCAATGCTGCCTGGAGCAAGATTGGAGGGTAAACTAAGTTCCTGCCAATGAGAGCAGCAAGTTCCCTTTCAGTAACCATAGTGGAAACTTTGGAGCAGGAACCAAAGTTGCTACATAAGGTGTTTTCAAACAAGACAATAGCCTGCTGGAGTTTGTGTTCAGTCCGTGCAGCCCCCACTCACACGTTTCATACATCCAGCCTAATAAACGGGAAGCCCCTTACCTGTATTTCATGTGCTTGTGGACAGCCCCCACTGACAGCGCCCGTGAAAGAGAGAGCAGAGTGAGGGGCAGGAGGCAGTTTCTCCTCGAACCACATTCAAAACGGTTTGGGCTTTTACACGTTCAAGGCAAATACACATTTAAAATGGTTTAGGTGGTTTAAACGAGCATTAAAACAAGCACATTTTTTTAACAATCATGCGCAAATGTGTCTCATCTAAAAGCGGCCCCATAGTGTGTTGCTTTAGAGGAGGAATGGGGAACCTCTGGCTCATGGACCAAATATGGCCCCATTCCCCTTTAAAGTCAGCCCATCTCAGCCATAAGCTCCAGCCACAGCAGCTCTTCAGTTGGAAGGGGACTGCTGTTTCCTGAAGAGCAGTTGATTGGTGGAGAGCAGCAGAGCCCTTCCTCTTTTTTTTTTGCTGGTGCAGCCCAATAGCCAACTTTGAATGACCAATGTGGACCCCAGACAAAAATGGTTTCCCATCCCTACTTCATAGGTTGGATTCCTTGTTATCTGTTTGTATTTGTGGACTCCTCAACATGGCATCTGTGGCAGACACAGTGCCTCCAGTGACCTCCAGTGCAAGTAGCCTTGGTCACATCCCTTGACAAGAGGCATTGTGCCTCTCTCTGGCAACAGCCCAGATTCCCATTGTTATTCCTTTGTTTCACCACTCTTGCCTCCAAAAGAGCTTCTGGCATGTGCTGAGAATTCATGTTCGACTGTGGCTGACTCCTGCAGAGTGGAGGCACGTCCACCCCCAAGCCTGTTCTAGACACAATACAGGCAAGCTCACCTGCAAGGCAATTAAAATAGCACCCACTGATACGTTTGATTATTACTGTAATAATCTTGAGATAAAAATGCAAAAATCTGTCCTGTGCACGGATTAAATCTGTTTACAGCACAAGAGCCAACCTGCGTGGTTCCACAGACTGGCTAAATACAGACACATGCACATCGCCTTTCACTCATCTATCTCACTTTGAGTTGATCAAAACAAGCTAGCTCTGAAATTAATTGGGGAGATATAAACTTACTCCCTTCTGCCCCAGTTGTCTTCCCTCCACCTCCAGTACGCTGCTGACCTCAGCTCAATCTTCCCCACTGCTGTTCAGCATTTGCAGGTTGCTTGGAGCATCCTACTCAAACCTGCTGCTGTTCCCTCCTATACATTTGTGGAGATATTTTGGGAATCAGCACACACGCACATACACAAACCAATTACTCAATCCCCCAGCTAGTGCGGAGATGGTAGAAATACACTCCTCCAGTCTCTTAGCAACAGAGTGGGTAAAAATTAAAGCCAGAGCCCTGGTTGCCCAGCAGTACTCTGCATGTAACACATTTGCGCACTTGGCTTTTGTTGCATTTGATTGCTATTTCTAAAATGGGCTCTTTTTATTCATCAAGTGATTTTCGGCACTTAAGTTATTCATTTAAGAGAGCTCCGCTGACATCCAAAAATCCTATAATTAACATTTCCAACCATCACAACCTGGAAGTGGGAGCTTTTAAAAGATGAAAAGGAGATGGCATACGAATCTCATATTCCCTCCTCCACAAAGCCAGACAAGAAAAATAGGTTTGAGAGGGCCGACCATGACTGTCTTCTAATGCTTTAGAGATTCTTCCTTAAGGCGAAAGTCGAGCATCCTTAAAGCAACATGTTGGCAGTAAATTTCCTCCTTGCTTGTAGAAATGAAGGGCTTTTAGCTCTGGCTAGAATTGAGTGTTATGCAAGTGCTCATCTAATGCATGTACAGTTGTGTTGCATTACATGGCACTATTCCACCGATGTGTCTAAGGTGGTTGCAAGGCCCCCATTACCATAGTAGAGGGGTGAGGAACCTAGGGCTTAGGGGCCAGATGCAGCCTGAGGCTAGTTTTTATTTGTCCCCTTTCCAGTTTCAGGATCTGGCTCCTGGATCCGGGGCCTAACACAAGCCCTAACACAAGCACCGAAACAGTTAGCTCAGGGGAAGGGAGCAGAGTTGAGAGAATGAACACAAGCAGGATAGGGGACAGATCCATGGCACAGATCCATTATCAGGACCCTCCTGTTCCTGAATGGACATTTTAAGCATCGCTGCCCCCAACTCCTGTACAATCCTAGAAGCTTGTACTAATTTTCAAAATGGATCCTAAGAAAGAAAAGGCTCCCCACCCCTGCCATAGTATCTGATCCCCTTCAATTTTCAATGTATTTATTTCCACAGCATCCATATAAGAAAAATGCAGAACTAATGAAAAGTGAGAGCCAGTGACTCACCCAAGGTTATCCAGTTGCAGTCCAGTCTTCAAAGTATTTTGCTTGCCCAAGTTCCATTGAAGTGAATGGAATGCTTTGAGGATCTGGGTACAGCTCAATGGCAGAGCAGGGAAATGGATGGTGGGCTACCCCGTTTGAGACGAGAGTCCTAGCCAATGGGCCCTCCTTTCTGAGTACTCTGCAACAAGATGCTAACCTAAACCAGGGATCAATTTTGCTTCAGTATAGAATATGTCCAATTTCTCAGTCTTCATTCGGTCACAGATAGCAGGAGTTTTGTCGTGACTTTGTAGTAAGATCAAAGTTCACTAGGATCTGGCCTGAGATGATTGAACTTCTGTTAACGTGTGACTTCCGTGGCGCATCCAGGATATTCTGAAAGGAATGGGACAGGGATGCCTCCAGACCCATCCCATGCTCTCTGTCTCTCCCCTCCGCATTTCCAGTAGAAGCATGAAGCATAGAGTTGGCAGCCGGATGACCAAGGCAATGCTTTCGAAGTCTGGGCACCCCTTCTCCCACTCCAGTGCCTCCCAGTTGGGAGGTGCTACAAGGGGAGATGGTGTGGTTCACGGGGATAGGGAACCAGGCCACTACTGTGGGTTGGCTCCCAGACACTTTCAAAGTCTGGGCGTCTCTTTCCCCCTCTCCAGCGTCTCCCAGCTGGGAGGCACTGGAGAGGAGGAGGGAGCAGCCTTTGAAAGTAACAGGGAGCCAGGTCACTGTTGCAGGGCAGCTCCTAGTCATTTTCAACAGCCCTGTTCCCCCAGGTGGGAGGCACTGGAGTGAGAGAAGGAGCACCCAGACTTTGAAAATGTCTGGGAGTACCCCACAGCAGTGGCCCAGCTCCCTGTCACCTTCAAAGGCTGCTCCCCCCCGTCTTTCCTTAGAGCCACTTCAAAAATTAATACAAGCTTCTAGGATTGTACACAGAAGTTGTGGATGGGGGATGCCTAATGGGTGCATTCAGGAAGAGGAGGGTCCTGATCATGAATCTGTGTAATGGATCTGTCCCCTATCCTTGTGTGTATGCCCTCACCTCTGCTCCCTTGCCCTGAGCTCACTGGGAAGCACTGAAAGGGGGAAAGCGGTGCCCACACTTCCCAAGTGACTATGAGCCAGCCCCACAGCAGCCACCCAGGGGGCTCCCTGTCACTTGGAAAGTCCATCTGGTGCTTCCCTCAGGAGGCTGGCTTTGGTGGATGGCTTCCGTTTGGTGGCTGGCTGCGCACAACAAACAGCTTATGGGAAGGGGGGCAGATGAGTGAGTTGCTCCAGCCCCCCACCCCCATCGGGTGTTAGGCAGGGCTTTGCAGTGAGCACACTACTCTGGGCCCAATCCATGGACCCCATCTTGCAGCGGGACTGGGGTGGGCCAAACAGACATGTGAGCCTGTGTTGACCCAACTTGGCCTTGGTAGGTGGGCCTTGACACAGTATGTATCTCCCAAGATTTTCCGGAGGAAGCTTCCCATAGCATCTGCCTACACATCCCAGGACATATGCAGGCCAACATCTGGCAGTGAAGGAACAAATGTGCAGGTGAGTCCCAGGCCAAAGCAGGCCAAAGCAGGCCAATGTCACATTTGTTTTCACCCGTAGTTGCTGCTCAGTCTGAAAGGACAAAACAAACCCAGGGGGGAGGGGAGGTGGAGGGTTGCTACATCCTCATTCTACAGGTGCGGAACTGAGTTCCAGAGGCATGCCTAAAGTCACACAGGAAGCCTTTGGTATGGTTTGGAAATGAGCTCAGATCTCTTGAGTCCCAGTCCCAGTCCCATGCCCTAACAATTCTTTTTAGAAAGTAGAGTGAAAACAAGGGCTATTGGGGCAGAATTAGGCAGCTGAGTGAGGAGAAACTGGGATGTAAATATGCCTTGCAGAGCCATAAAACCCAAACTGTGCTATTGCATGGGAACCAGAACAAAAACCCTGGAAGAGTGCTTCCCAACTGCTTTGCCTGCTGACTGCATTTTGAGGCTTAACTGTTGTTTAAAATTGAGAGTGACACAACAGCAACAATAATAATAGAGCAATAATAATAGGTAGCAAAGTACATTAGATTTTTTACAGCTCTCTTTCAAGATCAACTGGCAGAGGTCCTGTTTCTGACACAGGATAAAGGAATTTGTTTTGAAAAGTGTTTTAAGTTTACACTGTTTCTTTAAACACCCACCTTAACTAAATCTATTTCAATAACACCCCTGCTTGTCTCGTAATCTGTTAAAAAAATTATGCGTACCGCTATCTTGAAAATGAATGCAGTAGTGATTGGATCATTAGAATGAGCAAAAATTATTGCCCTCTATTCTTCCACAGCTAATCCATGGGTCTCCAGTGAACCATATATTTGAAAGGACACAGAGACAGACAGACATCATGGATTGTTTGTCTGGTGATGCTGGGGTGAGCCTTGTGCCAGAAGCCTTGATCTCACTGGCTACCTGAAGTTCAGTTCCTGCGTACTCCGGTTCTGCTCTGACATAAGGCCTTTGTCAAGAGAGACTAGTTACCATGGTGCTGTCTCCAAAATAGAACAAATCCAAAACACATCAATACCTGTGCAATAAATAGAATAATGTACTACTTATAATACATTATTCTGCATTTGCTAGGTCCTAATTTGTGCAGAGGGCTGCAGCTAACTCTTAGTCATTTCATTACAGGGAAAAAGCAGTGCTTCAGCTCAGACGTTCTGTGTGCTTGTACTAGAGCAGAGCAGAGAGGCTGAATGATTCAAAAGGCTAGTTGCTGAATCTTCAAGGCTTTGCTTCATAAAAGGGATAATTCACAGCACCTACTGCCTTTCCTGAGTGCTGTCCATAATCAAACAGATACATCAGTCCTAGCCATTGCATTTTGTTTTGCAGGACTCCAGCTTGGAGAGCCAAGTCTCAAAACACATACATAAAACTCTCATAACGAGGATACATGTTCACCATACTAGCCAAGTGAAATTAGCTCCTCAAGGACGTCCTTGTCTAAAGGCTTAATGTGTGGAATAATACCCTGAGCTAAGAAACCACTGAGTATTTATCCTGTAGAACAGGGCTGCACAAAGTACGGCCTGAGGGCTGCATACGGCCCACAAGCACCTTTCCTGCTGCCCGACTCCCCCTGGCCACAAAGACCTTTCCTGTGGCCCACCATGCCTCCTCCTGTTCTGGAAATCACCTTTCCTTCAGCCCCTGCACTGGTGTGAAACCCTCCTTCCTCTGGGCAGCAAGCCTATTAAAGGCGCGAGCTGGATCCCTCCTTCCTCTTCCCTGGCTCCAGCTTCCTTCTGCCACCGATGTCTCCACCTGAGCCCCTCGCTGCTGTTTCTGCCACCCAGATCTCCAGTCCCAGCTCCTCGCTGCCAGGGGGTGAGGTTATTTAAATTGGACTTGGATTATGCAAATCAGGGTGGGGTTATGCAAAATGGGGCAGGACCACATGCGATACAGAGTTGGGTCCAAACCAGATTTTAGGCCCTCGGCATGAATCAAGTTGAGCACCCCTGCTGTAGTATCTCAGTTTGTGTGAATGCTCAGAATTGTGCGTTATAATACAACACGTTCTCTGCCATTCCCTATCTAAAGAACCTTTACCACTTATAAGTTAGGGGTGTGCACTTAGTTTTCATTATATTGATAACAATAACGAAATTCTTCATTTTAGTTATTGTTATTGTAGACATCTCGGAGCGAGAAACAGTGTTGAACTCTTGAACTGGGCTTATGATGGGAGGGGAAGGACTTGATGGATGTAATCATGGGCAATGAGTGAGCAGCGCAAGCAGGTCCCAGGCAGTTGAATGGCACCCTGTGATTGCTCGATGCCTCCTGCCTCTCAGAACCAACCATGGGGGCTCTGGGGAGGGCGCTACAACTTTATGTTGCAGGGCCAGGCTGTTTGACACTTGTTCTGTGTTAGCTGTTGTTGTGTCAAGTTGCATTTACAGAACTCTGGTGCTTGCACTAAAAATCTTCCCCAGTTCTCAGTGTTATACCTTACCTTATACTCTTTATTTTACCTTTTTCTTTCCCCTGTCTGTCTCCTCCTGTACATAGATAGATAGATAGATAGATAGATAGATAGATAGATAGATATTTATGTCATGACCATAAAGTCGAGACTTCATTTATAGATAACAAGCATTAAAAAGTATCATATGGTAAACAAGTACAAAAGTATAATAACCCATAATAGAGTGAACTCTGGGTAAATAAAAGAAAAACTACAAAAATCTAAAAATGCTCAAAAAAGAAAGCATAGAATAAATAGTAAAACAAAAAATGGTCAACTTCTTTTAATTAGAGCCAATGCCATATTGGCAATCGCACGAGTCACAGAAAAGTCTTTTGCAGATAATAAGAGCAACAGATAAAAGGGGGCCAGTAAAATCTGTTATGGGGAAGAGAAGTCAAGAACTTCTAACGAAGTTTCTCTGTGTATGGACAGATAAATAACGAATGGAAGATATCTTCAATTTGGTTGGGAGAACAACTGCAGACCCTGGAGGAAGTGGGCAGCCCCTTTCTCCTTGCATTCAGAACCTTAGAAGGGATGAGGTCAAATCATAGCAGCGTTAAGGCCCTTCTCAAATGGGGGCTATCCATAGCGGTGAGGTAGGATTCCCTGCCTGGATATATTTTAATATATTGATAAAGGGGAGCTGCTTTTGATTTTTCAATCTGCTGTCTATCTTTATTGATTGCTAAGTCCGTCAATTGTCTGCTGAGCAAGATTTTAATTTTGGAGTTTGGGAGAGGCATCAATGCCTCCATAGATTGTCCCAGTGAGCAAAAGAGATGGTACAATTTTTGGTGTCACAAGAATGAACAGCGCAAGCAGTCAGATTCTGTAAGACCCAAGTTTGGGAGTCTATCAGCCGACATACTGCGGACCCTCAACCAGAAATAAACCTAGGCGAGATCCAGCTTCACATCGACCGATAAGACACCCATTTCCAGCCACACAAAGGCAGCTGGAGTACTCTTGGGGACAGCAAGGATTGTCCTAAGAAATCAATTTTGAAAAAACTCCATCTTACACTTAGCAAACGGACCCCAGATCTCTGCTCCATAAAGGGCTTGAGGGCTGGCTTTCAGATCGAGCAATTTAAGAGCTGGAGCTATCAATTTACCACTCCTCGATCTCAAAAATTTTAGGAGCACACCTATTGATCGCTCCATCTTAAGTTTGATATAATCAACATGTTTGGACCATGTGCCATAGGCAGAGAAAGTCATACCCAGGTAGGAATAGGATCTAACTTGTTCAAGATAGATAGATAGATAGATAGATAGATATTTATTGGTATAGATACTTAGATAGGAATATATTGCATAGGTTGTTAGGTGTAGGTTTTTCATATTGTCATTGTGCACTTAGTATTACTACTGCATTATAATGAGTGAAGGGAGGAAGCAGTTCAACTTCTGAGAAGTCTGGGGCAGGTGTCTTCTGGCACCTATCATTTGATAGGGGGTAAACGAGACTTTTCTTCACTCTTTGTATATTTTTTTTAAAATTAAAAATGTTTTCTTGTTACTTTGTACACATTCCACATTGATTAAAACCAAATAAAGTATAAGAACAAACATACTTTTTACCAACCTAATGTCTAGGCTAAATTGCTCTAAACTTTTACATCCACATTCCTCTAAACTTTCCATACTCATTAAAGTTAAATTTAACTTTAATTTATAATTCCATAAAGGTCATAACTACATAAAAGTTCATAAAAAGTTCAACATTCCTATTTCATGACTCATCCCTTTATCCTTTTTTTAAAATTTCTGGGGTCATGAACTTTATAAAGGTCATGATTAATGACCTCTATCATTTGATAAGGGTCATTAATCATTCTCGATTAAAATTTGACATAAGGGACCTATATTATACTAATGTCCTTTGTGCACAGCACACCCCCTTTATGAACATAAGAACATAAGTAGTGCCATACTGAGTCAGACCAATGGTTCATCATCAAGCCCAGCATCCTGTCCTCTGACAGTGGCCAATCTCAATTGCATGGGAGAAGAACCAACAGTCACAATGGACAATCCATTCCCCGTTGTTCACCCCCAGCTCAGCTCCCGACAGTAAGAAGTTCATCCCATAAGCTACTTGGTTAATAGCTATTAATGGACCTACTCTCCAAGAACTTATCCAGTCCTTTTTTAAACCCAGCTATACTACTGACCTTGACAACGTCCTCTAGCAACAAATTCCATAAGTTAATTATGTATTGAGTGAAAAAGTACTTCCTTCTATTTGTTATAAATCTGCCGACAGCTAGTTTCATGGAGTGTCCCTTAGTTTTTATACTATTTCAGAGGGTAAATAACCATTCCCTATCTACTCGTTCCACACCACTCAAGATTTTATAAACCTCTATCATGTCCCCTCTTACTCTTCTCTTCTCTAAGCTGAAGAGTCCCAGCTTGTCAAGCCTCTCTTTGTACAGA
>QEPC01008874.1:3152308-3192010 GCA_003113815.1 Sphenodon punctatus
AATAGCAGCCATAATAATCTCAGAACCATATTTGCAGATTTATTTTCCAAGACAGAATAGATATTGCTTTACATCCTAAATTCCTACCTAAGATAGTATAAGTAAGACAGTTGTGAGAATGTGGCCCTTTTTACTCGGGCCTCTCCCAGCCATGAACACGCAGATTTCTGTGTGTTCATGGATGGGGGAACCCCGTGTGAATGACATGGTGCACACGCCCATGGTGAGTGGGGGTACGTGCTTGCCCACCTAACACGCATCCCCACTCACCCCCCACTCATCCCCATGCACAGAGCAACTAGGGGAAACGGTGGTTACTATGTGGGTGTGGATGAGTGGTGGGTGAGTGGGGATGTGTGTGCAGCCCTGTGCATGACCCACCCATGCACTGGCATGCCCACGGACTCCCCACCTGGCGGAGCCATGTAAAAATATCACGTTAGGAGCCACTCGAAGAAGAACAGAAGGTTGCTACCTTGTAAACAAGGTTCTTTGAGATGGCTTCAAACATTCTCACAAATACCCAACCTTCCAGCCCTGCATTGAATTATTTTCTTATATTTCTAGAAAGGGTTGAAAGGAACTGTTATTCAGAGGGGGAGGTTTCTTTTTATACTAGAGGAGCTCGAGACCATCATGTGGTCTATTATTTGAATAGGGTGAGCGTGCACAACCCAGTTGTGAGAATGTTGGGAGCCATCTCGAAGAGCCTTCTTTACAAGGCAACAACCTTCTGATCAGCAGTGGGGAGGAGCTGTTTGTAAACAAACAGCCTTATCTCCCAGCCCATGTCCCCACTGCTGCTGTACTACTAGAAGGCTTAGGCAGGTGAGGGATGGGGTCTGGAGTCAGGGAAGGGAGGAAGAATCACTTACTGGAGGAGAAGCTGGCTGCAGCCTGATGCCCAGCCAGGCAAGTGCAGGGCCCCAGCTGGTTGCGGGGCCATGTGCGGCTGCACATATGGCACATGCCTGGGGCCAGCCCTGCGCAGGACAAAGCACGGGGGCAAGATGTTTCAGCTCCCAACACTACCTGCTGGCTTCTCCCCAAGAGGAAAGAATGGAACCATTCAAGAACAGTCCCATCCAGCCCCCTCAGGTCACGCAGCTGCCTCAACAACAGCCCATGGTCCACAGTATCAAAGGCGGCCAAGAGATCTAGCAGGATGAGAAATGTTGAATGTCCTGCATCCATCTCTCGGCAGAGATCATCGACCAAGGCCACCAACGCCGTCTCAGTGCCATAACTGGTCTCAGGTCCAAGAGAAAGTGTATTGGAAAATAGAAACATGGTGCACAAGACAATGTTATTATGTAAATTTAATAAAAATACTTTTTAAAAAAAGAAAGAAAAGAAAAGAAAAGGGTCCAGGAAACCAATGCTGTCTAGATGCACCTGGAGCTGGATCACTACTGCCCGTTCAATAACCTTCCCTAAAAAGGTCGGTAACTGGCGAGTGCGTCCATGTCCAACAATGGTTTCTTTAGCAGGGGGTGTACCACAGCCTCCTTGAGGCTAGGCGACAACCTCCCCTGCTGCAAGGATGCATTAACTACCCTCGCCAGCACCATCCCCAATGTCTCCCTGGAGGCTTTCACCAACCAGGACAGGCAAGGATCGAGTTTGCAGCAAGTGGCTCTCACAGACCCCAAGACATCCACCGCATCGGCCGGCATCACTTCCTGAAACTCCCCCCACAAAGATGGACCAGATGAAGCCTCCATCACCTCGCGCTCTCTACCTACTGCCTCTAATCCAGCGTCAAAGTTGCTCTGAAACTGAGCGATCTTGTATGCGAAGTATGTGACAAACTCCTCACAGCGGGCCTGGGACATGTCCCCATCCAGGCGGAGGGAGGCCGGACTGACCAGCCCCCGCACCACCCGAAACAGCTCCGCCAGGCATGACTTCGCAGACGCGATGAGGACAGCAAGAAACTCTTTTCTTGCTGTCCTCACAGCCTCAACATAGGACTGCAAATTGGCCCTACGGAAAGTCAGTCGGAGTCAGATCGAGTCTGACGCCAGCGTCGCTCCAGCCTCCTGCCTACTTTCTTCATTCCCTGCAGCCCCTCAGTAAACCAAGGGGCCCTGCAGTGATGAAACCGAGGCAGAGGGCATCTTGGGGCACCCTGTCAATGGTGTCCTCCAGCAAGCTGTTCCAACGCTGGACCAGCTCATCAACAGAGTGACCGTCCACGTCCAAGGTTAAGTCCCTCAGAACCTCTTGGAACCTCTGAGGGCGGACCATCCTAACTGGTCCCTTCCCCTTCTGGAGGGGGTGCGCTGAGAGGCTGGCCTGAAGGAGATAATGGTCCGTCCATGACAAGGGCACAGCTCTAACCTCCCCCACAACCGGACCCCCCGCCTCAAGGCCGGAACCAAAGATCAGGTCGAGGGTATGCCCCCCCACGTGGGTTGGGCAGATGACCTCCTGGAACAAATCCATGGTAGCCATGGCGGCCATGAATTCTCGCTCCGCCCCGAAAAGGCCGTGAATGTTGAAGTCCCCCAGGATCAAAGTCCTGGAGGAGCCCAGCACCACCTCCAAGGCCAGCTCTGCTAGACCGGTAAGGGATGCCGCTGGACAGGAAGGGGCACGGTATACCAGCAGCACCCCTAGCTTGCCCCCAGCCAAATCAAACACCACATGGAGGGCCTCAATACCTAAAATCTCCTGAACTAGATATCTCCTAACAGTCCAGTCCTCTCTAAAAATAATCGCTACACCTCCTTCCTGGCCACCCATGCGGGGCTGGTGCTGCATGGCATACCCGGCTGGAACGAGATCGGCTAAAGTTGGTCCGGCCATCTTGTCCAGCCAGGTCTCCGTAATGCATGTGAGGTCCACAGATCCATCCGAGATTACATCCCAGACAATCCCTTGTTAACAATGGACCTCACATTTAACAACAACAGCCCCCCATGAGTGGACCTTGGACCTGACACCTCCCTCAACCCCAGCGGGGGACTGGTACGCTGCACCTCCCGCAGGCACCTAGGTCCCCTAGGAGCACAAGCCATCCAACCCCCTGGACCATATCATCCACACCCAAGAACCACTCCTATGGCCTCTCTAAAAATAATCGCTACACCTCCTTCCCGGCCACCCATGCGGGGCTGGTGCTGCACAGCATACCCAGCTGGAATGAGATCAACTAAAGTTGGTCCGGCCATCTCGTCCAGCCAGGTCTCCATAATGCATGCAAGGTCCACAGATCCATCCGAGATTACATCCTGGACAATTTGGGCCTTGTTGACAATGGACCTCACATTTAACAACAACAGCCCCCCACGAGTGGACCTTGGACCTGACACCTCCCTCAACCCCAGTGGGGGACTGGTACACTGCACCTCCCGCAGGCACCTAAGTCCCCTAGGAGCGCTAGCCATCCAACCCCCTGGACCATATCGTCCATGCCCAAGAACCACTCCTATGGCTGCGCCCACCCCCATCCACCAAATCCTGACCCCCCAAACCTGGCTGCTCACCCTGTGGCCTCTCCTGTGGGTTGCTGCTTCAGTGGCTGAAACATCACTGGCATGACAGAAGCTCCTGGTCAGTGGTTTCAGTCATTCCTGGAGGAGTAGAGCCAGTCAGTGGTGATGAATGGATATGTGTCACCTCAAGAGATTTGAATTGCAGCATTCTTCAAGGTTTTATTCTCTCACCCACATTGTTCTACATATACATGCAACACTTCGGGGATGTTATGACAGGGTTGAGTATCATCAGTATGCTGATGATACGCAACTGTATATCTCTTGCCCCATGAGCCCTGCAATCTCAGCTTCTGCATCAGAGGAATGTTTTAATGATATAGGTGGCTATATGCATCAGGGCTACCTTGTGCTCTATCTGGGGAAGACTGAGATGATTTTGGTGGAGACGGGCAGTCAATATGAGGATGCCCTTGCCTCCCTCAGGCCCCTGGATGTAGATGGGGGTCTGAGCAGAGGTAGTGGGCCAGGTAAAGAAGGGGATCAAAGGGGGATAAAAGAGGCACTCAGGGTGGATAAAGCCATTGCAGAGAAGTTGAATGAATTCTTTGCTTCGGTCTTCATGGCAGAGGATGTGGGAGACATACCCATACTGGAAATGTCCTTTCTAGGTGATGAATCAGAAGAGTTGTCACAGATCAACGTGACTCTGGAAGAGGTTCTAAATCTAGAGCAAATTGACAAACTAAATAGTAACAAATCACTGGGATCAGATGGTTTACTGAAGGAACTCAGATATGAAATTGCAGACCTACTAATAGTAATTTGTAACCTAACACTAAAAATATGCCATTGTACCTGAGGACTGGAGGGTAGCGAATGTAACACCAGTATTTAAAAGGGCTTCAGAGGTGATCCTGGAAACTACAGACAGGTGAGCCTGATGTCTGTGCCAGGCAAAATGCTGGAAACTGTTATTAAAAACAGAATTGTCAGGCATATTGATAAATATTAGTTAATGGGGAAGAGTCAACATAGATTTAGCAAAGGAAAGTCATGCCTCACTAATCTATTGGAATTTTTGGAGGGTGTGAACAAGTATCTGAATAAAGGGGAGCCGGTTGATATAGTGTATCTGGATTTTCAGAAAGCATTTGTTAAAGTCCCTCATGAGAGACTCTTGAGGCAATTCAAAAGTCATGTGATAGGAGTAAGTGTCCTGTGGTGAACTGGTAACTGGTTAAAAGCTAGGAAGCAAAGAGCAGGACTAAATGGTCAGTTTTCACAATAGAGAGAAGTAAATAGTGGAGTGTCCCAATGATCTGTACTGGAACTGGTGTTCTTTAATGTATTTGTTAATTTTATTTATTTATTTGTTTATTTATCTCAATGTACTTATAGCCTGCTCCCACCTGCTCACAATGGTAGTTCAGGGCAGCTCACAACATAATTAAATACATTTAAAAGTTATAAAGCTTAAAAACTTATTAAAACTATAAACTCATAAAAAGAGTGGAACTGAACCCCCACCTTCCCCCAACCCAACCCCCCTACCCATCTCCCTCCCCAAAGACCTGGTGGTACAACCAGGTCTTACATTGTCTTGGGAAAGAAGGGAAGTCCGGGGCTAGGTGGGCCTCCGTTGGGAATCACCTGGCTGCACTGCTCTGGGAGACCCTGTTGGGAGGGGCCAGGAAATGGCCAGAAGGAGTGGCTGAAGAGCGTTGAGAGAAGCTGCCACCGCCACTGCTAGATGCGTTTATTTTTCTGGCTGAGGACGGTGCGGGGAGGCAAGCCCTGGCAGCCCCTCACACCCAATGCAGCCATCGGGGGAGGGGAAGCCCTGAGGGGCAGGAGATTTCATGGGGGGAGGGGAAGCCCTGAGGGCTTCCCCTCCCCCTGTGAAATCTCCTGAACCGCGTCTCCCCAGCGCAGGCTAGAAATTCTGTGCTGGGAGAAGCGAGGCAGGAGATTTCATGGGGAGAGAGGGATTGTGTGGGAAATTTGCGAATCATGGACCTGCATTTGGCTCTCATGGACCCTGCACATAGGGAAAAACAATCCAAACCTTATGTACACAATGTCGAGTTGTAAATTAGGAGTTACCACTCAGGAAAAGGACCTTAGAGTCCTTAGGGGATTACATTGAAATCCACAGCTCAGTGTACGGTGGCCGTCAAAGGGTAATTTCAGACGTGACAGGCCGTCAGGCCCGCCACACTGAATCGCGCTCTGGGATCCATTTCGGATCCTGGTCAGGAATCAGTCAGGTCGTCCTTTAGACGTGTCGGTCTGATTCTGCCTGGGGATAGGGGAGGGGGCGGGGCTGCACGGCACGACGTGCAGCCACACAGCCCCGCCCCCCTGCGCTCCCCTGGCCGCCCGCCCTATGGGAAACGGGTGGGCGCAGTGACCAATCTGGCCGCTGCACCCAATCCTGGACCGTGACTGGGGCCACAATCCGGCCGGGCTGCAGGTAACAGACATTACCTGCGGCCCATCCCGGACTATGGCCAATCCGACAATGCTTGGGGCCCGATCCCACCATGTTTTCAGACCTCCGGGTGGCCAGAGGTCCGAAAGAGTGGTCAATGAGATTCCCACCGGGTATTCACTGGGGTGAACATCTGGTGGAAAGCCCTTTAGATGTTACGGTACCATCGGCCACCACAGGGGATTCACTGCAGGTGACCGTGATATTGTAACATCTGAAATTACCCAAAGAAGCAAACAGAATGTTAGGAATTATTTGTAATGGGATAGAAAGTGAGAATATCATACCACTATATAAATGTATGGAGTGGCTGCACCTTGAATATTGTGTGCAGTTCTGGTTGCCTCATCTCAAAAACATATAGTTGAAATGGGAAAGTTACACAGAAGACAAAAAAATGATAAGGGGTATGGAATGGCTCCCCTATGAAGAGAGGCTGGATAGGTTGGTGCTTTTCAGATTGGAGAAGAGACGACTGAGAGGGAATGTGATAGAGGTTTATAAAATCATGAGTGGTGTGGAACACATTAATAGGGAATTGTTATTTACCCTCTCAAATAGTACTAGGACTAGGGACACTTCATGAAACTAACAGGTAGCAGATTTAAAAACAATAAAAGAAAGTATTTTTTCACTCAACACACAATTAAGTTGTCGAATTTTTTGCCAGAAAATGTGGTCAAGGCCAGAAGTATAACTGGGTTTAAGAAAGGGTTGGACAAGTTTCTGGCGGATAGGTCCATTAGCATTAGCAGCTATTAGCCAAGTAGGTTTGGGGAATGTAACCTCTTACTGTCGGGAGCTGGGAGTGAACAACAGGGAGTGGGTTGCCCCATTGTGACCTGTTGGGTACTTCTCCAAATGACCGAGATTGGCCACTATCGGAGACAGGTGCTGGGCTCAATAGACCATTGTTCTGACTCAGTATGGCACTTCATATGTTCTAATGTTCCGACCATGCTCTGTCCATGAAAACTCAAGTGTCAGATGTGGTTTGGAGATGTCTCTTTCAGCTACACAACTTACGTAAACTATGCCCTTATTTATCCCAGGATGACCTTGCTACAGTGACCCATGCTCTGGTGACCATGACGCTTGATTTGTGTAACTCCCTCTTCTATGGGATGCCAGTGGTGCTTATCCATTGCTTGCAGCTTGCTCAGAATGTGGCAGTGCGTCTCCTTAGTAAGTGCTTACTGATTTGGGCAGCTGTGATCATATTATGCCCTCCCTGTGTGCTCTACGGTGGTTGCCTTTAGAGCACTGGATTGAGTTTAAGATTGGTTTTCAGGCCTTGGCTAAGAGACCTGCTTCTGCAGCCTCACACTGATGGGTATCTGTGCTCAGAAACCGCATACTGTTTTGGGATCCTACCATCACATCTTAAGTAAGCAGCTGATCGGGCCTTTGCTGTGGCGGGTTCCTCAGGGCGGAAATCCCTCCCTCCAGATGTCCATCTTAGTTCCTCCCTCATTTCTTTTCAAAAGCACCTGAAACTCATTTATTCTCTAGATGCTTTTAAGACCCACTGCCAGTTCCTCACTGTGTCCTTCCCTCTTTAGCTTCCCCTTTTAAATTGTTTTAAACTGATGTTATATTATTTTTATATTTTATGATTGTTAAGCACTCCAAATGCCATTTAAAGGCAGAGGACCACTATAAAAATGAAATAATGTTATTTATTATTATTATTATTATTATTATTATTATTATTATTATTATTATACAAGGAGGAAGAATGTTTTATTCATCTTAATTATTATTACTTATCATTTATATAGCACTTTCAGTGTTTAAAGTGATTTACAATCCTTATCTAGTTCACCCTTACAACAGTTTTGCGTGATAAGTCATTATTATTCCCATTTTACAGCTGGGTAACACTAACTGAGGCTGAGGGATAGTGACTTGCCAAAGGGGCCATTTAGTGAGTTCTTTCTAAGTTAGGATTTGACCCCTGGTTTCTCAAAGCCAATTTGTGGAGCACCTCCACAAAGCCAATTTGTGGAGCACCTCATTCACAAGGCTACCTGGGTATATTAAGGGAACAGAATAGCTCTTTCATTTGTACTATCCAGTTGGATTGCAGCTTTGGTGCACTTCACAGTGTGTAGTGGACATTTTGAAGGGACTCCAAGGCATCAGCAGAACCTTTTGGATATGAGGTAGGTAAACACATTTGACTTTACTCAATTGTGTTAGCAGCCATGGCATTAACTGCTGAGGGGTCCATTGGAAGTAGGGATGGGCGAACGCGGTTCGGAAGTTCGGAGTTCGTCCCGAACTCGGCCTGTTCGGATGACCGAACGCGAACACAAACACGAACATACCGAACAGAACAGAACACCCAACGGCGAAATGGCCAAACAGTTCGGTCAGTTCGAATCGCGTTCAGGTGAGTTCAGGTGGCAAAAAAAGGTTCACTGTAAGGTGTAAGGTGACAGGGAGGGGTAGTACTAGTCACTGAGGAGTAGACTTCCAGGCACCAGGGGTAGAGAGGCTTGCAAGAAATGAAACTATCTGCCTCCCCCCTTCCCAACACCTTCTGAGCTAGTCACTGTTCCTGAACAGCAGGCGTTGAGTAGGATTATTAGATTGCTTTAAGTTTCATTTCAGTTTTGTACTGAAATGAAACTTAAACTTTAAACTGAAACCTTGTGTTTGTGGTTCCCCCACCCCCCCCCCCCATATATATATATATATATATATATATATATAGAGAGAGAGAGAGAGAGAGAGAGAGAGGTTAGGGATAGTAGTTGTAGGAGCTAGCTTGGTGATAGAGATAGCGTTAGTGATTTAGTTTTAGTGTTTGTAGGAGTAGGCCTGTGTACTTATTAGATAATCCATTTAGTTCATAGCATTTAGAATGGTTAATAGCAGTTAGATTTAGTGTAGATAGATAGATATAATATTAGATAAAAAAATAAAAATAAAAAAACCCCATATAAAAACCAAAAAACCAAATAAAAAACAAAATAAAACCATATAAAACCCAATAAAAAACCAAAAAAACATATATATATATATATAAAAAAAACCAGCCATAACATTTCCCGAACGGCCGAACAGAACGGCTGAACAGAACGGTCAAATGGCCGAACCGAACGGCCGAACCCAAACCCGGCGAACTAACCGAACTGCCGAACCAAACGGACGAACCAAACACAGCTGAACCGAATGGACGAACCAAACGGACGAACCGAACGCAGCCGAACCGAACAGCCGAACCCGAACCACGATCTGTTCGCCCATCCCTAATTGAAAGGTACCTTTTAAAACTCAGTGTCTCTGTTATTAAAATGAGTTAGGCCGGGGATCTCCCCTCAGATCTAAGTTTGTAACAACCACTAATTTTTCAGTACCATTAAAAAAAGGACTACATCAGTACGAAAAATAAATGCTGATTTATTTTTCAGACCTCAGTAGACAATGCGGTGTAAACTACTGGAACATATCATCAGAGTGCTCCACAAATAGTGTTCTATCGGGTACTTCCAGGTGGTCCAAGGAACAACTTCTCTCAAAATAACAAAGCATCAGCCATTCTTCAAGTGGAAGCACTTCCTATTATTTGTATCTTTTGCACAGACCAAGGCTCTGGTAAGATCTCAAAAAATCTTTTGAGCATATAAGGATTTTTGTCAAATCAATAATCAAAATCTTAAAATGTGCATTTCTACACACATCCTTGGTATTTGTTTTGGTGTTCCTTTGGTGTGGATTTAACTGTGTTCAGATTCCAACTGTGTGCGTGTGAATATAAGTACACAATGGAGGCATTCAGTGGCAACACCATTGTGAGGTTTTTTTTAAAAAAATGGACTTAAAATGTGAAGCATAAACCACTAGCTTTCTCCAAAAATAGGCAGCAAACCAACACAAAATTTCTCCAAAGGTTAGTTTTTATGCCCTTTGAATTTACTATGTAGTTTTGTTTAGGTTTCTCTGCATTAAAACTTTCAAAACAAAGCCTTTGAAATTTAGGTTTAATTTTTTCTTTTTTTTTCTTTTGCCCATGAAGATCTCATGAACTGCATTGACCTTAAACACAAAAAACGAAGGTCTGGTCTTGAGTAGGTACTTGTACCTTTGATGTTTTATTTCACAACACTTGATTGAGAGGAGGAGGTTATCCAATTTTCACTTATTCACCAAAGCAAATTCGTATGCACAACTCAAACACTAAAGGATTGTGGGTTCATACAAACTTGGTTAACTGATTGGTTGATTGGGCCAGGCCCACACAGGCTAGATGGATGGATAAAAGGCAAGATGAGTGCAAGCCTGTTTGGTGCTCCACACAACCCAGATGGATGGAGCAGGGTGCACACACATTTGATGGATGAGTAGAGGACCTGGCATGCACAGGCTGGAATGATATGTGGTTACATAAACCTGATTTGCTATCAGAATCCCTGTTCCCAGTTAATTCATAGGGGTTTGCACCAGGGACCCATGTCGTTTTTTGTTTTTTGTTAATCAAAACTGTCGTTTTGTATCTTTAATAATAAAATTTCATTATTCGTTATCGGTGTCATCGGTTTCGGTATCGATTTTGAGCAATAAAAACATTTTGTTTTCAGTATCGTTTCCATTGTGGGCTGCCACCAATGGCAGAAGTGCCAGCAGACACCTCCCCCAGACTTCTCAGAAGTTGAACTCCTTCCTCTCTTTCTCATTATAATGCAGTAGTAATAAGTGCACGACTATATGAATAATTGCTAATATGTATGTCTAACCTAAACCTACATCTAATAACCTATACTATATGCAATATATTCCTAAGTATCTTTATCAATAAACATCTATCTGCTGTGTATTCTAAGTATCTATCTAGCCTATTCCTATTTTATAATGCTAATATATATAATAAAAAGCCTATCTATCTATCTATCTATCTATCTATCTATCTATCTATCTATCTATCTATCTATCTATCTATCTATCTATCTATCTATCCACACACAACTAATATATCTATATATAATATGGAAGTGTGTCTCACCTGATCGTTCTGAGCTGGGGGCAGCGACTGGAGCTGGGCCTGGACTCTAAGGACTTCTGCATTCTGCTCCCAGGGAGAAGAGACTTGCTGGACTGACAGCTGGAGCAGTAGGACCCCCCAGAATACGGAACCCTGTAGACAGTCTCTTCAAACAAGGCTGGACCTTTATTTGTACTAAGGGGACAGTTGTTTTATTTTATCTTTTCTCTCTAATTTGTGCCGACTGCTGAGCTGGGATCAGCGTTCAGGAGCAGAAAACTTCCGGGTCAAGCACTTTAAAATTGCCGTGCTCACAAGGCAGCATTACAGCTGGAGCAGTAGGACCACCCCCCCGGAATACGGAACACCGTGGACAGTCTCTTCAAACAAGGCTGGACCTTTATTTATACTAGGGGGATGATTGTTTTATTTTATCTTTTCTCTCTAATTTGTGCCGGCTGGTGACAGGACAGGTAGGGATGGGCGAACAGAACCGAGTTCGGAAATTCAGTTCGGTTCAGTTTGGTTCAGTTTGGAAATTTGGTTCGGTTCGGAAGTTCGGTTCGGTCGACCAAACTATTCGAGTTCGGTTCGAACTCCGAACTTCTGAACAAAGTTCGGAAATTCAAACTCCATTGAACTAAATGGAATATTATCTTTTAGGGATGGGTGAACAGAGCCAAGCTCGGAAATTCAGTTTGATTCGGTTCGGTTCGAAAATCGAGTTCGGTTCAGAAGTTTGATTTGGTTCGGTCGACCAACTGGTCGAATTCGGTCCAAACTCCGAACTTCCAAACCGCGTTTGCCCATCCCTAAGGACGGGAGCTGGGGCTAAGACTTCCGTAGTTAATCCCCATGAATGGGATAGGATTTTAGCATTATCCAGGGCAGGGGCCAAGTCTACCGTCGACAAACCCCATGAAGGGGTAGGACCTTATACTCGGCTGGGGGCTAAACTTCTTATTGGCAATCCCCATAGAGGGATGGACTAATTTGTTTATTTGTTTAATAATTTGTTTATTAGTTGTTGTCTATAGAGGGTGGGATTACGCAATTGTTTGCGGGTCCATCCCTTCTGCTGGCACAGTACGATAGGGATTGGTCTCTGTATTTGCCTGCCATTTTTTCTCCGGCTGGTAAGCCCTGATAAAGGGTTGTATTTCTGTATTTGGGAATACTCCTTTCTAATATGTCTAGGAAACGTAGGCGACAAGGAGGAGCCTTTGTAACTGATCCCTCTCAGTCCAAACAATTAAAACTGGATTTTTTGGTAGCCCCAAAGCAGGAGAGACTGAGGGGAGGTGAAGGAACATCTGTTTCATTGCCTGTGTTTTCCCCCCCTCCAGGTGGGTCCTCCCAACCTGGAGGGTGGGGAAACAGGCAGGGTAACCATCCGATTTCTTTGATTGATTCAACGGATCCATTAAACTCCAGTAGGGAGGACCTCTTAAGTGGAGACAGCCCACAGTTTCTAGATACCATTGATCTGGAACTCCTGGGGACCCAATGTTTCTTGATAGGGGATCTGATCAAGAAACGGATTGCTCAATTAGAAAAAATAACTATTCTGTTGCAATCTTAGAAGGCTCAATTGGGGAGAGTTACTGATCTTATTTCAGATTGGAGAGCTGGGATTACGGGTGATGAAGTACAGAGTTCTGTTAAAACTTCTACGAGGGTGCTACCTGGCAATACAGTTCCCGCACAGCAGCCCATAGATGTTAATATTGTTTCAAACTCCAGCCCACAGAGAGTTCCTCTGAGGACTTTTAATAGGGCTGTCGACCAACCTGGGCATAAATGTTTTAAACCCAATGGGTCTCTGAGGTTAGATGAAAGGGCTGTTTCGTTTAAGAGCTCTCCATTACTTAATGGATTATTCCCACGGTGGAGATCTAAACTAGACATTCAGCATCACTTATCCTCAATCTCAGGTCTGTTAGTAACTTGTGGCAAATTGTCTCCTACCAAATTTTACCTACCCCTCATTATTTACAGCGGTTACTTGTTTACTTTCATTCAGCCAGGATGGTAACTAAGTTCCTTGCAATGAGTGACTTATTTTCCTCCTGGGGTGTTCAGTTGGGTGAGGTTTTTGTCAGCTTTGCTCGGCAACCCTTGCTGTCATTGGAGACAAACAGCCAGGACAAGTCCTGCACTCCCAGAGCATACTCTGGTCAGACTGGAGTATGTGGAACACGTTCTAGGGCTGGGAGTGCCGTGCCAATTAGCATTAGGTTGTACAAACTGGTGATGGACTCTGATCCTCCCGTAGCTCCTCTACCCATGGAAGTGAATATGTTAGATGCTGCTGTCCCCTTCCTGTCTACCTCTCCTCTAGCCCCGTCCAAAGGGGGTAGGCAGTTTGATGTTCCGGTTAACCAGGAGACAACTATGGATCTTACAACTGATCCATTAGAGGGTTGTTCTCATAAGACTGATTCACAGCTTAGGTCTGCTATACAGGCTCCAACTGTTCCTTCAGGGGCCAACTGCTCAACCAATATGTGACAGCAGCAGTGCCATGATCCTGAGCTTCTATCTATTTGCTCATGGAACATCTCTGGTTGGCATACCCATGGGGGCAACGAGGAGTGTATGTCCTATATGAAGAAGTCTCAGGTTAATCTAATTCAGGAAACATGGGCCAAGGATCTTTTAGAGCTGGAGCATTATAAGTCTATTTCCCTCCTGGCCATTTCACTAAGTTACAGGGGTCGCCCTAGTGGTGTCCTGGGATGTTTTATTTCTGATAATCTTCATTTTACTATAGTCACAGAAATTGTCCCCCTCCGCCCTGCCCCCCCCTCCCCCTGTGGGCTCTTGGGGTAGTATTAAGTTGTGGTGTTTATTTGGTTATTTTGCTAACAGTTTACGTCCCACCTTGCAGTGCCGGCTCCTTTAAAGCTAAAATCTGGTCCACTTTAGAAAATGTTATTACTGATCTGTTGGTCAAATATCTAAAGGCACTTTTCATCATGATGGGGGACTTCAATGCTAGGCTGGGCCCCGATGACGCATCTCATGCAACCCATTGTGATTTTTCTACATTTGTTTCTTCTGATAAGCTAAACTCCAGGGTCTCGAAGGACGAGAAGATCAGTTCTTCAGGTGTCCAACTTGTAAAAGTGCTTGTAGGGCTAAACTTACATATTATCAATGACTCTGGATTTAGTGATGGGCTGAGGGAGTTTGCCTTTGTGGGACCTCAAGGTTCTAGTATTGTGGACTACGCGATTGTCTCTACTAATGCTTTGAAATTTCTTAGAGATTTTGTAGCAGACTCCTGTTTAGTGAGTGATCATCTGCCACTGACTTTGGTGCTTGAGCTTCCAATGAGAGCATCGATCCCTTTTGCGGTGACATCCACTAATATTGCTTATTTGGATTACCACTGTCCAATCAAATGGAATGCACAGACAGCTCAGACTCTGGTCTCTTTGTTAGATGCAAAGCCTTGTATTGACTATAAAGACAGCATTGTAGGGAGGCAAGGGGACTTGTTAACTCTGGATGCCTTTAACTCTCTCAGTACCTATCTTCAACAGCACATTACTGCCCTGGCGTGGTCTAGCCACAAGTTTAGTGATTCTAAGAGTAAAAATCAAGTGTGGTTTGACCAGGATTGTAAAAGAGTGTGGGACAAAGTTAAAGCAGTGTATTGGGAGTATTGGTTGGGGTCCAGTTCAGATCTTCCCAGTCTGTATTTCACCTTGAAGAGGGAGTATAAGGATTTGATTAGAAATAAGAAACATTTATATGTAGAGCAGCGATGGTTGGCCCTATTGGAAGCCAGCGAGGCCAAGGACTCTAGGAAATTTTGGCAACTGATTAATGGTCCAATAAGAAAAGAGCGGAGTCAGTAGGGGTAGGAATTCCGGTTCTCCCGAGAACCGATATTGCCGGTATTTGGGTGTATCGGATTAATCAGATAAATCTGATATTTACCTGTACCAGCATACCGGATCTTTAACATTGGGCACTTTACCATTTTTTTACATTGCTGCCATTGAGATAAACAGCCGCAATGTAAAAAAACAGTAAAATGCTCAATGTTGAAGATCTAGTATGCCGATACTGGTAAATCCGGTACCAGGAAGATCCAATACTGGTAAATCCGGTATCTGTCATTCTCCCCGGTGTCCCACCCCTAGCGAGTCAGTGGTTGCTCCCAGTGCCTCCCCATTCCTGGAAGGATTTCTTTACTCAGATGCAAGCAAGAACCGATGACCTTGGCCATTCTGTTATTGCAAAGAGGGAATTTGAGATGTTACCAGCCTGGTTACAGTTGGAGGAATCAGAAATAGCTAGATTTATTGGTACCTTTAAAAATAACAAGACCCTGGCCCCAGATCTGGTCCAAATTGAATTTATCAAAGCTAACATGGACTGGTGGGTCCCAGTACTAACAGCAATATTTTCTGCTATAAATAGCACAGGGGTAATCCCAGCAGGATGGGGAAAAGCAGTTATAATTCCAATTTATAAAAAATGATCACGTGTAACTCCATCTAACTATAGGCTAATTAGCCTGCTCAGAGTTATAAGTAAAATCTATGCTAAATTTTTGTTATCTAAACTGTCTTCCTGGATGGACCAGAGTAATATATTATGCCTGGAGCAGGCTGGTTTTCAGAGAGGGCGATCTACTCTTGAGCAATGTTTGATTTTATTAAATTTAATTGAGAAGTGTAGGGCAGCTAATGTGAAATTGTTTGTAGCCTTCTTGGATCTCAAAGCTGCTTTTGACTCCGTTAATAGAAAACTTTTATGGGAAAAACTTAAAAAGTAATCTATAGATAAAAGGTTATTATGTCTTATTCAGAACCTTTATGCGAACTCGTCTCTGTCAGTCAAAGTAGATAATCAGGGGCACATTACGGACAGCATAGATGTGGGGATTGGAGTCAGACAGGGATGTGTATTAGCACAGTCTTTGTTTAACTTCTTTATAAACGACATAATCCCTATGTTGGCGCAAGCCAACTCCCCCCCCCCTAAATTGGCCTCTAGAGCAGTGGGCGGTCTTCTTTATGCGAATGATCTGGCAGTGATATCGCAAACATGAATAGGCCTAGTCAGGCAGCTGAGGGCCTTAGCTAGTTATTGTACCAGAAACAAATTGACTATAGTATAAACTATGAAAAGTCAAAAAATTTAGTCTTCTCCAATAGTCGTAAGATTTATAAGTGGTCCATTGAAGGCCAGAATCTCTAAGTTAAATTGCTTTAAATACTTGGGACTTTATTTCCATGCTTCGGGCAAATGGGATGCCCATTACCAAAAAGCACTATTGGCAGTGAAAAGGGCCTCTCAAGCTATTTTGAGATACTTTGCGAGTCTGGGTAGGAAGAGGACTGATTTGGTGGTAAAGGTTTTTAACAGCAAGGCCAAAATGAGTTTTCTTTATGGGGCTGAGTTATGGGCCCCTCTCACTGGTCAAAATTTGAATGCAGTGCAGTCATCCTTTTTTCAAAGCCTGCTCAGGATCGCAATGGGTAGTCCCATGGTCGCCGTTAGGCTGGAGTTGGGCCAAGGTAGTTGGGTAAGAGCTGCCTGGGATTCTTCCCTTGGACTAAGATCTCCAACTTTAGCAACTTCGGGCTTGTTAACTTCATGTTAGAGGACTCTTACAAGAAAAAATGGGCAAGAGCTATAGAAAATTATTTGTCTAGGCTGGGATTTTCATTAAATTATTTTACTAATAAAAGCACATCTGCGGCTAGAGCGGAGATCTCAAGAAGAATGGGAGATATAGAAAGGCAGGAGGAGCTCACCAAAATAGATCTCTCTCCGCATATGCGTGGTTACAAGCTCTGGGTGCCTGAGCCGGAGAAAATGGCGAATTATCTTTTGTCATCTGCCACCTTTAGGGCCAAGTTTTTTTTTCTATGTGCCCATTTAAATGCGCTGCCCTCCAAAGTACTGGAGGGTCATTTTTGCGGAGTCCCCTATGGAAAGTATCTTTGCCCATATGACATGGTACATACAGAATCCTCCAAACATATTGTGGTTAATTGTCATATCTCCCCTACCCTATTTATTGTTTTATTGAGTTCCCGGGCCCTGTTTTAATACTGTGAATTGTATGTGATATGTTTTAATTGTTTTTAGATATATTTTATATGTATTGTTTTATTGCTGTAAGCTGCCTCGAGCTGTTTTTAGGAGGGGCTGGTTAAAAATCTAGTAAATAAATAAATAAAATAAATAAACATGAGACTTCTTTTCTTACAGTTTACGTTACCAATGAAATTAGGAGATTAGGATTCATGGCAATCCAGGAGGTATAAATCTTTGCCCCGGTTTAGGGGCTATTGATTAGCTGGAGTGATTTTAAGGTATTATACAACCTGATTCCCCCTTTTAAGTTGTTGATCTGGTTCGATGTGATTCTTACTCAATGTGATTCTTATTCCTATTTTATGTATGTTTTATTTGTGTGTGTATTTGTGTTTGATAGCAATGGCCTATGGCCACGCGTAATTAACTTCTTCTTCTTCTTCTTCTTCTTCTTATTATTATTATTATTATTTATTATTATTATTATTATTATTATTATTATTATTATTATATATAATATGGACAGGAGGAGGCAGACAGGGGAAAGGGAAAGGAAAGAACTATAGGACATATCTATCTAATCTTTATCTATATTATCTATAGGGGGGCTTGGCTGGGATCCTGGGGAGAGCTTTGCTGCAAAAGCTGCCTGGATTCCTTGCAGCTGTGTGTTTCTGTTTCTCCTCCCCCAGGTAACTCCAGTACAGTTCTGGGAGGATCCGCCAAAGGGCGAAGAGTCGCTGGCGGAGCGTTAGCGGGCAGAGGCAGTGGAGGCAGCCAGTCTATTTTGATTTGACTTCGCAAGCTGCAAGATCAGAGTTTAAAGGTGTGGGAGTAAAGTTGAGCTGGTGTTGTGCAACCAGAACCATTGCCTCGCTAGAGCCCTTGGAGGTCTTGTTCCGGTAGCTTCTGCTTGGTCCCCTCTTTCCTCTGCAGGATTCCTGTTTTCCAGGATTGTTTTATATTTCTCTGGGATAATTACTATTGTTAATGCCCAGAGACTACAGGGGTCAAACTGTGTCGCCAGTAAGCTCTGGGAAGGGTGAGGCAGTTCCTGGAGATTTTAAGAAATAAAATCCTTAGAGACTGAGGGGGACAGTTGAAAGTTGTCAGGTCAGGGTCAGGTTCATTTATTCATACGTGGCCAGAGGCCATTGCAATCAATATAGTACATGTAACACAAAACAGAAAATTATCCAATATACAAAATAAAATAAGTTATAAATTGAAATTATTATATTATTATAAACGTTTGTATAGCGCAAGTCATGTACCTGGTGCTTTACAGAACATAGAAATAGACGCGGTCCCTGCCTATGGCTTACAATCTAAAAGACAAGGATGGGGAGACAGGGAGAGGGGACAGTGGGAGAGACACGGGAGAAAACAAACAAACATTCAAGTGGCTGCAAAGTCTCAGGTGCACGTGCTTGGCTTGGTTACAATCAGGTTAGTTGCAGCAGTCTGCAGAGGAGGGCAGAAAGAAGTATTTGGGGAACGACTAGCAGGCACTGGGAAAGGCGGCGAGGAAGAAGTGGGTCAGGGGATGTGGAGCGACTGAGTTTGCAGGACTTGGATAGGGGGAGGGGGGGCTTGCAGGGAATGGGTCTTGCACTGGCCTCACACTGGCCACAATGGGATGTGGAGTGTCTGGGTGTTTCAGGGAATGGGTAAGGGGGGTGAGGGGGAGGAGGGGAAATAGGCACGGGCGAGAATAAGGGGTAGGCCGGTTGGACAAAGGCTGTTGGAGGAGGGAGAGGGAGGAGCAGGGGAGCCAGCAGCAGGGTGAGAAGGAGAGAAGAAGGGGGTGAGGGAGCGAGGGAAATATGGGGAGGCATCCTAGGTGGCAACAGTCACTGCAGCAGATCAGGCCAGTGGGTGTCGCAGGAGCGATTGTGCAGTGTCCGGCGGTGATGGAAGAGGGGATCAGAAGAAGCTGTGCGGCGTGGATGTCATCAGGGTGGTGGTTCCTCACAGAATTTAGTACATACAACTATAAGATGTAAGGTGCAGTACAGGTCCATCAGGGTCTCTCGCGGCCTTGGTAGTGAGGCCAGGTTCCACATCCCATTGTGGCCGGTGTGAGGCCGGCGCAAGACCCATTCCCTGCAAGCCCCCCCCTCTCCTATATAGTAGGCAATCGCGTAGCCATTCACAATAGTACCCCTAAAGGTCATAAAATCCTGCCTGCAATGCCTGTAGTAAAAATCGTGCCGTTGTCTTAATAATCTGGGTATCGGGATTATTCAACAGAAAATCCATCAATGCCGCCTCCGATCGCCTGGGAAGCCTAGCCAACAGAGGGATCAACAGCTTATCCCTCACCTTGTCATACAAATGACAGTACAATACCAGATGTCCAGGTGTTTCAGTGATCAAGTTATCAAAAGGGCAGGTTCTATCTGCAAATGGAGTTTCCTGAATTTTCCCTTCCAGAACCTGAGATGGCAGGGCATTGACCCTTGCCCTAAAAATCAAGCGCTTACCTCTCAGAGATATGACTGTAGTTAAATAAGCCACCATTTGGCCTCGTGGTGGAACCCAGACAGCATAAGCCCTCATGTGTAGAGATTCACCGATTCTCCCAATTTCAACCTGCCTATCAATGTCATCTGCTCTTTGTAAGACCTCTGTTACAACCGCCAGAGGCCATTGCAATCAATATGCTGGTTTATGTGCCAGATAGCTCTTGGAGAGCCCCATGCTCCACAGGTACTCTACAACCTTTAGGGACCATGGGCTCACATAAACATCATTCTTGAGCTCATTCAGAAGTTCTGAATGATTGTTGACAGTGATCTTACACCAGTATTTCAGTGCCATTCTCCAGGCAACCTGCTGCCAGCTTTTTTGTCCTAATTCGAGCCTTATAGCCTCATGCGGCGTACCCCTGGGGTTCCCGAGCAGGGTCGCCAAGAACTTAGATTGAAGCATGTTCAAATTATGTGTGGAGAATGGAGCCCACATTCTCTGCCCCATAAAGTAATTTGGCTCTGATTTTGGCATTGAGAACCTGAATAGCTGGCTCAATTGCAGTTCTGCCCTGCCTGTTAAAGAAATTAAGAATAGCATGGGCTGGGCTTTTAGCCGTCATAATGGCCCCAGAAACATGGTCCCTCCAAGCCCCCGTCTTATGAAAGCGAAGGCCAAGATATTTAAAAGAAGAAACCTGCTGAACAGTATGGCCGTCTATATCCCAGTGAAAGGATGTTTTCTTGTTAGAGAACATAACAACCTTCGACTTGTCAAAGTTGATTGAAAGTCTATTTGAGTGACAAAAAGTGGAAAACAGGTTCAACTGACATTTTAATCAGACCTAGTTTGGGACAACAAGACCACATCGTCAGCATAACACAAGCAGCCAACTGGTCTGGCTGCTAGTTTTGGAGGGAAACAGTGGGGGCAGCCACCATAGAAATTACTTCGTTAATAATAGAAGTTAAATAAAGCCGGCGCAAGAACACATCCCTGCCTTACTCCCCAAAAGGTCCTAATTGGGGGCGTAACATGTCCCTGATCATCAATTCTCACCATCAGTGAGGTCTCAGCATACAGAGCCCGGATAAGGCTCAGTAACCTGCCGTCAACAGAGGTTCCCTGGAATTTCTTCCAGAGAATCCCTCTGTCGACGGAATCAAAGGCAACCCTAAGATCCAGGAAATCCGCAAAGAACTCCCCATTCATGGTCTTATATTTAGTGATCAAGTGAGAGAGAACAAAACATTGCTTAGTCGTTGAACTGCCTCTTTGAGATCCTGCTTGTTCTGGTGCAATTATTTTTTGTTGTTCCATCCAGGCAACCAGTTTATTCAACAAATATTTCGCATAGATCTTCCCCATGACACACAATAAACTGATTGGCCTGTAATTCGCAAGATTTGACTGAGACCCCTTTTTAAAAATAGGGACTACCAGAGCCGTACCCCATTCCAAAGGTACCCTGCTCGTATTATTAATGGTGGTAAAGAGTGTAGTCAGTGGAGCAAGCCACCAAGTCTTATGGACTTTGATAAAATGTATATGTAACAGATCTGAGCCCGGTGCCTTATGGCTTCGAAAGGAATCTGTTAAAGCCTTCACCTCAGACTCCATCACCGAGGGCCAGGCAGGAAAATCCCCCAAATTGTCAACGGGGGCATTCTGGGTCAGATGTTCATCAGGTGAGTAAAACAATCGACTGAAATATTCAGCCCAAACCGCTGGGGTCATAGGAGACCTGCCCCCCCCCCCCAGGACACCTCTAACTGGCCCATTTACCAGCTGCCAAAATTTCCGTGTGTCTTTCCGCTCCACAGCCTACAAAAGCTCAGCCCATTGCCCTACCGCATAAGCTTTCTTAGCTTCTTTAATCACTTGTCTATATTCGACCTTGAAGACAGTATACTCAAGCAATGACTTTTGGGAAGGAGACCACTTATACATCCACAGCAGCGTCTTTAGTCTAGTTTGGAGGAGCCGGCAATCCCTATTAAACCAAATTTTATCCCCCCTGGTTGTTACTCGATTACCTTCCCCAACCCGAATGACCTGGCGCAATTCCTCTACGAGCTGCAGATACCTATCAATTACCATAGAGAAGTCCGTTGATTGCAGTCAGTTGAAACTGAATTAGTTGAAAGTTAAATAATGCTTTGTTATTATACAAGTAATATTTGAGGTTACAAAGACGTAGGGACTAATTTTGAAAGTGATCTTATATTCTGTATATCATATGTTTTGAGTGGAGACTTGTATGTGAATTAATCCATAATGAATGGGAAAGGTAGTATGGGGTTGTTGGATGCAGCAAGGGTACATAATACTCAAACTAAAATTACCAATTTTATTCTGAAGAGGTCTTCTCCCAAGGGTATACAGGGAGGGATATCCCAAAGGGAAAATACTGTACATTGTGAGTTGAAGAATGGGGATAAAGGTAACCAGTTATCCTATGGCACTGGGAACCAGACTGATTACCCCAAGAGTAAAGGTGGTAAACGTCCAACCCCATTGTATCTTGGGCCAGGCGGAAATAAAAACCCAATTACCATGAAATTCAACTTGCGGAATAGTTTTACCACCTTTTGGGATAATTTTGTATCACCTCCAGTTGATTCCACAAAATCTGGGAAACTATCCTCTCTAATGACATGAAGAATGTCTCTCTGGGCAGCTAAAAGGCCTCTTGGACTACCTATTCAGAGAACTGAAATCCCTGAATTTAACAGTCCAGATTGGCTTTGATGATATTAAGAGACTGTATTCCAACTCTGAGAAATGTTTGACAAATTTAGAACAAAATATATCTATAGAGAAATCTAACAAAGGTACAACAACTAGGAAACTAGATAAATTTGAGTCAAGAAACTCTGATTTATATAAGTCTGACCAGGAACCTAGCTTAGGGAGAGTGTTGACTAGAGCAAACAATGGTTCCTTGTCCAACTGAAATATCCACACCTGAGACAAGGTTATACACTGTTGATCCCCATCGGAAAAGGAGGAGAAGAAATAAGCAAGAATACTTTAGGAAACAGAACATAATTATATATGATCTACCAATGGATAGGGATGAGTCTAGATATACCCTGAAGGATGGAGTAACTATGTATTTGACCCGTAAGATAGGTCTACCAAGCTGGTCAGTTAGGAAAGGAGTTATATTTGCGAACAGGTTATTTTTTTGCCAAGGAGCTTACCACTTTCCACCAGATAGGGTTGGTTTTAGGGATATCCAGATGAGGGCGCAAATTTTGGATAAGGTAAAATCTTTGTTACTGGGGCTAGAAATGAGTGATGATACCTTTCTCTTTTATATTGGGAAAAAAAGTAAGGGCCCCAGTAAACATTATAAGTTACCCAGTGAGGATAAACGAAAAGATGCCCATGTGGATAGGTTAAGCTCTGCTAGATATAAACTGATCTCAGGTAGACCAAGAGTAGGGGGACAACGAGAGTTTATAAACAACAAATTGAAAGAAAGAAAGAAAGAAAGAAAGAAAGAAATGCGTGACTAGTAGAGACACACTTACAGGCACTGGATGCCTGTAACCAAGCCAAGCACATGCACCCGAGACCTTGCATCTTCGTGAATGTTACACCCCGTGTCTCTCCCTCTGTTCCCCTTCTCCCCTTGCCCCTCTGTCTCTCAGATTGTAAGCCCTAGGTCAGGGACCGTGTCTATTCCATTACTTTGTAAAGCGCCAGGTATATTGCTGGCGCTATATAAATGCTTTGATGATGATGATGATGATGTCGTCACTGCTTGACAATTGTTGTCCAGTCAACTTATGCGGCCTCTTGCCTAACCATGGGGTGACAGAGGAAGCAATATAAACATGACTGTGCATGTACTTACACCCTCCCCACCCCACCCCCACACAGGGCCAGAACAACCAGAAAAGACAAGAGGTAGTGCGTTTTAACTGCTGGTATGTGACGCTTGTGGTTTAAGGTTGATTTCCACTATATATGTATAGAATAATTGAACTGTTAAAATTCAGTTGTGTTTTTTTTTTAAATATAAATGAGTAATTTTTTGTCACCTGATCCACATGGAACACAAAATGGGATTATCCTTGAATAAAATAAATAAAAGCAGAGGAAGAGAAAAAAATGAAATTAAGAAATATAGAGTGCAGAATTACAAGGGCTCATCTGGTATTAAGCCATTCAAGCTACAATGCTGATGATGTTTAGCTATCGTTCCCAATACATTAGAAGGCTAACTATGCCATTCAAGTGCTGGGAATGCTTCAATTCAAAGCACTTGGAGCAGAAAATATTTTAAAATATCACAAAGGAGACAATTTTCTTCCTGTATGATGATGTCCTCTTGGCTCCAGCTCCAAAATCATTTTATTTTTTTTTGTAACCATAAAGCCATCTTTAAATGCCTCATCTCCCACAAATGCAAGTTAAACTTCATTGGTGATTAAATTTGAATGAAAGGAGACCACTAATTCCTAACACACTTGATGAGTGTCTGTCTTTGTTGTGATGCCCAGAGAAATTGAATCTTTTAAGAAGTGTGCCAGCTCTGTACAGAAATACAAGTACACAGGAGTTTGACAAAGAGAAAAAGAAGTTGTGGGGGGGGAGAGGAACAGTTCCGTGTTAACCCTAACATGTTCCCTGAAGCATCAAGTATTTGCCTGACTGAACTAAACACAAAATTCCTGTTGACTGTTCATGAACTGTTCAAAGCAAATCAACAGGATGGAAGAACCTTGGTACTAAAACAAATTATTCAACCAAATAGAAAATTTGACAAATTTGGTCTATTTGGAAACTTTCTGATAAAACCGGGGGGGAAATGCTATTTGCTTTCTACCTGTCTCCTGGAAACTCAAAAATTCAGAAATCCATAATTTTAGTGGTACTTTGTTGTGGTGCTATTTAGAGCTACTGCATCACACACAGTTTGGAACATCACAGTGCTATATAGGACCAAAATGAAATACCAAAGTAACCAAAATACTAAGTGCCTGAAATACAGAAGGAAAATAAACAAAATACCAAAATGACCAAAGCAACCAACACAAAATCTATGAATATGCAAATATCGTTCCGGTTACTAATGTTCTTTTGGATATTTGGTGGACAATCCAAATATGTAAACCATATTAATAAATACAGAATTGTGTTTTCCAGGGGTGGACAAAGTTCCCAAGCCCAAGAGCCACATACCGAAATTTTCATATTGCCAAGAGCAACAGGACACATTACATTGATCACAGATTCACCCATCCTAATCCCCCATGCCCCCTCACCCTCACATCAAAGCTGTGGCTCCCAGATGGTTTGGTGGGTTTGGACAGCATTAATAGCTGCACAGGGCATGCTCCCCCTGCTCCCACATTCTCCTGGAGGCTGTGTTGGTGGAAATGGTGGCTTGGTTTCCCCTTGCTTCTGAAAGACCTCTGTGGACATGCCCCCCAGACACCCACTTCAGTCAAGACCCAGTGACTGTAGAGGTGCCTGAGAGGCACACACAGCTCATGAGCTGCCCCACCTCTGGCATGTTCATTTCATCTAACAACCTTGATCTGACCTTGAGGGAACAGGCTGCTGTTCTGCTCCAAATGTGCTGTTCAGTGCAGTTCAGCCAGTACTGATGGAGAAGTAATTGGCCCCAGACAAAGGAAAATCACAAAACACTTCCACACTGGAACAAGAAGCCAAACAGGGACTGAAATGGGATTTTTGACAATTTAATTCCTGGTCTGTTTCTGTATATGTGTAGCTACACCCTAATCCCTGCTTAAGGCAGATTGTACTTTTACAATTTAGCCCTCTGGGTTTGGGCTCCCTTTTCCTTTTTCCTAAAAGCCTCCCTTAATTAGGGATGTGCGAACAGAATGCGGTTCAGATGTTGGGACGTTCGGTCATTCAGTTCGAAATCCGAGTTCAGGTTAGGTTGTTCAGTTCGGCAGAGTTCGGTTCGGCCTAACTTGGCCAAACATTCAAAAATAGCGCTATCGATGCCGATACCGAATTTGAGGATTTTTTTCGATATTGGTATCATTTGGCCCTGAACCAACCCCTGGTCTCCACCCCTGGTGCCAGGAAGTCTGCTCTTCAGCTGCCTCCCCCTTCCAGTCATGTTTTTACTGCCTGAAGTCATGTTTTTCCCATCCCCGAACTCATCGGAACTCACCTGAACATGACCGAACTGTTCGGCCGTTTTCGAGTTCGATTCGGACGTTCGCTTCGGACATCCAAAGAGACCGAGTTCAGTCCGAACTCTGAACATCCGAACCACATTCACACATCCCTACCCTTAATAAACTTTTTCTCTTTGGTTGCCTTCTCCCCTTGCTGATCTGTACACGTGTGTACATACAATTTTTAAATGAAATACTTGAGGAGTCCCTTGCATAACCAGATCTACTGATTCTTTTTCTCTGGAACAACAGCCTGTTCTACCTTAGCTATCACGTGCCTAGGTCTCCAATTTATTCCTCCAACTTTACCCTGCAGTGCTGACATAAAACTGGGCTGAGAGTAGGGTGGCCAGATATGCAAATGTTAGAGAACACTTATGAGAAATACAGGTTTTAGGGATGCATTGGCTCCTGTTTTGTGGGATCAGTTTCAGTTGGTGTCACCCGCTGATGCGGAGGATGTTCTTGGGGCTGTTCGGGCCACCTTTTGTGAACTGGACCCATGCCCATCGTGACTGGTTAAGGTCAGCGGGAAGACGCTATGGCCATTGCTGGCGGGGGTGATCAACCCCTCCCTTTGGGAGGGCAGAGTGCTGAACTGTCTCAAAGAGGTGGTGGTGCAACCTCTGCTCAAAAAACCATCACTTGACGTTGACTCCCTCTCCAGCTACCTTTTTAGGGAAGGTTATTGAATGAGTAGTGATTCAGCAGTTGCAGGAGTATCTGGACTGCGTTGGTTTTCTAGATCCCTCACAGTCTGTCTTTCGCCCATGTTATGGCACTGAGACTGTGCTTGTGGCAATGGGCAACAACCTTTGCCATGACTTGGATCAGGGTCGGTCATCTCTCCTGATCCTGTTAGAACTGTCAGGAGCGTTTGATACCGTTGATCATGAGTTGTTGGTGACTCGCTTGCAGGACTGATCTGGGGTGGGTGGGACTGTTCTTGAATGGTTACACTCTTTCCTGGCCAGAAGAACTCAGTGAGTAGTGTTGGGGAACTGTTCCTCGTCCCCCCCTGGGACCTCTTGTGTGGGGTCCTGCAAGGTTCTGTTTTCTCCCCTCTCTCGTTCAACATGTATATGCCATTTCTGGCAAGGCCGTGAGAGGGTTTGGTGTTCGGTGTCATCAATATGCTGATGACACCCAGCTCTACCTCTCATTTTCATCTGAGCGTGGCCATGCAGTCTCGGTGCTTACTCCATGTTTGGTGACTGTGGGGAACTGGGTGAACTTTCTGAAGCTGAATCCTGACAAGACTGAGGTGATGCTGGTGAGGAGGGGTGGGGTGGTGGTGGAGGTGTGTGTCCCTCCTTGGTCCCTCAGGTTCGGAGTCTGGGGGTGTTCCTTGACTCCCAGCTCTGCCTGGACGTCCAGGTGGAGGCTGTGGTGAGGAGTGCATTTCACCAATTATGTCTGGTGAGGCGACTTCATTCATATGTCTCAGACTCTGACCTGGCCACCATTGTCCATGCTTTCATTACCTCTAGATTGGACTATTGCAAAGCACTTTACTACCCATGGTGATGGGTCAGAAGCTGCAGCTGGTGCTCCTATGGGTAGCAAATCCCCATCTCATCTGGGTGCTGGGAATGGTGTGGCATGCTGGCAGAAGGTAGGTGACAGTGGCAGCAATCCAGCAGTGGCAATCTGGGATCTGTGGATAGGGGGAGTGGCAGTAGGGGTGGTGCAGCTAGAGTGGTGTATCAGCATTGGTGTAGCAGCAGTGACAACCATCTAGCACATGGAGACCTTTGCTGAGGCCTAGGCCAGCTGGTTAGGCCCAAATGTGTGTGGAGGATGTACCTATTCTTAACCCTCAGTTTACCTCCTTAAAAACACAATATTGCATGGCTCATGGGGTAGATTTTTACCCCAGTCCTTTGGCACTTAAATTTCTTGAATGTCTAAAGTGACATGAAATGTGATGGGGTAGATTTCTACCCTAGGCCAGGGTATAAATCTACCCAAGGGTAAAATGAATTGGGATATGTTTCTACTCCATGGGCCTTTTTGGTCTTACATTAAAAATGGTTAATGCTCACCAACTTTCCTTTGGGGATATTTGTGTACCTGTGTGCAGGTAACAATGTCCTAAAAGGCAAAGTTGGAGACCTACTACCTTGTGAGTTGTTGCAAGAGATGTGCACCCATACTATGAAAATACCTCAAGAGCTAATACTAGGGTTCTAGTCTTTTAGTTTGTTGTCCTACAGTACATTGGTCATGTCCAGCAGATACCTTTTTGGTTCTTGGCTACTGCTTCTTGCAGCCTGTAAGCAAGATCAAATAGAGTACATCCTGTATCATGTTCCTAAACATGTAATCATCATGCTAATGAAATCTAAGTCAGAGACAGCATATTGGAAAAAATGATCAAGGTCGATCCATAGTTTTAAAAAATCCCATAAACATCATATGCAACTTAAACTTTCCTGTCATTTATTTTTTCCTGTCAGTTTATTTTTTCTATTAGAATGTTGTATCTCGTTGTCTGTCATGTTTACTCTTTTACAGTCAAATATATTACAGTGTACAGTAAACTTCTGCTTATACTTACGGGAAAAACTCCTTACAAGCATTAACAATATCCCCTGCAGATATTTATTGGAAAATTCTATGGGGAATTTTCTCCCAAAATCTATGCAGTTTCTCCAAGGGAGTAGGGAAGTGACTTATGTTTTCTTTGAGCTTGTCCAACATGCCACACTTGATTTCATTACAAAAAAAATGTAACAAAACTATTAAAATGAAATTTGCTGTTGCTAGATCAGAGTTTCTTTTAAAAAAAATATATCTTCTGACCAGGATCAAAATAATCTAACACGCTACATGCCCTTATGTATATTTCAAATTTACAGCCTCATTCTTTTTTTTCTTTGTTTTTAAGAAAAGCTTTTATCCTAGTTGGGATTAGCTAATTCTTAACAAGAGTATTCTTGCTTATCATAGTTCTGGTGTGTTAAAACAAACACTGCAGAAATCAGTATTTTGAGGATGGATTGTTTTGGGTTTGTTAGAAATATAATTTGCAAAAGCTGGCAAAAGGTTCAGCTAAATATGGCATGGGGCTTGCATGGGGGGGATGTCAGTGTGTGAGGTTAGGATGTTTTTAAATGAGACACATCCACGCATGCCCCCCCATCCCACTGACCACGCATCCAACTGCTTGTGTGAAGGTGGTGTGTAGGGAAGTGTGCTCCCTTGAGCCATGAACCAGCCACCTATGGCCATGCATGGAGAACCTCCAAAAAAGCCAGAGTTCACCGTGCCAGGCAACCCAAAAAGGTGCGTGGCAATGGGTGCCCACGCATCCCCTGATTGAATGAACCGGGGAGGCCACCCATTGCATGGTACAGGTTCACCACCAGTACCACAGAGAACTACTGTTCCAAAGCCTAGAGTGGTCCATTGCACGGACAGCCCCCGCGTCCCACCCACAGCCCTACCAGCAGCCCTTAAAGCCCTTAAATGCATGAAATACAAATCTGCATTCAGCCCCCACCCCCATCTGACATTGGAGGGACCAGCTAACGCCATGGAGGACAGCAGCTCTGCCAGTCAGGTAGGTGAACAGCCACCCGGGAAGGGGGGTTGCCGGGTGTGGGAGGAAACAGCTGTGCAGGGGGAGCAAGGCACTAGATGACAGCTATATGTCATCCCTTGACAGGCAAGTACCAGCACAGCGACCAATGGGAGCACACCTCGCAGGTCCTGGACATGCAAAGTGCACCCCCATAACACAAAATTCTGGGGCAGGCCCTGGACACAGGCGGAGACCAGGGTCTTAATCAGCCTGTGGGGGGATGCAAAAGTGCAAGAGAAACTTGTGAGATGCTACCAAAACGAATCGATATATCAAAGCATCTCTGAGGGAATGGCATGGCTGGGATACAGTAGGGACATGGTCCAGTGCCAGAATATGGCAAATCTCAACCCCAGTTGTGCCTGGCATACAAGGCCATTCTATGAGGTGCTGGACAAGTTCCTCTTCATGGAAATCATAGCCTCCCACATCTGTGGCAGTGCCTTCGCTAGGGAGAGGAAGCAGGTGGGCACCCCCTGCCCAATCCCATCCCATCCAACCCAGCCCCTGACCCCCACAAAGGTGAGCCATGGGTGGAGGGGTCATGGCTTGGCCATTCCCAGCTGAAGCCAGCATCCATGGACCCAACAGATAACACCATCACCACACCATCCACCTGTGCCTTATCAAACTGGAGGGGTAGCCTATGGAGTAAGCAGGGGCGCAGGTGGAGGGAGCAGAGGCCATGGGTGCCACCCTCATCAAGGAACTGCAGGACACTGGTAGGTCATTGCAATTGGGGAATGGGGGGAATTGGCACCAAAGCTGAGAAGGTGGCTGAGACAGTCTGCCCAGGAGCTTCAAACAAGGACCCTAATGTTCCACCATACCATGCTCTCAGGTGGCTAGGATAGTGAGGGGGGCCAGGAGTACTAGGACCAGGAACCAGCAGCCCGGAGAGGAAAGGTAAGCAGGACAGGTGGCTGGGAAGGCACAGAGGCGGGACAGAGGTGAAAAGGTCACATCTGAGACCCCCAAAAAAAAAAAATCCTGAACCCAGGAGGAAGGACACAGCTGCACATGTAGGCTGTTCTGACATGCTAGTGATACATGTCTACCAATACACTCCATGCCACTATAAAAGGAAGGCAGAAGTCGAGAACACACATAACAGAGAGAACAGGTCAGGGTTACCCGATGCACACACCAACCACCACCATAATGTCATAAAGACACTGCACCCCCAAACTGTCACGACCAGGTGTCACTGAAACAGGTCTCCCAGTAGCACGGCATGTAAACCCTCATGGCCAGCGAACAATGCAGGGCAATCACCTGTCACGCCATCAGTACCACTGTCCCACCGCATAAGGCAGGTTCCCCATACGCATCAATATGGGTGAAGTAATGGCTCACTCCTTTGCATTCCCACAGGGAAGGACCCAGCACGGCCACAGATCCAGCCAGCCTCCATACCCATGGTCCAGTGGACCCAGGAACTGTTGGCCCATAATCGAAGATGCAGGGAGGACATGGTAAGAGAGCTGGTTGGGGAAACTACACGCACCTGTCTCTTATACACATCTAGATGTGTATAAGAGACAGGTCCAGGACCAGCAAAAGGCCCGACACCATAACCAGGTGGAGAGCAGAGCCCTCACTGACCAGGCATGCAGCAAGCACCTGTGAGAGTGGAGGGACTTGTCCCGGCGCCCTCAGGAGTTGTAACGCTCCTGCAATGTAGTGGAAGTGGTGAGTGCAGAAATGAGGCAGTTGATGAGGGAGTCGTTCAAAATGCAGCGCTCCCTCATCTATCATGTTGTGGCAATCAGTAGTTGCCCAGGCCCAAGTCCAGTACAAGACCTGCCTGGGTCTAATGTGTAACGTTGTGTGGGACCTGAGGGAGGCTGTGACAGCCATGGTGGAGGTGAACTGGGCACTCCAAAAAGTTGGGAAGCCTCCCATGTCCCGTGGGCACTGCTACCTACTCTGACCCTACTTCCTCTGACCTGTTACCTTTTTTGGAGAGAGCATGCCAGACGGGGACTTTCCAGTAACCATGTGCCTGTCCTTCAAATGGCTCATGGGTCAGCAAGCAGTTTCCCCTTCCCTGTGTATTCCAGCCTTCACCACCCCATCCATAGGGGCCAGTGGAACCCCTACTGTGGTATTTCCCTTGTATGGTCAGCCCGCATCCCCTTCTTTGTCATTGTTCCCCCACCCCATGGTTTGGTTCCTCAAAATCCATGTGGTGCAGGGCCCTTGTGGAGCCACTATGCCACTTCTGGTTCAGCCATAAGGTCTCTGGGGTTGGAGTTGTGGGGCATTCTCCTTGGCTCCCAATGGTGTGACCCCGGCATCCATTTCCTCTGTTACAGCACGTGAGATGAGGCTAGCCCAGGAGAGGGAGTGGGGCGAGGAGCAGGAGCTCCTGCTAGACATCCGCCACTGGATCTATGTGCTCTTGTGCACCCAGTGCGCAAGGTGGAGCTAGGCCCACAGCCACAGGCCAACGTGACCCAGCCTCTGCTGTCCTGTTCATATGTCTCTCTTAATGTCAATGTTTCAGTGTTTCAATGTTCAATAAAGTTGCATTATCTTTGTATTCTGACCTGTCATTCTGCTTCAAGGTGTGTGCCATTCCTACGTCAAGGGACGAGGGAATGGAGGGGTGCGTGTGTGTGTGTAGCCAATAGCCATGGGATGGGGACATTCATGTTGCACCACCCCAATGTTTTCTGCCTTTACCCTAACGGTGTCATCATAGCCTGTCCCTGGCCCAGGGGTGGGGTCGTTGATGGGGGATCATGGACCCCCACCTACAGACTGTCCCAGGTGTGCTGCTTCCCCCATATACAGTGATCTTCCTTCTTTGTGGTTGGCTCTGTGGGAGTGACATTCCCTCAGATACTGTACACTGGCTCCATTGTGTGTTTATCTTGTGACCTTGGTGTGCTGACCCATATACTGTCAGCAGTGAGCAGTGGTTTGCCAATATGGTGTCATGTCCGGTGCTTTGGACCCTTCTGTGCGCTGTGGCACAGGGGCCAGGAGTGACATGACCTGGGATTTAAGGTTAACCATGACATTTGCTGACATTTGGTTTAGGGGTGATGTCCAGCAACTGATTTCTGACCCGTACAATGTGACTATCTGCTATGAGCAGGGCCTCGAGTCAAATGCGGGTCCACGATTCACAGATTTCCCACAGAATCCCCCTTCCCCCCACAGAATCTCCTGCCTCGCTTCTCCCAGTTCAGAATTTCCAGCCTGTGCTGGGGAGACGCAGGGTTGGAGATTCCATCGGGGGAGGGGGATGAAGGAACCCTCGGAGCTTTTTTGCTTCCCCTCCCCCAGGCTGCGTCAGGTGGGAGGGGCTGCCACAGCTCACCACCCCCACCCACCCATCCTTCACAGCCTGGTAAATGAACTGACCTGGCAGTGATAGCGGCTGTGGCAACGGCTCCTTTCAGCGTGCTCCCCATCCCGGCTCCTCCTAGCCACTTTTTGGCCCTTCCCAATGGGGGGTCTCAGGGCAATGCAGCCGGATGACTTCATCTGGCTGCACTGATCTGGGAGGCTCCATTGGGAGGGGCCAGGAAGTGGCTAGGAAGAACTGAATGGGGAGTGCGTTGAAAGGAGCCGCTGCTGCTGCTGTTGCTGCTGCTGCTTCTGCTACTGCTGCCGATGCCAGTTCAGTTCATTTACCAGGCTGTGAAGGGTGGGGGGAGGTGAGCCCTGGAAGCCCACCACCACCACCACCTGATGCAGCCTGAGCAAAGGGAGGGCAGCCCCTGCGCTGGATTTACCAGGCTGTTCAGGGTGTAGGGGGGAGACAAGCCTTGGACATCCCTCCCACACACACATTCACACCCAACGTAGCCATGTCCAGTACGGTGAGGCACAGAATCGGGCCCTGAGATGTCCTGACTCCCGTGTCATTTAAAAAAAAAATCCACACGAGAATTGTGGCCCTGGCTATGAGCTGATTAACCAGCATATGTGGGAGGGGGACTTGGACATCATAAATCAAGGTACTGTTTTTGACCTTTAAAGTCCTAAATGGCTTGGCCCCTATATATCTGAAGGACCTTCTTTCTCCTTATGTTCCTTTGCGGCCCTTAAGATCTGCCGAGGGTGCCCTCTTGCGAGTTCCATCCCTGGCCCAGTTTCAGATGACTTGGTCCCACGAAGAGGCATTCTTGGTGGCTGCCCCACAGCTTTGGAACTCCCTTCCTTTGGAGGCTTGGATGAGCCCTAGTTTGAGTGTTTTCCAGAGGCTGCGTAAGACCTTTTTATTTGGTCAGGCATTCATTGGGCGGGAATAGATTGGGGGCAGGGCAATGGGGGTGTTTTTAGTTTTGTGGGGTTTTTAATTATTTTATATTTGTATTTTGTGTATTTATTGTAAGCCACCCTGAGTCTCAGAGGATAGGGCAGGATATAAATCAAAACAAACACAAACAAACAAGCAAACAAACATAAATAAATTAAATAACTTTGACTGTAAAGTTTTTTTAACATACGCATTTGAGAATTTTGACTTTTTAATAGGCTTGACCCATCAGACCTGCACGAACATATGTGTACACAGAATCTCTCACACAGACATCCTATTTTCCAGCTCAGCCCCAAAGTTGTCAGTGGGCTATTGTAAATTTTCATTTACATATGCAAATGTATGCAGATTAGGTGTGGCATGAAGTGTACCTCTTTTTCACGGTCAAATGTTACCTCTCTTCTTCAAGTGACCCAGACCCAGCAGTCTCGGTGCTTACCCGGTGTTTGACGGCTGTGGGGGACTGGATGAGGGAGAGCTTTCTGAAGCTGAATCCTGACAAGACAGAGTTGATGCTGGTGGGAGGGACCGAGGGAGTGGTGGCACTGGCACCCATCATGTTATTTTGCACATATTGGTACAGGTAAATCTGCCCTCCGTTGGTCCCTCAGGTTCGTAATCTGGGGGTGCTCCTTGACTCACAACTCCACCTGGATCTCCAGGTGGTGTCTGTGGTGAAGGGAGCATTTCACCAATTACATCTGGTGCAACGGCTGTGGCCACATATGTCTCTGACGCAGATCTAGCCACCATCATCCATGCTCTCATCACCTCAGGACTGGATTATTGCAATGCACTCTACGCGAGTACGCGGGACTACCCTTGATGGCATTTCAGAGACTGCAGCTGGTGCAGAATGTGGCGGCCCATCTCCTTATTTCACACACATCACACCAGTGCTCCGTTCCCTGCACTGGCTACCTATAGTCTTCTGGGCCCAATTCAAGGTGTTGGTTTTGACCTATAAAGCCCTAAATGGCATGGGCCCCACTTATCTGCAGGGTCATTTCACACACACACACCAGATCTTGGATTGGCCCCTGTGGTCAGCTGGGGATGCCTTCCTCAGAGTCCCCCGGGTATCTTGGGTGGCGACGATGAGGGGGGCATTCTTGGTGACTGGACCGCAGCTGTGGAACTCCCTCCCGACAGAGGTCCTTATGGGCCCAGACTGCCCCTCTTTCTGAAGACAATGTAAGACCTTGCTGTTCCGCCAGGCTTTTGGCAAGGGAGATGGGTGGGGGGTTGGGAGGGGAGGGTTTTTATCTCCGCCTAGGGGTATGTTTTATACTGTATGTTTTATATTGATAGTTGCAATTATTTATTTAACGTGTTATTTATGTTTATTATATTATATTTTTAGATGCTTTTAATATGTTGTGAGCCACCCTGAGTTGCTGTTGCAGGAGGGAGAAGCCAACACCCCCCCACCCCCGAAGGAAATAAATAAATAAATAAATAAATAAATGTTGGAGGGTATGCTGATAGTGTTCAGATGTGGCTGTAGAAGTCATCAGATCACAGTGGGGAAAACAGCCTTGAGGTCACTGTGTAAGGGAGGGTAACCTAGGAATCTGGGAGTCGTGAGGAATTGTAAGAAATGTGTTAGGAATTGGATCGGATCGTTCCTGCAGGATTAGGCCTGGCAGTCATGCAGAATCAGGCCCAGGAGTTCAAGGAAAGGCTGGTAACTAACACTGAGACCACAGGAGAGACCACAACAGACAAAGAAGGAAAAAGCATGGATCAGACAGGTGGGCAGGACCATGTAGGCAGACAAGCAGAAAGACTAGATGGCAGGCAGGACAGAAAAAAACCCAGACAAACAGACAGGACAGATTCAGGTATAGGGAGCAGGGTAGGTCCAAGACAGAATTCAGAGCCAAGCCAGTCCATGGAGGGGCAAGCAAACTGGATACAGGAGAGGAATATAGGTCTAGTGAGAGACTAAACACAGGTCAAAATGTGAAACAGGTTCCCAGGAAACAGGAAAGAGTCAAACAGATGATCTGCCCAGCTCCCTGTGGCTGGCCTGGCTGTATAATATAGGTTGGGCACCAGTTACACTGGCCACTAGGGATGGGACTATTAGCAAATTATCGGTTACCAGTTTTATCGGTATCGGATTAATCCGATATCGGATTTATCGGTATCGGCATATCGGTTTTTTAACATTGCTGATTTTTCGGCTCTGTAACATTGCGACCATTTTAAAAATGGATTAATATAATAATATTAATATCGGTTTAATCTGATATTGCCGATTATCGGCATTATCGGATTAATCTGATACCGATAGTCCCATCCCTACTGGCCACTACAGAGATCCAAAGTTGCTGATTCAAACTCAATGGGGCCAGAGGAATCCATTGTTTGTGTTTATCATATGGTAAATGTAAGACCATTGCTAGGCTGGAGCCCTTGAGTGACCAGGGAAAGCTGGTGTTCAGTTGAATAAAGTTTCTGACTATAGGAGACAACTGGAAGTTTGGTGCCTGCTAGGAGGGGAAGTGAGGCAAGGTCAAATAAAAAGCAGCCACCATTCCCCATCCCTTCTGTACTGATTAGTTCCCTGTGAAAAAACGAGATGGGGCCTGAAAATTTAATCAATATGATCTTCCTTCGCCATAAATTAGTGGCTCCCAGTCATCCACAGGCCACTGGTGATATACAAAGCCAAAAGCCATGGTAAGTGCTTCACAGAACCAGCTGTGGCTACAGCAAAATGGGCTTTTATCCCTGTTGGTATCACAAACATCTTGGGGGATGGAGGGAGGAATGACCACTGCATTATGGTACATGGTAGTGATACCGGTAGAGGCTGAGACTGTCTGCCTTATACAACTGCAGCTAGCCTGCAATAAGCATATGCTTGACCATTCCATCTTCAGTAGGTGCATGGTAGTTTGCAATAGGTACGAATAGCATTCCGAGCACAATTCAAGGTGCTGATTTTTACCTATAAAGCCGTAAACGGCTTCGGCCCTACATACCTAAGAGACCACCTTCCCCCTATGTCCTGCCATGCTCCCTTAGGTCATCTGATAGTGACCTGTTGCGAGTTCCATCACTGCATCAGGTTCAGACAACACGGGCATGCAAAGAGGTGTTCTCAGTGGCTGCCCCACAGCTTTGGAACTCCTTTCCACTGCATTGGAAGTTCACCAAAACCCGAGGCTGAACATCTTCAGAAGACAATGTAAGTTCTACATATTTGCCCATGCCTTTGGTGCGAGAAGGGTGGGGTGGGGTGAATGAATGAATGAATGAATGAATAATAGTTTATTTGTTTGGCCATTTGGCCATTACAAAGTATAAACCACATTTTACAATCACAAATCGAATAGCCCCCCCATACCAAAATTACCATATAATCCCTTTAAACTTTTATATTAAAACACAACAACTCAACACAACTCTAATTTTGCCCACCCACACATTTCAATAACCCCCTGGAATCTTTTACCACACGCTCCTCTCGGAACCAGCCCAACGAGCGACTAATAAGCGACCCCATATATTATATCCCTCCAAACAAACACAAATCACATACAAACTTTAATACCATCACGTTGTGCCTTGCCCTTCTCAGGGCTTATGCTGGCACACTTGACCCCTGCCATGAGTCGCTCACGGATCCTTTATTATCATAAGGGGTACTATAATTTAAAAAACATATTCANTTGCAATTATTTATTTAACGTGTTATTTATGTTTATTATATTATATTTTTAGATGCTTTTAATATGTTGTGAGCCACCCTGAGTTGCTGTTGCAGGAGGGAGAAGCCAACACCCCCCCACCCCCGAAGGAAATAAATAAATAAATAAATAAATAAATGTTGGAGGGTATGCTGATAGTGTTCAGATGTGGCTGTAGAAGTCATCAGATCACAGTGGGGAAAACAGCCTTGAGGTCACTGTGTAAGGGAGGGTAACCTAGGAATCTGGGAGTCGTGAGGAATTGTAAGAAATGTGTTAGGAATTGGATCGGATCGTTCCTGCAGGATTAGGCCTGGCAGTCATGCAGAATCAGGCCCAGGAGTTCAAGGAAAGGCTGGTAACTAACACTGAGACCACAGGAGAGACCACAACAGACAAAGAAGGAAAAAGCATGGATCAGACAGGTGGGCAGGACCATGTAGGCAGACAAGCAGAAAGACTAGATGGCAGGCAGGACAGAAAAAACCCCAGACAAACAGACAGGACAGATTCAGGTATAGGGAGCAGGGTAGGTCAAAGACAGAATTCAGAGCCAAGCCAGTCCATGGAGGGGCAAGCAAACTGGATACAGGAGCGGAATATAGGTCTAGTGAGAGACTAAACACAGGTCAAAATGTGAAACAGGTTCCCAGGAAACAGGAAAGAGTCAAACAGATGATCTGCCCAGCTCCCTGTGGCTGGCCTGGCTGTATAATATAGGTTGGGCACCAGTTACACTGGCCACTAGGGATGGGACTATTTGCAAATTATTGGTTACCAGTTTTATCGGTATCGGATTAATCCGATATCGGATTTATCGGTATCGGCATATCGGTTTTTTAACATTGCTGATTTTTCGGCTCTGTAACATTGCGACCATTTTAAAAATGGATTAATATAATAATATTAATATCGGTTTAATCTGATATTGCCGATTATCGGCATTATCGGATTAATCTGATACCGATAGTCCCATCCCTACTGGCCACTACAGAGATCCAAAGTTGCTGATTCAAACTCAATGGGGCCAGAGGAATCCATTGTTTGTGTTTATCATATGGTAAATGTAAGACCATTGCTAGGCTGGAGCCCTTGAGTGACCAGGGAAAGCTGGTGTTCAGTTGAATAAAGTTTCTGACTATAGGAGACAACTGGAAGTTTGGTGCCTGCTAGGAGGGGAAGTGAGGCAAGGTCAAATAAAAAGCAGCCACCATTCCCCATCCCTTCTGTACTGATTAGTTCCCTGTGAAAAAACGAGATGGGGCCTGAAAATTTAATCAATATGATCTTCCTTCGCCATAAATTAGTGGCTCCCAGTCATCCACAGGCCACTGGTGATATACAAAGCCAAAAGCCATGGTAAGTGCTTCACAGAACCAGCTGTGGCTACAGCAAAATGGGCTTTTATCCCTGTTGGTATCACAAACATCTTGGGGGATGGAGGGAGGAATGACCACTGCATTATGGTACATGGTAGTGATACCGGTAGAGGCTGAGACTGTCTGCCTTATACAACTGCAGCTAGCCTGCAATAAGCATATGCTTGACCATTCCATCTTCAGTAGGTGCATGGTAGTTTGCAATAGGTACGAATAGCATTCCGAGCACAATTCAAGGTGCTGATTTTTACCTATAAAGCCGTAAACGGCTTCGGCCCTACATACCTAAGAGACCACCTTCCCCCTATGTCCTGCCATGCTCCCTTAGGTCATCTGATAGTGACCTGTTGCGAGTTCCATCACTGCATCAGGTTCAGACAACACGGGCATGCAAAGAGGTGTTCTCAGTGGCTGCCCCACAGCTTTGGAACTCCTTTCCACTGCATTGGAAGTTCACCAAAACCCGAGGCTGAACATCTTCAGAAGACAATGTAAGTTCTACATATTTGCCCATGCCTTTGGTGCGAGAAGGGTGGGGTGGGGTGAATGAATGAATGAATGAATGAATAATAGTTTATTTGTTTGGCCATTTGGCCATTACAAAGTATAAACCACATTTTACAATCACAAATCGAATAGCCCCCCCATACCAAAATTACCATATAATCCCTTTAAACTTTTATATTAAAACACAACAACTCAACACAACTCTAATTTTGCCCACCCACACATTTCAATAACCCCCTGGAATCTTTTACCACACGCTCCTCTCGGAACCAGCCCAACGAGCGACTAATAAGCGACCCCATATATTATATCCCTCCAAACAAACACAAATCACATACAAACTTTAATACCATCACGTTGTGCCTTGCCCTTCTCAGGGCTTATGCTGGCACACTTGACCCCTGCCATGAGTCGCTCACGGATCCTTTATTATCATAAGGGGTACTATAATTTAAAAAACATATTCAATAAAACATAACGCCTCACCCTTCCCGGGGCTTATGGTGGCACACTTGATCCCTGATATTTCTCAATTCTCCTTTGCTAGCAGGGAGATACTTGCCTAGGATGAAGGGTGGGGTGAGGATGAGAGTGGGGGTGGTTTTAAATGGAATTTTATAC
>QEPC01008874.1:3194093-3207545 GCA_003113815.1 Sphenodon punctatus
TCTGTTCGGGGCTTTTATTGGCCCCGGGGGGTGGTTGTTTAGTTCACCCCCACCAGGAATCCACTGTGGTGAACCGGCCGCCTATAACGTCTGAAATCACCCCTTGTGGAGAGACAAATGAATTCAGTACCCACCCATGCGTGTGCAATAGTGTCATTGATCACATCAAGAATACTGTTCATCTCTGCAACATCTGTTGTGATGTATCCCGGTGACAGCTCTTTGTGACTGTACTTGTTTGAAGGAGGTTGCATTAGGTGGTCACATAGGATTTTTTTGAAGGCAGCACACTGTGATGCATTCAAGACCCACTTCTGAGTTGCTGAATAGTTGGCACTGAAACCAATGTAACCACCTGGAGTCTTGCAATCTCTGTTTATGGTGTTCTCTATACTCTTGTCTGCCTCATTTCCTTCAACCATATTTGATACACTCATCTGGATAATGAATTCACCTCTAAGAAATGCCTCATACTTCTGGTTAGACTCAGTCAGTTCCAACAGGTTGTTTAAGTAAGAAATAAGATACTTAGCATAATGTTGTTGGTCATATGCTAACACCATGTGGATATCTTCCTGGAGGCAAGCAATGTATCATTCCAAATTGCCAGTTCTGGTTGCAAATATGAAACTCAATGTGAGTTCAACTAGGTCAAGATAGGTCAACCAAAACTTGGCTAAATCACTACGTGCATTTTCTAAGTTGTCGATGAATTTCATCATTTGATTTTGCATTTTGAGTTACATGTGGACTGTTGCATGTAACTTGTACTTGTTTGGCACAGGTTCATCTGAAAGTCTTCAATAATTATGTATTCTTCTATTAATAGTGGAAGCTCAGTTGCTATTTGTGACTCTTTGTGACTCTTCAAATTCCTTTATTAGTAAAGTGAAAAGGGCTTCATACACTAGTTTGTGCATTCTGATGGCTCTGTTGTTTGTAGTTCTTAACACTCAATACACTGTCAACACTCTTCCATGATGACACCACTATGAATAACAAGATCCCTCAAATCAGCATATCTAAATCTAAGGCCTATTATGCTTTGTCTTGTATTATGTTATATGATTAAAATACATACATATAAATTTCATGTTAATTACTAAGAGAATTAAATGTTACATTGTATTATTGTGTGTATAAATTGAGTCCTTGACCCCCAAAACCCTATAACAGACTTTCAAACCATGAAATTTGGATGAATAGTTCTTAAGTTACCTGACTTTTCATATTTCTGGCTGCCATTTTGTTTAAAGCTGCCATTTTGAAAAAGCTGCCATTTCAGGATGGGCAATATGCTTTTTCCTAATGCAAGGACCAAAATGGACATTTCTATACCAGTTGTATATACTCCCTCCACATGAAATTATTTTCAGTGCTGACGGACATTCTATGAAAGGAGCACAACTGCAGTAGTTCCACTGAACAGGGTATGAGCCTGGACATGACTCTGCATCCTCTGTGGGCTTTAGACGTTTGACTGAGGGAGAGCATAGGAGACAGACATAGGAGTCATTAGTAGTGGATCTGCCAGGAACAGAATAAAACATCCATTTGTTTTGGTAAAAATTGCTATTGTCACCATCACTCTGAACTCGTTATTGTTATGAACACATGCAACACCAATCTTACCTTTCTTGTGGGACTTTCTCCCACCTCAGAATTGCAAATATTAAACGTCTATAAGTCAAACACTGACTACAATAAACAGATGTGCTCATCCACTGGTCAAGGAAGAGACACAGTGACAGGAACCTGTATCCTAATTGATTTAGATCTAACCAATACATATTCAACCAGGAGAAGACACAGTGGGCATTTTTACACACACTACAAGTCACAGGTCTTTTAAATCCTCTGGGATCTCAAGTCTACAATTATGATGCAGTGTAGCATCTCATCAAAAAACACCCACTGAAAAACTGAGCTCAGGGTCAGGGAATAGAGATGAGGGCATGTACACAAAGATAAGGGACAGATCCATGGCACAGATCCATTATGAGGACCTCCTCTTCCCAATTGCAACCTTAAGCATCCTCACCCCCAACTTCTATCCAACCCTTGGAGCTTGTGCTAATTTTCAACATGGCCCAGGGGTGGGAAATGATTCCCCATGTCTGGTGTACATCATCCACCATTAGTGCTCCTCCCTGCCCTTTTCTATGAATGTCTGCAAACAAGAACAACCACCAAATTTTGACTTTTCCAGGAAGAGAAAGACTGATGGAAGCAGAATCAGCAAAATGACCATCAGAGCGGGCAGCCCAATTCTCCAGCACTGGCTGGAGGCAGGGCTGCTGTGAATCTGCTCACTGAATGGCTGCTGCGGTCCCACTCTCAGTTGGGGGTTACCCTAGCAATGCCATATCATTGTGCGATGATGTGGGAGGACTGTGGGCTGCAGCAGCTGCCAGGTCCATTTAAAACAAACCTAGGTGGGGCTGCAAGCGGGCAGACGCTGTGATTACACCCCCAGACTTGCTCCAGGGCGGAGCACCCCCACACCCGTGTGAAAACACCCAGTGGCACTTACGTCTGCCTTGCCAAGATGCACCACACAGTCTCCTTCATGCTTTCTACGAGAAAACATGGGGTGCGAGACCTGAGAAGGTCTGTAACAAATGTCTTTAGCTTAAGTGCCAACTGCATTACATAAAAACCTACCATCTCTTCCGATTTCTAGGATTTTCCTCCTGTGCTTTTAAATTGCACAACAGAGAGGTTATGTGAGGCTCTGACTCTGAGCCTTTCCTGGTCTTGTGCTATAATCAGGAGCCCATTAGCAGTAAAACTATTAATCTTACCATAGACTTTCAGACAATAAACCACAGACGGTGAAATAGCAGCCAGTTGGGAGTGATGAAACATTAAAAGGGTTCCGTTTAGAGGCCTGGTGTGTAACCATTGTACTGGGTCTTAACCTCAGTGAAACAAAAGCTGTTACTTCCTTTACACTCCTTAGTCTCAAAGACAAGAATCAGGGAGGGGTAGCAACAAGATCCTTGAATGTCTGTCATTCAAAGTGTGCTGTTATATAAACTCCCCTTAGGGTCCCTGCAAACATGTTTCTTCTCATTCTGCTGTCAGTTTAAACCCTGATTAGACTGTCAATACTTCAGCCTGTGCTAAGGGCTTGATCCAGAAACATGGTAAGCACTGCAATGAACTGCGGAGACTCAGCATTGTCCCACATCCTGGAAGAAGACAAGTACACATATTGTGATTTAACGGCCATACTCTTCATTCAAATTCACTCAATCCAATTCAGGTCATCTGGGGATGGGCCATGCACACAATGTAACCAAACAGCAGCTATGGTACAGGCGGCCTACCATATGCTCAGGTACCACCATCACGCTGTGGTCTACAACTTAGGTCACTCTACCCCCTATGCCTGGCTGGGTTGGGCAGGTGTCTTGGATTACAACACCAGGTGACCAACATCAGTTTCGTGCGGTCTGATGTACTTTTCTGAACTGCTGTCACTCTATGCTCTATAAATTAGGTCACTCTACCCCAGCTGCCCAGGTGGGTTGGGAAGGAGTGTTGTATGCCTAGTGACCTTGAAGAAGACGAAGCAGCCATTGTCCACCCGGGACCATCCGAGTCCTCGAGTGCAGAACTTGGTTCTCCCCCTTGAGCTGATGGCCGGAACCTGGTTGTGTTTGCCCTTGAGTCAGCCATTAAGCCCCATCTCATAGGGAAATGTCTTCGCCAAGTGCTTAGCTATTCCAAATTAAGTTTCTAACTTTAACTGGACCCCTACCACAGCAAACTGCCAGCTCATGCTTGACTGGTTTCACACCCCATCATTAGAATTAGCATCTGACTCACTGGAATGTGCCCTGTGTGACTCTTAGGAAAGGTAAAATCTTGGTACCAAAGGGTAGCTAACAACCTGCTTCACTGGTGGAGCCACAGGTCAACTTTTCACCCTTAGTATGCCATGTCACCCAACTATACTACAAGTATGGGACAGTCATCTAAGAGGCTCATAGTAGTGGCACAAGCTGCTGCTGGCACCTGCTCATCTGGGCTTCCAGACGACGTTCGCTGAGGCACCATGTTGCAAACTGCCATCCCTCACTTATGATACCGCTGTGTAGCCACTAGCCACTCCTATAAAATAANGACCTGCCCGAACAACCGAACACGAACGGCCGAACACGAACGGCCGAACCGAACGGGCGAACGCGAACGCGAGGCACGACCGAACGACCGAACACGAACACACGAACCGAACGCGGCCGAACCGAACGGCCGAACGCGAACACACGAACCGATCGCGGCCGAACCGAACGGCCGAACACGAACCGCGATCTGTTCGCCCATGCCTAACTACAAGTCACAGGTCTTTTAAATCCTCTGGGATCTCAAGTCTACAATTATGATGCAGTGTAGCATCTCATCAAAAAACACCCACTGAAAAACTGAGCTCAGGGTCAGGGAATAGAGATGAGGGCATGTACACAAAGATAAGGGACAGATCCATGGCACAGATCCATTATGAGGACCTCCTCTTCCCAATTGCAACCTTAAGCATCCTCACCCCCAACTTCTATCCAACCCTTGGAGCTTGTGCTAATTTTCAACATGGCCCAGGGGTGGGAAATGATTCCCCATGTCTGGTGTACATCATCCACCATTAGTGCTCCTCCCTGCCCTTTTCTATGAATGTCTGCAAACAAGAACAACCACCAAATTTTGACTTTTCCAGGAAGAGAAAGACTGATGGAAGCAGAATCAGCAAAATGACCATCAGAGCGGGCAGCCCAATTCTCCAGCACTGGCTGGAGGCAGGGCTGCTGTGAATCTGCTCACTGAATGGCTGCTGCGGTCCCACTCTCAGTTGGGGGTTACCCTAGCAATGCCATATCATTGTGCGATGATGTGGGAGGACTGTGGGCTGCAGCAGCTGCCAGGTCCATTTAAAACAAACCTAGGTGGGGCTGCAAGCGGGCAGACGCTGTGATTACACCCCCAGACTTGCTCCAGGGCGGAGCACCCCCACACCCGTGTGAAAACACCCAGTGGCACTTACGTCTGCCTTGCCAAGATGCACCACACAGTCTCCTTCATGCTTTCTACGAGAAAACATGGGGTGCGAGACCTGAGAAGGTCTGTAACAAATGTCTTTAGCTTAAGTGCAAACTGCATTACATAAAAACCTACCATCTCTTCCGATTTCTAGGATTTTCCTCCTGTGCTTTTAAATTGCACAACAGAGAGGTTATGTGAGGCTCTGACTCTGAGCCTTTCCTGGTCTTGTGCTATAATCAGGAGCCCATTAGCAGTAAAACTATTAATCTTCCCATAGACTTTCAGACAATAAACCACAGACGGTGAAATAGCAGCCAGTTGGGAGTGATGAAACATTAAAAGGGTTCCGTTTAGAGGCCTGGTGTGTAACCATTGTACTGGGTCTTAACCTCAGTGAAACAAAAGCTGTTACTTCCTTTACACTCCTTAGTCTCAAAGACAAGAATCAGGGAGGGGTAGCAACAAGATCCTTGAATGTCTGTCATTCAAAGTGTGCTGTTATATAAACTCCCCTTAGGGTCCCTGCAAACATGTTTCTTCTCATTCTGCTGTCAGTTTAAACCCTGATTAGACTGTCAATATTTCAGCCTGTGCTAAGGGCTTGATCCAGCAACATGGTAAGCACTGCAATGAACTGCGGAGACTCAGCATTGTCCCACATCCTGGAAGAAGACAAGTACACATATTGTGATTTAACGGCCATACTCTTCATTCAAATTCACTCAATCCAATTCAGGTCATCTGGGGATGGGCCATGCACACAATGTAACCAAACAGCAGCTATGGTACAGGCGGCCTGCCATATGCTCAGGTACCACCATCACGCTGTGGTCTACAACTTAGGTCACTCTACCCCCTATGCCTGGCTGGGTTGGGCAGGTGTGTTGGATTACTAGTAACACCAGGTGACCAACATCAGTTTCGTGCGGTCTGATGTACTTTTCTGAACTGCTGTCACTCTATGCTCTATAAATTAGGTCACTCTACCCCAGCTGCCCAGGTGGGTTGGGAAGGAGTGTTGTATGCCTATTGACCTTGAAGAAGACGAAGCAGCCATTGTCCACCCGGGACCATCCGAGTCCTCGAGTGCAGAACTTGGTTCTCCCCCTTGAGCTGATGGCCGGAACCTGGTTGTGTTTGCCCTTGAGTCAGCCATTAAGCCCCATCTCATAGGGAAATGTCTTCGCCAAGTGCTTAGCTATTCCAAATTAAGTTTCTAACTTTAACTGGACCCCTACCACAGCAAACTGCCAGCTCATGCTTGACTGGTTTCACACCCCATCATTAGAATTAGCATCTGACTCACTGGAATGTGCCCTGTGTGACTCTTAGGAAAGGTAAAATCTTGGTACCAAAGGGTAGCTAACAACCTGCTTCACTGGTGGAGCCACAGGTCAACTTTTCACCCTTAGTATGCCATGTCACCCAACTATACTACAAGTATGGGACAGTCATCTAAGAGGCTCATAGTAGTGGCACAAGCTGCTGCTGGCACCTGCTCATCTGGGCTTCCAGATGACGTTCGCTGAGGCACCATGTTGCAAACTGCCATCCCTCACTTATGATACCGCTGTGTAGCCACTAGCCACTCCTATCAAATAAATGAGACAACGTGAGGGAATGAATATAATGCCACCACTGCCAGTTGCAGGATCTGGCGGGATGCAGGTTGGAAGGCCCTGGAACACCACCTCACAGCTTGTCACACGTAGGCCTGCGATGAGACCTAGCAGTCTCCCAATCACTAATCTGCCTCGTGGTGTGTGGGGTTTTTAATGTGTGGAGGAGGTGAAGCCACAACTGTATTCCTGAAATACCATCGAGGGTTCCTAGCAGGTGGGGCAGTGCCCCCAGCACCTGTAGCCTCGACTTGCTTTCCCAGGTGAACTGTCACAAGTGCCCTGGCATCTGGCAGCAACTCAGGTGGACCACCCTGTAAATGCTCCTGGTTAAAATTTGGTCCAATTGGGTCCTGATGCAAGTCCGCAGAGCGGGGGAGGAAATTGCCCTATAGATAGGTTAAGGAGGGTGAATGCGACATGCCTCAGCCCTGTCAGAAGTGCCCAACCAGATGTTTGTTTGGATGTGTTTGCCAACAGCCTGACAGGGAAGCTGTCAACAACAATTGGGGCCTGCAGGCAAGTACTGGATACCTGTGACAAACTGGCGGGGGGTGGGGGGTGAACCTGATTCCTCTCGGCCGGAACAACCTGTTGCTGGTGTCCACCTTCCACAATGAGGTGGTGATTTGACCCTGGAAAAGGAGCTCCTTGCAAACAGCAAGTAATTCTTGATCAAGATGTGCCCATATGTGGTGCAATCCAGCACTCCTGCAGTCTGGGTGAATTGCCTTGGGAATCAGCTATGTGAACTGTAAAGTCACTGGTTACTTACTTGACTATTAGCACCCTTTTGTAGTCCCACCCCTACCGCTAGCTTCCTAGGGGGGATGCATATGTCTTTCCAGCTGGCGTATGTAGGTCCCTCGTGTCCACACTTAGGGGATGCTGAGACTTTGCTACCTTAGAAAGCACATAACCCGTTGAACCCAGCAGCATGTGCCATCGTCCAATGGTATGCTTAGATGGGGAAGAAGGCTGCATGTAGGGTGTTATAGGGAACAAAGTTCATTAAATGAGACTTCCATCGAGGGACCGTGAACTACGATGTCCCAATGAGACTATCTGGGGTTTTCTGGCCCCACTTCTACCCCTAAGAAGAATGGTACTTAGTCCCGCTATTTCCCTGCTTGGTGCTTTGTGGGTGTCGGGTGCTGTCAGGAATAGGGGTCATCACCACTTCAGATTGTGCATTCAACAGTCCCTTTGAGAAACCTACCCACTAAGCCACAGTGACAGCATGCAGCGGTCCATTCCTATCTATGAGTGGCCTGGTGAGGATTCCTTACCTGATGATCTATTAAGGGTCCGCTTGGCCTGAGACCTATACATCTTTGTTCCCTTGCCATGTACGACCTGGTCTTTGATCTCGCGATGCAGTTACCCACAGCCTCCCTGGTGCCCGGGAAATTTCCCTTCATTGCTTATTTCCACACTAGCCCCAAGGCGGGATGAGACTGAGGGTGCGCACTGCCCCAATCGCTACCCCCCTTCTGAGATTCTGCTGAGAACTTGCAGAAAAACTACTCCACACAGGGTTAGTGGCCGAGCAATCCAAACCAATCGGAGCCTGCATTGATTACGTGAATTGATTACATTTTCATTACCTTTGCTTCGGAATTTGTTAACAGAGACCTGTGCCTAGGCTTGAGCATCAAGGTACCAATTGTTCCCTAATCTGCAGGGTGATAGCTACCTATAATGTAATTGGTCCTTTCATCGGGTACCAAGTGCCCGCATTGCTATGTGTGGCTTTCAAGTGGCACCTTGTCTATTCATGTGGGTCCTGAGGCTGAGTCAGCTCCCTGTTTTAACATGATGGTGTTGCAGTGCCAGACTGCTAGCCCTATGTGGAGACAATGGTACGTTTCTGATGGGTGTGCTACATCTGGGAAACCTGCTGCATATTGCAGCACTCAGGACTGCCCTGCCCTGGGTGAAATTATGTGGTTCACTAGTGCTGATAAAAAACTGACTCAGCTCCTCAACTGAATCGACTGAGAATGTTGGCTCTCAAGAAAGGGTGCTTCAGACAACTTGATAGTTTGCTTGCTGCTCATCCGGTTGCCTGAACTGTCTGGTGCTGGTGAAACCCTTGCTCTCTGGCAGTGGTGCGTGTATAGTCTATTCTATCCTTGCCCTTTCATTTACAGGCATGGGGAAATGATTGCCCCCAAAATCTGGTGTTAATGAGACACTTACTTCAGCAGGGTGGTGTGTGTGGAGTACTCGCCATCCTTGTCTTTCCCTTTGCAGGTTTGGCCAAATTAATGCCCCTGACAATCCAGTGCTCAGGAAATAATCTTTAATGCTGCTGCATGTAAAACGCCTGCCATCCTTGTCCTTCCATTTTCGGGCTTGGGTGAAATTATTGCCACAACAATCTAATGCTAACCAAAGTCCCACCCTTCGACATGTGAAAGGCATACCCTAGCCTTCTTTCCTATTTACAAGCTTTGCAGAGTATCACCCTGAAGGTATTTTGATACGGAAACAGAAGGATTTGTGCCGATGCTCCCTACTTATTGTGGCCATTATGTTTCAAAATGTACTTTAGCCCCTAAAGCCACAATCTCCTTGTGGCCGGGTCATCCTCACTGCTTTCCCTTGGAACAGCTGGAGTCGAATAGTGGAAACTGATCATTCGCTGGAGAAGATAATTCCTCACCAGAAGCAGAGATGGACTAGCTCATAGAGGGGGACGCTGCCCCAAAGCCCAGGGATTGGGACCTGGCGCCTGCTCCCGTCTGCTTCACCTATGTCACTGCATTATACCATGCCATTTCGGTGTATGGGGCATGTTCACAGTCACGGCTATATGCACTGTTATAATAGATCATCAGTCAGTGTGCGCACGCTGGCTCCCCACCCTGAAGTACCTGCAGGGTGCCCTGGGGCAGGGTGTGGAGGCATCTGTGCCAGAAAGGTGAGCCTGCCGTTAAAGTCTTTAGGGCTAAAGTGGTAGCACAAATGCTTTATGGTTCAGAAGTATGGGGCTGGAAAGATTCTAAAGTCTTGGAGATCCCCCAGAATGAGTTTTTTTTTAAGAAAACATCTGTTTCTCCCAAATATCATCTCCACTGCTTTACTTTGAACAGAGGTAGGAGAACCTTCTCTTGCACATTGGTGAGTGATCGCTTATTGAGTAAGGCTGTCTAATATGAATTCAATCAGGCTTCCCAAAAAATGCGTTGAAGAACAGTTTGCAATGGCCACTTCGTCCAGATTGTTTCGGTGTAACAGAGTCCGTGTTCTTTTGCATTCTTGGGGATACTCAGGATTGGGTTATATGTTGTATCCTCTGAAAATTGAACTGCCTCAAATTAAACAGAGAATATTGGATATTTGTCAACAATCTGACTTAGCAATTGTATATGCCAATCAGGTATCCCCCTGGTACTCCTCTCTGAAAAATGAATACAAGTTTGAGGAATACTTCATGCATTTAAAATGGGTTCATCTTAGGAAATATTTTACTGTTTTGCATTTCCAGTCATTCCAATCAGCATAGTGGAAGGGTGCTATAAGGGAATTGTCGCTCTCAACCCTTGCAGGGTCAGCATGACTGTAGATTTATCACATTATCTATTGGATTGTCATCTCTACGTACAACAGCTAGAGAAATGGAGTTTTCCTATATTGGTGCAAAAAAAATAATCTATCCAACCGTACAGAAGTTGGCATCATTACAGAGTAGCAATAATCCCCTGATTAGGTTTTCGGTTGCTACTTTCGCAAAATTAGCCGCTAAAGAGAAGAAGAAGTTTGGAGATGTTTTGTAATGATAATTTCCCTTTCAATTATAACTTGAATTTTGTTTTTAGTTTTCGTAAGCAGTTTTATTTCTGATTTGGTGATTTTATTAGTATATGTAATTGGTTTTATATCATATTGTGTTCTGTATATTTTGACTTTTTTATCATGATGACTCATGCAAACACATTCATTCATTAATTCATTCATTCCTCCACCTCTAGTTCCGAGTTGTGTCTTGTTGGGTCTATCTGGCCCTTCAGCATGTTATTGTCTCAGTTCTCTGCTACAGTATTGCCTGCTTCTCTGATCCTGTGCGTCGTCTTTCTCTGGTGCAGTGTTGGCCCTGTTCACCCTTGTATGTGTTGCATTCCTCCTGCATTTGCCCCTCAGCCCTTGTGTGTGCTACTATCCTCTTTCCAGTATTGCGCCCTCCCGGGCCCTGTGTGTCACACTTTTCCTGGTCTGTTTCTGTTTTTTTTAACCCATGATTGGCCCTTTTCACATAGACACTCTAACACTGATAAAATGGGTGTTACATTTTATTATTCATGTTGCAGGGCACCCATAGAGCACACATGCAGCCCTGCAACATGGATAATAAAATGTAACACCCATTTTATCAGTGTTAGAGAGTCTGTGTGAAAAGGGTCTATGTGTTACCCTTCTCCATCCTAGGGCCTTTTTACATGGGCAGCGGTGGGTGGGGGGATGTGTGTACTGGCACGGTGGATGGAGGTGGATGGGTGTCCCTTCACATGGACAGGACACACACCCATCTCCACTCATGGAGCCTCCTCTGTTTTTTTGGATGGCTCCGTGGGTGGGTGATGGGTGGAGATGGGTGTGCGTCGGGAGTGCGCATGCACCCAACCCACCGCCCATGGTGTTCACGCAGGTGAGCACCGGTAGAACACCCATCACCCCACCCACTGCTGTGCCATTTCCATAGATTCCCCCACCAATGGAACATGCTTCCACACACTCAACAGGGGGCGGGGGGAGGCAAAGGTTTGTGTAAAAACAGCCTTAGAGGGAACTTCTTCCACTTGTGTGTTGCTTGTCTCCCTGTGCCTGTTTCCCTAGAGCAGGTTTCTTACCTGTGTTCTCTGAAACCTCTGTGGGTTCACAGGGGCCTCACCTTGGCCATTAGCCAGTGACCCCTTTCCCTTCCGGGACCACAGAGGCTACCTCGTACCACAGTGACGATCTTGCATCTCCCAATTGAGGACTGTCTGCTTCCTATCCTGAGGGGTTGCTGCTAGGATCTCCTGTGAATTCTTACACCCTTCCTCACACAGAGTACCAAGATAAGAAGCCCTGCAACTCTCACATTTTATTGCCATTAAACTGCAAAATTGTGAATTCCAAGAGGTTCAGTAATTTTAGTATACCAGGATCCAAATTCATGTTTCGTTCTCACTGTTCTCTAGTCAGTGGAGTTTCACTTACGGCAGAACTGAACCATTCTTTTGATGGTTTTGATTTCAGAAATTTGCCTGGTGCAAAATTTGATGTGGAGTCACAAAACGCTGTTTATTAGTCAGTGGTTCATATTTACATTTGCTGATCATGAACAAAGGACTAATTTTGACCAGTTCCTGCGAGTACATGTGACATGTATTCTGTGCTCTGCAGCTCTTGCTTTTAATGTTAAAATATCTGCATACTCCAGGGTAGGACAAATTTTAAGGGGCTGCAGCTGAGTTTTAATAGGGACCCATTAAAATACCCATCCTAACATAACACAGTGAACCACTCTACATTCAGTTATTAAAATATCATGAACAAATATAATTTAACAATTTTAATACAGTAATCACAATTTGAATTACAGTGGTATAACTTTTGTTAACTTTTTTCTTTTTAAATAAACAAATAAAATAATATAAGGCCTGTATTCAGACCTAATATCTATATCCAACATAGTACAGAAGTTGAGAATGCACAAATAAGAAAAATAACTAGCTATTCACAGATTTTCTAGGCTCACATGATATTCCATTATGAGTCAAGTGAATGATACTTGGCCTCTGATGATCCTTTATGTGCTCACAGGCTCATGCCAAATCCTGTGTCTCTGTGAAATTACAGGGAAGCTGTAAAAAAATCCAACCTCTCTCTCTGCTCCATCTCCTCAGGAGGCCTGGTTGGATCTAAACTGGCATACAAGATGACTGCCAGTCTCATACCCTCCCTGCTCCAGGAGTGGATGTGTGTGTCCTGTGGGAAGGTTTGCTCTTAGTGGAAACGCCCATGCTGACTTCAGAACAGCAACTGAGCATCGTCATGAAGTGTTTGCCTTTCCCTTAATTTGCAGGAACCACGCATGAAAACAGATGTGACGTGGGTCCGCTATGGCCTACCTGGGCCAGGGAATCACATGCACATCTGTTCCCTAGCTGCCAGATGTTATCCCAAGACTGCTTCAGGCGGGGTGGGCAGCTGGCCCAGAATGCATCCCCTGGATGCACATCCCAGGGTAAGGGTCACCCATGCAGGCTAATGTCGCCCACAGTGGACCAGCGCATCTGTTCAGCCCCACTATGCCTGCCACAGGTCGAGGCCACCATAGTAGCCGCCACGGCTACCTGTCGTTGTGGTTGGCAGGGTGCTGAGGGTAGGGTCAGCCGTCTGCATGTCTGTTGTGGCTCTCCCTATCCAGGGCATGCAGGTGGCAGGACGGGTCTCTGGCCATGGGCATGTTAGGGGGTTAGGGGGGGGAACGCAGAGGGCAGCCACGTGGGCTGTCCTGTCCCCTCCGCCCCCACCCGGAAGTAGCGGGGGCATAAGGCCCCGGGGACAGCAGCTGAGCCGCAGGCCGTGGCAGCAGGCTCGCGGCCGAAGGGCCGCGGCCAAAGGGCGCGGCACTTTCCGGGCACTTTGGGGGCTGCAGGGGGTAGGGGGGGATATTATTTGTTTTGCTGTGGGCTTCTGTTTCTTTTGCAGGGCTAGGGTGGTAGGGCGGGGGTATTGGTACACGTGGGTTAATGAGGGGGGTGGACCCAGGGACTCCCCCTGGTGAGAGCAGGGGGAGGAT
>QEPC01008874.1:3212708-3240227 GCA_003113815.1 Sphenodon punctatus
GCTTAAAGTCAAGCGTATTCTAAAGTGCTTTTGCTGGATCAAGGCCTAGATAATGAAAATAATAATAATAAAAACTGCCTCTGCCCTCTGGTGTATCTCCACCCACCCCCTTTTTTCTTTATCTTTCCTTTCTTCCCTTCACCGCGCACAGTGTCCAGAAAGAGATGTTTCTTGCTCTGCTGGAGAAGTAGTTTCCCCTTATTAAAAGCAAGAAACCTGCTTTGATCTTCCATTGCTTGAAGATAATTGGGTCTAGACAACCTTCCAGCTAGCTTGTCCAGTTTCTAAATGGACAAAGGAGGTACATACTAAAAGTTTTTTAGGAATAAATAGACCAATATTTAAGTAGCACTAAGAGCCCTTTCACTCAATATGTTCCCAGAACACTGCAGTATTTCCAATTATCCTGCTTTTCTTTAAACCTAGAAACAACAAATGAATAACAGATGTCAACTTCTTTTGAAGGCTACTTACTCAATGCTAGTTGCTCTTGCTTATTGGAAACCCTTTTAGAATAATTTCTTTTTCTTTCTGTTACCATGACAATATTTGGCCTAATCCCATAGCTTTTTCTTTTAAAAAAATAAATAAATCTAAAGAACACTGTGTTGACAAGTTGAATTGTCATTAAAATGAATACTATTCACAGTTCATAATGGATGTCTTAAATATGTCCTTCTTTGTAAGTGGTATGTTGTTAATATGATTTCCTCAAGCAAGATAATATGGACTATCTGTACATTCAGCTTTCCTTGACTGGGTTTTCTCTTGCTGTGGGTATGCTACCCAACTTGTTGGAACAGAGATGTCCTTCAATTAACTGTGGAAATGTTTTGTGCTGTGTTCTGAGAAGTGGAATCTTTTATCAAGTCCTCAAAATGTGAACCCACAATTAACTGAAATAAATGTCAGCATGCACGCCTCCATATGCAATTGCACCTGGTAAGCCAAGGATGAATTGAGGTCTATTTAAAAATATAATCATTCAAGTCTAATAATAGTGGGCTAACTCATCAGAGAAATAGGTTTGTGCAGTACTTAGTTCCATTTTAAATTTTCAAATGAATATACACTTCTCATTTAGTTTGTCCTTGTAGTTTAGCAAATATTCCTGGAATCACTCTAGTTTTCCACGTGTGTGGAAACCATTAGAGGTGGGGTGTTAGGAGGGAACACTTGAGGAGATTGTAACAGTTTGGCAAGCACAAATTTGGAGGACATCCCATATATAGGGGATCTGTGGAAAGAAAAATGAGGTAGATTGTATGCCTGATCCAAGCATAGGTCACACACATCTGCAAACAATGTTGTCCTGGTTATAAATTTTCCATCAGTCACTGTCCATAAGCCTACGATACCACTTTCACTTTGGCTTTCATATAAACCCCTTATAGACACATCTCCACTTGCTAGACTTTTTGAGAGTGATTTTCAATAGAGCTGGCACATTCAGCTTTAATATGTGTGAGAGTAGATCATTTTTCACTTGCAATTCACTTGGAATTTCAGACTTTATTAATTTTACAGGGGGCGGGAGGTGTAGGTAAAATAGGTGCAGAATTTGCAGTCCTCTGCCAAATGTTTATTACTATCATCATTCATCGGGAAATCCTAGCACTGGCGGATTCGGTGTGCAGTATGGCTCATCTGTGAGGTATACTGTGGTACTCTGATAAAACTGACTCTCCTTCCAGTAATAAACCAAGAACTATATTGGCAGCCAAACCATGTCATTATTTGGATATTGTGTATATTTTATGAAACCCAGAGATTCAGTAATGCATCTTGTTTTCAAACCTCATTGCCCATTGCCAAAATGGTGTTCCTCCTTCCTTTTTCTTAAATGATATATAGTGATATTGTGGAGAGAGTGATTAAGTTCTTTTCTACTTGTCTGCTAAAGTGTAATNTATATATATAATATATGTGAGGCTTAAACCATTTTTCATAGTCACTGGAACATTTAGCGTACTGACTGAAATACAATATATTTTTGGATTTCTAGGTGTAGGCCCCTGCATTTTCAGCAGTTTTCCCTGTGGTAAAAATAGTGGTAGCGTAGGCAAGTTTTACACCTGTTCTTCTGGCAGGACCTTGTTCCTGTTTGGGTAGGGATAGCAGAGAGTTTGCTTCTGATAATCAGTTCTGGGAAGTTAGAGGTTTGATTGAAGGCCAATAGCAGGATCAGGAAAGTTTTCTCTCAAGGTCTGTTCCTCCTTATCGAGTAAAGGTTGTTTCTGTCTGATGATGCCACTAGTAGGTTCCTGTGTGGAGTGGTACATTATTTAGGATTTAGCACAGTGACTCTAGCCTATAACTTATATGTACAGGAGTCCATCTGGGATATGCAAAACTAATCGCATTCTTCTTGAATTCCTTGTTACCAAATGATACACTGAGGTATCACTAAAATTGCACCCAGAAAGTTTAATCACATAAGTAGTCATGCTGATATCAATGGCACCATTCAACTGCTTAAAGTCAAGCGTATTCTAAAGTGCTTTTGCTGGATCAAGGCCTAGATAATGAAAATAATAATAATAAAAACTGCCTCTGCCCTCTGGTGTATCTCCACCCACCCCCTTTTTTCTTTATCTTTCCTTTCTTCCCTTCACCGCGCACAGTGTCCAGAAAGAGATGTTTCTTGCTCTGCTGGAGAAGTAGTTTCCCCTTATTAAAAGCAAGAAACCTGCTTTGATCTTCCATTGCTTGAAGATAATTGGGTCTAGACAACCTTCCAGCTAGCTTGTCCAGTTTCTAAATGGACAAAGGAGGTACATACTAAAAGTTTTTTAGGAATAAATAGACCAATATTTAAGTAGCACTAAGAGCCCTTTCACTCAATATGTTCCCAGAACACTGCAGTATTTCCAATTATCCTGCTTTTCTTTAAACCTAGAAACAACAAATGAATAACAGATGTCAACTTCTTTTGAAGGCTACTTACTCAATGCTAGTTGCTCTTGCTTATTGGAAACCCTTTTAGAATAATTTCTTTTTCTTTCTGTTACCATGACAATATTTGGCCTAATCCCATAGCTTTTTCTTTTAAAAAAATAAATAAATCTAAAGAACACTGTGTTGACAAGTTGAATTGTCATTAAAATGAATACTATTCACAGTTCATAATGGATGTCTTAAATATGTCCTTCTTTGTAAGTGGTATGTTGTTAATATGATTTCCTCAAGCAAGATAATATGGACTATCTGTACATTCAGCTTTCCTTGACTGGGTTTTCTCTTGCTGTGGGTATGCTACCCAACTTGTTGGAACAGAGATGTCCTTCAATTAACTGTGGAAATGTTTTGTGCTGTGTTCTGAGAAGTGGAATCTTTTATCAAGTCCTCAAAATGTGAACCCACAATTAACTGAAATAAATGTCAGCATGCACGCCTCCATATGCAATTGCACCTGGTAAGCCAAGGATGAATTGAGGTCTATTTAAAAATATAATCATTCAAGTCTAATAATAGTGGGCTAACTCATCAGAGAAATAGGTTTGTGCAGTACTTAGTTCCATTTTAAATTTTCAAATGAATATACACTTCTCATTTAGTTTGTCCTTGTAGTTTAGCAAATATTCCTGGAATCACTCTAGTTTTCCACGTGTGTGGAAACCATTAGAGGTGGGGTGTTAGGAGGGAACACATGAGGAGATTGTAACAGTTTGGCAAGCACAAATTTGGAGGACATCCCATATATAGGGGATCTGTGGAAAGAAAAATGAGGTAGATTGTATGCCTGATCCAAGCATAGGTCACACACATCTGCAAACAATGTTGTCCTGGTTATAAATTTTCCATCAGTCACTGTCCATAAGCCTACGATACCACTTTCACTTTGGCTTTCATATAAACCCCTTATAGACACATCTCCACTTGCTAGACTTTTTGAGAGTGATTTTCAATAGAGCTGGCACATTCAGCTTTAATATGTGTGAGAGTAGATCATTTTTCACTTGCAATTCACTTGGAATTTCAGACTTTATTAATTTTACAGGGGGCGGGAGGTGTAGGTAAAATAGGTGCAGAATTTGCAGTCCTCTGCCAAATGTTTATTACTATCATCATTCATCGGGAAATCCTAGCACTGGCGGATTCGGTGTGCAGTATGGCTCATCTGTGAGGTATACTGTGGTACTCTGATAAAACTGACTCTCCTTCCAGTAATAAACCAAGAACTATATTGGCAGCCAAACCATGTCATTATTTGGATATTGTGTATATTTTATGAAACCCAGAGATTCAGTAATGCATCTTGTTTTCAAACCTCATTGCCCATTGCCAAAATGGTGTTCCTCCTTCCTTTTTCTTAAATGATATATAGTGATATTGTGGAGAGAGTGATTAAGTTCTTTTCTACTTGTCTGCTAAAGTGTAATTAAGCAGACAGATTGCAATCACTGAGGCTTGTTAAGTGTCAAGATTTCCTACTTGTTTTAGAGATTTTGTATCATTGTTCTACTGATTTGGCATTGTGAAGAATCCAAAAACTCTTTGAAAAATTGCACTAAATGGTGGCATCGAAATAGCCCACAGTAATTTAAACATCCTTCTTAAGAATCTGGCAGGAAATCACCTGTCCCATAAAATGATAATATTTGGTGAGTCTGACTATCCAAAATTGGACTTTGTTATCCATTTTGTGGTCTTCTTTCTTGCTGATTGTTTTAATTTGACTGAGACAGATGCTTTTTACAGCCAAAGGAGCAATTTTATTTAGATGAGCCCATATGCACACTAGTACTTTTAATGCCATAGATTGGGTGTTAATAAACGAGATGGTAGCCCACATCAGGGTGTTCATCCCCACCGCACACATGGCCACCGCCCACCAGACACTCTGCCCCCACTCACAGTGGAGTCGCAGAGCACACAGAGTGAGTGTGCGAGTGTGCTCAGGTTAATGTGTGCACAGGTTAATGTGTCGCCACTGTGTGAGTGAGTGCAGGTTAATGTGTGCCCACGTGTCTGCATCCTGTTAATTACAAGTCTGCCAGCACCATAGCATCACAGGTGAGAAAGTCTAGAGTACTCCACAGAGGTATCACTTCTGGCTCTTCTCCACACTCTGGCTTTCACTGGCATGAAGGAAATGTCTGCCTTAAATGCCCACCACACCATTTTCAAGCATGCGTTCTCCCAGTTCTTTCTCATTGGCAGTACATGCCTGGTGCTTGCTCTTTCTGAATTATATTGCATTCACAGCAACAACTTGCAAAGGATTATCATCACTGGGGCCATCGGAGGCTGATGGAACCTCAAGGGTTCCCGGAGGCCCTGGGGGAGTTAACCCTGGACTCTGCCAGCCGCTCTGTGGAAGAACTCATCCAGGCTTGGAATATCTGGCTTGGGGAGGCCATTGACAGGGTGGCTCCGAGATGTCCTCTGCCCCTGTCTTGACACCGCAGGGCCCCTTGGTTTACTGAGGGGCTGCAAGGTATGAAGCAGGAAGGCAGACGACTAGAGCAACGCTGGCAACGGACTCATGCTGAATCCGACCAACTTCTCTGGAAGGCCCATTTGCAGTCTTACGTTGGAGCTGTGAGGGTGGCAAAGAAAGAATTCTTTGCCACCTTCATAGCATCTGCAATGTCATGTCCAGCTGAGCTGTTCTGGGTGGTGCGGGGGCTGGTCAGTCCGGCTTCCCTCCTCCTCCTCCTCCCTCCTCTTGTTCCAGGCCTGCTGTGAGGAGTTTGCCATCTACTTTGCAGACAAGATCGCTCGGATCCAGAGCAACTTCGACATTAAATTAGAAACAGTAGAAATGGAGTGTGAGGTGATGGAGGCGCCGTCTGGTCCATCTTTCTGGGATGAGTTTCAGGAAGTGACACCAGCCGATGTTGCGGAGATTCTGGGGTCGGTTAGGGCCACTAGTTGTGAATTAGATCCTTGCCCATCCTGGTTGGTGAAAGCCTCCAGGGAGACATTGGGGCTGGGGCTGTAGGGGGTAATCAACGCGTCCCTTTGGCAGGGGAGTCTGCCCCCCGATCTCAAGGACGCCGTGGTGCGTCCCTTGTTGAAGAAGCCATCCTTACACATAGACGCACTCACCAGTTACTGACCCGTCTCTAAACTTCCCTTTCTAGGGAAGGTTATTGAATGGGCAGTGGCTCTGCAGCTCCAGGCTCACCTAGACAGCATCGGTTTTCTTGACCCATTTCAATCAGGGTTTCGGCCTGGCTATGGTATGGAGATGATATTGGTGGCCTTGGTGGATGATCTCCACCGGGAGATGGACGCAGGATGTTTGACACTACTGGTCCTGCTAGATCTCTCAGCCGTGTTTGATACAGTGGACCATGGACTGCTGGTGAGACGGTTGCGTGACCTGGGGGGTCTGGATGGGACCACCCTTGGTTGGTTCCAGTCATTCCTCTCGAGGAGGACCCAGCGGGTTGTCCTGGGGGAAGAAACATCTAGCCCCCAAGCCCTGGATTGTGGTGTTCTGCAAGGTTCAATCCTGTCTCCCTTATTGTTTAATGTATATATGCAGCTCTTGGGGGAGATCGTGAGATGATTTGGTGTGCATGGCTACCAATATGCTGATGACACCCAGCTTTACCTCTCCTTTTCAGCCGACCCAGGCCCTGCCATCTCCATGCTATCTCAATGTTTGAAGGCCGTGGCATTTTGGTTATGGCAGAGCAGACTGAAGCTCAATCCCAATAAGCTGGAGGTGATCGTGGTTGGCTGAGCAGGAGAGGTGTTGCCCCCCCCTTGTAGAGGGGGTGCACCCCTCTGTGGCCCAGCAGGTTTGGAGTCTGGGGGTGTTATTGGATGCGGGCCTCTGCCTAGATCAGCAGTGGATGTGGTGGTGAAAGCGGCCTTCCGCCAGCTGTATCTGGTATGGAGGATGCGATCATACATCTCCAGAACCAACCTGGCCACCTTGATCCATGCCTTCATCACCTTGAGGCTGGACTACTGTAATGCACTCTATTTGGGGTTTCCCTTGACGCTGTCCCAGAGGTTGCAGCTAGTGCAGAATTCAGTGGCCCGTCTCCTAACAGGGACGGGTCGACGAGAGCACATAACACCGGTGCTCCGTGCACTGTTATGTGCTCTTGATCTATAAGGCCCTGTACGGTCTTGGACCTGGATATCTCAGGGACTGCCTTGTCCTCTGCGACTCAGGACGGCCCCTTTGGTCCACCGGGGGTGCCTTCCTGGAGGTTCCCCGTGTTAAGTGGGGGGCTACAATGGAGAGGGCTTTCTCGGTGGCCAGGCCATAGTTATGGAACGCCCTCCCAGAGGAAGCATGGCTGGCCCCGAGTCTGTTGGCCTTCCATTGGGCCTGTAAGACATGGCTGTTCTCCCAGGCCTTCGGAGGTGGAGAGGGGAGGGTGGGTTAAATTTTGTGTGTGTGTGGGGGGGGTGTTTTAAAAATTTGTCTAAATAATATTATTGTATTTTTAGATTTTTAAATGTGACTTTTATACTGTTTTAGATTTTTTTATTTTTGTTGGAAGCCACTTCGAGATGCTGTAGGCATGAGGGGATGGCATATAAGTATAAATAAATAAATAAATAAATAAATAAAATGGTTCAAGCCAACAGCCCGGCAACAACCAACATCGCTAACACCACCATACAACCACAGTTGTTGTTCTCCCACTGATCTGCCTGCCAACGCTGTGTTCCTTGGACTGAGGAAGAGACCAAATCTTTCATCACTCTTTGAAAGGAGAAGACGGTCCCATATGTCCTGGTGTAGTGCTACAGGAACAAGGTGGTATTCCAAGAGATCTCTATCTGAATGGCACAGCCAGACTGCACCCGGAACATAAACTAGTGCCAGCAGTGGGCCAAGGACCTGTGGCATGGATACAAAGAGATCCAGGTCAATAACTTTGCCTCCGACCACAGGAGGCAAACATTGCCCTTTTACAAGCTCATTGACAGGTTCTTTTGTGTGTATGGAGCCATTGTTGCATCCCACTTGTATGGCTGTGCTTTCACCTGGGGCCAGAAGCAGGTGGATATGGTTTCCCCACCACTGACTCCTGCTGCAGCCACTCTTGCTGCACCTGTTACTCTGTTTCCTCCTTTTATGATTTAGTTGTTTTCAATTACTGTAAGCTGCCCCGAGCTGCCTGTGGCAGGAGGGGTGGGCTAACAAGTTTTCAAAATAAATAAATAAATAAATAAATAAATCTGCTTCCCCCCGCCCCCACACACAGAAGCCATGACCATTTCTCCATGCTCATCCCCACCCCAGAGCCAGCATAGGTCAATGTGGCCAGACACCGTGACTCTTGCAATGTATTCCCTTGAGTTTGAGAGCCAGTCCTTGTTCAAGGAGCCACCTGAAGTTCTGGTCAAGGGCATGGATGGCCTGGATGCCACCTTTGTAGAGGAGGCAGTGGAGGCAGAGGAGAACATTAAGCTAATGCACGTGAGGGTGGTGTTTGCATTTACACAGCTGCATGATAATGGCTTCCATGTATTGTTATGTAATAATGTGTTGTTGTTTTTTACTGTTTACTGTGTTGAAAGGTGGCCAAAGGACATGAAGGAGCAGCAGGAAAATTGCCAGAAAAAAACTCCACAGGACAGGAACGGTAGACGTGGGAAGTGCATGGCAAGGCAAGGGTGAAGTGTGGGATGAACCAGGGTGAGTGGTTGGGTCCCACATAGGGGGGGGCATGAATGATCAATGGGGGTTAGGAAATGTCACCTGCCCCTTTGCAATGATGTTCACTGTCACGGCAGCAACATGCTTGAGCAAGGAGCTCTGGACCTGAATAGACTGGGAGACGTTGCTTTGCATCTGTGCCCACATCTCACTCATCTTCTTGATCACGGTGTCCAACTGCTCAAACTGCTGCCAGAGGTGGGTCCACCTGGTCCAGTGCCTGTTCTCCTGCTGGCAGTTCCTTGCAGACCTTGGCAACAAAGTGAAATTTCAGTTTCACCCATTGACTTTCAACTGACCTTTCAGTTTTCATCGCCAAGCGCTGGCAGGTATAAACCCAAGTATGAATCTCGGTGGGTGGGTGGAGCTAGCAGGCGTGGAATGCCCTGGAAAGTTGTACTCTGGAAGAAAAACGGCTGGTGTGGCTTCTTCTTCCCATGGTTCATCATGGCTGTGAGTCATCACAGGGGACAGGATACTAAGAATGGGCGTTGGTGATCAGAGCGTGGCAGGGAAGAATGTCTACCCAGGTATTAGGCTTGTCAAACTAAACCTGTGAGTGGGGTCTCAGGGAGAGCATAAGAAATACATGTAGGTGCCGCCTGTTTATTTGGCTCTACACACTACACATGTGAGCAGAGGCAGCACAGACAAAACCCAGACTCCAGGGGGCTAATGTCTCATTTGTTAACATGCCCTTAGATAGAAATGTCATACTGGGTCAGACCAGTGCTCTGTCTATATCTCTATCCAGAAATGGATACTTCAGAGGATTTATTCCTCCCAGCACTCAAAGATTTAGGGAAATTCAATCCATCTTGGCTAGTAGTCATTGTTGGTCCTAACTTTCATGGATTTGTCTTACCCTTTTTTGAACCCAGTTATACTATCCCCCTTTGTAGCATTCAATGGCAGTGAGTTCCACAAGTTAATTGGGCATTGTGCGATAAAGAACTTCCTTTTGCTTGTTTTTGAACCTGGTGCCAGCCAGCTCATTTTTATTTTATTTTATTTTTTGGCTCATGTACTATGAGAAAGAGTACGAGTCAGTTACTATCCATTTTCTCCACCATTCATGATCTCATATAGGTCTGTTATATCCCCCATCACACTTCTGCCTGCTCAGGTCTGAGGGCTGAAGCAAATTGTTCCCTTGTCTGCCCTGTATCCCTCCAGTCCCAGGTCAGCCACCTAGCTTTGAGAGATCCTTCTGTAACTCTTTGTAGTTCACATTGTATTGAACAAACTTGAGTATTTTTGTACCATCTTCAAACTTTGCCACCTCACTGCTCATTCTCCTTTTCAGATCATTAATATGTTTAGCAGAACTGGTCCCAGTGCAGATCTTTGGGGTACCTTGCTGCTTAGCTCTCTCCATTGGGAAAACTGTCCCATTGTTCCTGCACTTAGTTTCCTAACTTTTAACTAGTTTCTGATCCATGAAAGGACCGTCCTTTTTATCCGGACTACTTAAGAGCCTGTGGTGACTGGTGAGGGACTTTGTCAAACGTATTCCGAGCCTCTATCAAAGGCTGAAAAGAGGTGATTTTTTATCAGCTTTCCAATTTCCAGAGACAAAAATGGAATTAAATCACCCCAATGTAGCTTAAAGCAAGAGTTAGGGGGGGAAGACTTCAAGTGTGCTCATTTTATCCAGGCCAGTAACTCTTTCCTTAGGTATTGTAACACAATTAAAACTATGGATGAAAGCGTGCTCTTTTTTAAAAGAAAACTAACTGAATTCTCAGCAATAGTCTTTCTGATATAAAGCATGTAAAACTTCAAGTCATGTTAATGTACTCTCTCCCTCTTTCTGCCTGTCTGGCCTCAAGTTAGTGCAGAAACATATGAGCCCCAAAGGAGTACTTTTTGTGTCTGTGCGTTTTAAAACATTTTTGGAAGGTATGAAATATGTCCCAGAAATAATGTCTTTGGGGTGAGGTTTGTGTTTGGAAAGGTGAGCTGCTACAGATCTGCTCTCCCAGTTTTGTTCGTTTCTTCCCCTGATTGATGACCCAGGGCTCCAGAGTACGTGCAAATAGACAATGCAAGAAATTACCTTGGGGAATGAATGCTGTGGTGATTGCCTGCTGAATGGGAATTGGTAGTTGGAAAGCTCTGATTGCTGTAGTTGCCAACTTCAAATGTTCAAAATCTTGAACCAGGTCCCCAAAAATCACAAGAATTACTTAAGAATAGTAAGACTTATTTGTCTGTTGGTTTCAGAAGCTTTAGAGTGTTAGCCATTGACATTTGCAAGCACCATTCTGTAAAAAATGTAGCAGAAAAACCTGCTTTTTAAATGAAGCCTGGGAGTCTCACAATTTCAGCACCTGAAAATTTACAAAAAGACCTCAGAATCAGAAGGGTAAGAATCAAATCAGAATATCTTGAGAAGTCTGAATGTTTTTACGGCTTGATCAATGTGAGAAATCCAGCCCTGTTATTCGTAAGGAAAAAAGTCGCAGGACCCGGCTGATGACACTTTTACAACTGTGCCTCACATGCAAAGCTCAGCATCAGATTACCAGCCAGGAGATTCTGCGCCTGGAGTTTTGCCGCTCAAGGTAATGTGGCGTGGGCAAGCAGCCTAACATCTGTTGAGCAAATAAATTTGCTAAGGCACATGGTGAATCCCAGCTAGAGCTCTCACTTCATGTGTGTACTTCTTTGAAAAACACACTTTCTAATTTCTAATTTCAAGAAGCGGAACATTTTCTCTTGAAGCATGTACCTATCCACAAACATATGAGTAGCTCTATTGACTTCATTGGGACTCATTGATCTTGTTGACAGCAGTCTACATTTGGTTTTAGGGTGGCTTTTCTGCACTGTGGCCAACAAGAAGAAGAATGGTATTTTCATATCATGATGAAAGTTGGAAACATTTGAATCACATTTTTCCTGTTATTCTGATGCATCTCAGCTGTTTTCCTTTTACCCAACATCTTTATTACCCTGTTCTGCAAGATTAGGAGCAGGATGGAAGCTGCTAGGAGCTGTGTCACTCTCTCAGCTTGGGCTGTTGTTCTACAATCCATAGGTTGCTTTTCACTTAAACTACATGTTGTTTTATTTGATGGCTGCAGAATGATTGTGAAAGTCTTTCAGATTTTGGAGGTGTGAAAAACATTCTTTAGCTCAGTAATATTTTTTCCACCCACAAACATACAAATTAATTGTGTGTGATATTTTTCAATTATCATCATTAAGGCATCTTGTTCATTGGTTTCGGATCATTATTTGTTTTATTTTATTGCCTGTTCATTTGCAACTGAGACTCTTGGACTTACTCACTTGGTTCCAAATGCCTTGAGAGGAGGACAGAATCCTTTACTAATCTTTTCTGAAAAGAAGAATGTGAATTTTACCAAACTTGAGATGATAGATAGAATGAGATCCACATGATGAGAAATCACCCTTCCAAGAGGCTTAGAAACATGAGACTCTCGACTGTCCTTGAAGCATGAAGACAAAGTGGAATCCAAGCTTCACAACTGGAGTGCATGCAGCTGGAATAGTGTCAACAAGTATAACATTCCACGCTGAGATGTTATTATTTATGAAAGTCAATGTCATTTCCACCTAAATCAATAGCAATAGCAAAAACGTCAACTCTGAAGGGGGAGGAAGGAGGGCACGGAGGTGTTTCCACAGCAATGGAGCAAAATCCTCATGAGATCGATCACAATAATACTTGGGACACAGTCAGAGACGTTTAAAGCTAGGATCAGTTACAGATATACATTATTTACATATCACAAGAGCAATTCTTACTATCAGCAGGGAGGGAGAGCCTACATGGAAAAGCCATTTTCCAGGATTACACCGGTTCAGAGTCTAGTTGCATACGCCAATGGGATTGCAATGAATTCCATATACCCGTCACACTTAAACAAAGAAAGTCTGGTTACATCTAGAAGAAACAATGTAAGTCTTGTACTATCATGTCTCCAACGTTTTATTCCATGATTCTCCAAGGCTTATTCACATTCTTAACTGTATGTGGATGAGTAGTCTCATTGGGTGTAAACAGATAAACAGCAGTCCCACCTCAGCTCCACCTCACACCAGATGGCCCATCCATCTTATTGTGGGCTGCCAGATGTGCAGGCTCTGCTCCAGCCCCACTTGCGGTGCTCTGGAACATCCAGGAGCACCGCCAGCAGAGCAGGCCAGCCAAACCCAGCGCGCCGGCCTGAGGCAGAGCTGCTGTCTGTCTGCTCAGCGGGCGGCTGCCAGAGCTCCGCTCTTGACGAGTGGTTGCCCAGGCAATGCTATAGTGTTGTGGGAAGAAGCCTAGGGCTTTGGTTGATCCACCTGCAACTCCATGGTGTGGGAGGAGGGGGACACCCCATGGGTGGACTGCGGGCCATGGCAGCTGCCAGGTCCATGTAAACCCAATACAGGTGGGGTTGGACATGGGGTTGGCCACCTCTGGGTCCATGTAAAAACACCCATTGATTATAGTGGGACCAGTCATTTGTGTTTTATTTATTTATTTATTTTAAAATTTTACTACCCCGCCCATCCTGCCACAGGCAGCTCTGGGTGGCTTACAATTATAACAAAATAAAAACAGCAATAAAGCTAAAAACAACTCATAATAGGGAGGATTAAAATATCCCTCACCACCCACCACCCTAACCCACTCTCTCCCCATCCCATCCTCCCCACCAAAGACCAGGCAGAACAGCCAGGTTTTACAACTGTGTCAAAAAGAGGGGAGATCTGGGGCCAAACGGGCCTCTAACGGCAGGGAGTTCCACAGCCATAGAGCAGCCACCGAGAAAGCCCTCCCCATTGTGCCCCCCTGGAAGACTTGGGGGACCTCGAGGAGAGCACCTCGTGATGACCACAGGGGCTGATCCAGGATTCGAGGGGTATAATGATTCATGTGTATAAGTCATTTCAGGGTTAGATCTCTAGACAGCCTATAGAAGAGATTTTCGTTGATAAAATATGCTGCTGCTACAGGACCAGTTTGGATTTTGGTCTGATTAGAGAATTATATGTGAAACTTGTGACCAGCATAGAAAAATACCAGTCACACAGTTTAAGATTTTAGAAAAATATTTATTAGAGCTAAAATTAAGACTCTCCTTTCAACACCTTTCTTGTAGTGTGGAGCCATGCTCTCACATGCTTATGTGGTGTGAAAAGGCCAGCTTTTTCTCAGCCTTAACTGATTTTGAGTTGTGTGCAGAAACGAGAAGCTTTCTGTCGACCTTGTTGGCTAAAGGATAGGAAGGAAATTCCACTTTCATCTTCCTAGTTCCATTTCACTTTCCGTGGGAGGGAAGGAACATCACACCCCAAATAAAAGTATCATGGATCTGCTAGTTTACTACAATGGATGTAAATGGACAGACATCTGCCTCACCTAGTCTGCTCTGCCTCACTCCCAGGTGGCCCGTCCAGGTGGCCCATCCAGGTGTGCAGGGTGAACAGAGGCACAACCTGCCGTACGGCAGCTCTGCTGGCGGTGCTATGGAACATCTAGGAGCATCACTAGCAGGGCAAGCCATCCAAACTTGGGTCACCAGCTGCCCTGCAGCCTGTCTGCTCAACAGATGACTACTGCAGCTCTGCTCTCAGCTGGGGGGGTTGCCCCAGGCAACCCCATAGAGCTGTGGGCAGCAGCCTAGAGCAATCTGCCCACAACTCTATGGTGTGGGGGAGGGAAGCACTATGCATTTGAGCCTGGATGCAGGTCTGGCCACCCTTGGAGCAGGACCAGGGGTGGCCAGTCCAAGGTCTGTCTAAAGACACCCAGTTTGGTGTCATCTTTCAGCACCAGAGTCAGCCAGCCAGTCTCCAGCTGCCCGATGAAGAACTGTTAGAGAAGAGGTGGCGTAATATGTTTGATAACTCATGAATGGTTCCCCACTTGACATCTAGATAACAGTAGCAAGGCAGTTCTTCAGGCCAAAGAGCTTTGAAGGGAGAAATATTGTCGGAATCTGGAAGTTCCTGTCTGTTTCTTACTATATTAATTGCTATTTTAGTGGAATTTAGGGGGAAGTGGAATTTGAAACAGCTCAAGTGTGATCCAGGGATGTTAGCTGAGCCAAGGGAGCAGGGAGGAGTACACTATATCATGCTGACCTGAAGGGACACACCATCCACTAAGTAGAAACACAGAAGCCAGACTTTTCCGGGGGGTGGGGGGGTGGGCACTTGCAGTGCTCAGTTGGTGAATGAGATAACTGTCGCTGATGAAGATTGCTTGTTGATAAAAGTGCTGTATTTGGTGGGAATTTGAATCAATGCTCCAAAGGGGTGCGTCCCCCCACACCACCCATAGAAGTATTTGGTACTACAAGACCTGAAACAGATTTGTTCTTCAATCCTGGAGCCATTTGGACACCGAGTCAAACTCCAACATGATAAATGGGTGTTTTCAGATGAACACAACAATGTGTGTGTGTGCCCGTGGCTGCCAAGTGGTACTGCCGCAGGCACCCACACAGGTGGGATTTTTAGGGAGGTGTTCTAACAGGCGTGGCTACCGTGGCCACAGAGGCAGCCGCCATGCACTCCTCCTGTCACAGATCATGGGGGAGGGGAAAGCATGCCGGGCTGGCCTTTGCAAGTGTAATGTCCCGGGAGTGAGTGCTGGGGAACCCAGGCTCCCCAGCCAGTTCTTGTGACTTGCAAAGGCCGCTCCCTCTGCCCACAGTGTATATACAGGCTTGGTAAGTTAAAGGCATCCAGTGGGATAACAACTACTGCTTAATGCAGAATCCAGCTGTCTTGAGTGTGAGGATTATTCCATGCTGCACAAGTATATTCAACATAAGAGTATAGCACCCACAATGATGTGGCCAGCTCACTGAGGATGTTTTACAGATATTAAGTGTTACTTTGTTCTTCTCAATATTAGTTCAGAAAGATATGGGAATGACTGGCTGTTTTAAAACAAGATGTAAACACACAGGTCCACCCATCAAACACAAATGTCCATCTGAAGATGGTATGGGGGGACAGTCTCATGAACCATGCACCAACCCACCACAGAGCATTGGAGAAAAAGCTGGGATGCTCCATGGGGCCCAGGCAAATCCGTGATTGGGGAGGGCCCCACACACATCCCTGGCCCACGTGATCTGAGCCGTACACTCACCCATGGGACAGGTCCGCCAACACCATTGAGAAACAGTGCTGCAATGGCCAGAGTGACACAGCGGCAATTGCGAAGCTGTCTCTCTCCCCCTGCCCTTGTCCCACCCCTTGTCCCACCCACAGCCTAACCTGGAGCCTGTAAAGGACACATATGTGAAACAAAACCCGCAGTGGATCTGATCCCATGTCTTCCCCAGCTTCAGAACACAGGAAAGATCTATCACCATGCAAGACAGCTTCAGAGGCAGTCAGGTAAGTGAGCAGGAGCCCAGGGAGGGGATGGGGCTGTACGAAACAGCCACAGAGGGAGAGCAAGATGACAGCTGACACTTATGTTGTTGCTTGAGAGGTAAGTACCAGCACAGTCCCATCCTCCTCACAGACCTCAGCCATGCAGCCCACATACCCCATAGGGATGGGCGAACGTGGTTCGGAAGTTCAGAGTTCGGACCAAACTCGACCAGTTCGGTCGACCGAACCGAACTTCTGAACCGAACTCGATTTTCGAACCGAACCCAGTTTCTGAACTCAGTTCTGTTCTCCCATCCCTATAAGATAATATCCCATTTAGTTCAATGGGGTTTGAATTTCCGAACTCTGTTCGGAAGTTCGGAGTTCGGACCGAACTCGAATAGTTCAGTTGACCAAACCGAACTTCTGAACCGAACTTGATTTTCGAACTGAACCAAACCGAATTTCCGAACTCAGTTCTGTTCGCCCATTCCTAATACCCCACAGGCCCAAGGACATGCCCTGGGCTGAGGAAGAGACCAGGGCCTTCATCTGCCTGTTGGGGGAGGCCAAAACACAGGAGAAACTCGTGAGATGCTACTGAAATGAATTGGTATATCAAGCAATCTCCAAGGAGATGTTGCAGCTGCAGTACAGTAGGGACATGTCCCAGGACCAGAAGCAGGCAAAGGACTTGAGGAGTGGATACAAGTTTATCCATCGTAACAACCTCAAGTCCAGGCATGCCAGGCAGAAAGAGTCATTTTACAAGGAGCTGGACATGTTCCTCCGTGTGGACAGGAAGAACGTGGCCTCTCGCACCTCGGGCACTGCCTTTACTAGGGGGAGGAAGCGAGTGTAGGAGACACCTCCACTCCCAAACCACCCACCAGAGGCAGACCCCAGCAATGAAGGCACTCCTGGTGCAGAGGGCCACCAATCAACTGTCCTGCAGCTGGAGCCGATGTTGGTGAACGTCCCAGGCAACGTCATCCTCCATCTGTGCCCCGCAGCCCCAGAGAACAGGCCAGACCTGTCAACGGGTTTGCAGGAGGAGGGGGAAGAGGACATGGATGCCAACCAAGAGAAGGAACAAATGGATCCAGGTAGGTCACAGCACCCATGGCAGGGGTGAGAGGGAGCCCCAGGGGGGAGGTGGCCGATACTGGCTGCCGCGAAGGGAAGAGCAATGACGCTAACAGCTCCCAATACCTCATTCACAGCTCCTCCTGGCATCATCAAGGAGGAAGAGGAGGAGGAGGAGCCACAGGAGCCAGCGGCCCCAGCAGCGGAAGGTAAGAGGAGCCTGCCACAGGCCAACGAGGAGGCTGGTGACCACACGGCAGGGTTGGTAACCACACAGCTGGGGAGGATGGGGCACCAGATGATCAGGTGACAAACTGAATGCATGAGACAGGGATAGAGCGACACAGTAGAAATGACCACACATCACATGGAGGGATGCTCCACCACAGGGTTGGATGGGCAAGAGCCAGCAAGGTACCCGGGATAGTGGACCAATCTATTAACACCATGTATGGGATCCCCAGTGCATATATCTGCCGCACCTCGCATACTGAAGGAGCCCATATGCCCCAGGCCATAAAGGCCAGAGACCAGCCCATTCACACACCACCACGGCATGACGATCTGACCCCTTCACCCATGTGAAGTTACCAAAGCAGGTTAGACAGGTGTCCCTCTGCTACTACAACTGTCCCACCACACAAGGCGTGTGTAAGGTATGGGTGTTGTGCATATGAACGAATGCCCCCATCCCCTGGCCGTCTATAAGTGTGAAACCTGGTCGGCTGCAGACTAGCCCAGCCCCTGGACAAACGGGCAGCACGAGACCTTGCTCTTTTAAAATTGGCCATTGAAAGTAACACCAAGATATACCAGACTCACACAGTAATTGAGCTTTGTGTCAAATTAGCTGATGTCATGCTTTGCATCTTCATTTTTTAGCTGGAATGTGCTGACTTGTGACTTTTCTGGATTGGCATGCAAAGTACTCCGTGAGCATGCAGAGAACATACATAAGAATAGTCTCCTGAGCCAAACGCCTTAAATTGAGTAGTAGTGCCCAGGCCATCTGCATAGATAAAATGCGTCATACCAAGATAGATTGGTTGATCATTTGGCTAAACAATGCCTTGAGGAAGACTGTTCCAGTGTCAATGTCCCTATTTTCCACAAAGATTCACACAGAATCTTCTGCTCTCCAATAGGATCTGTAGCAGAATCATGAAGTGCAGGTTTTCTGTCATCATTAGTATTTCAAAATCAAGGCAATGGTGATAACGTTGTGGTATCTCCCCTGTATCAATTCTGCACCAAAATAATCAGACACTTAGACACACTGCTTGCCTGCTGAAGTACTATCATAACAACCAATTTATTGAGCTCCTGCTCGCTGAAAAAAACATTCACAGAAACAAACGACTGTTCTAAATATCAACCATTTGGTGACAATATGCAGGGAAACATAATAACTGTATGGATGCTATAATCGTGTCACAGGCAGCTAAGAAATTAACAAATACTGGTCCCATTATCAAGCCCATTTTGTGTCCATCTTTGGTGTTTTGTGCCATATATTATATCTGTCCAGTAAATGACCAACCTGGGCAAGAAGCCAGCTGGTTTGGTGATTACTAGTAGTTCAATCTCTGCTATGAGGTGGTTTATCAATGAGAGTCAAATATTTTCAATGTGTGGCACAGGAGCAAAACAACAGGTCTCAAATTTCTTTGCCAGGCTTTTCACGGGTCACTGCATAGGCCTATCACCTGATTTTTGGTATATTTTATCCGAGTGAGACAGACATAAAAGATACTGAGCAACCATCATTGTATGTGAGGAGGACTAAAGTTCTTGGCTTGCTCAGTTGAGATGTCATCTAGGGCTGTCACGTCTCCTCTTTCAGGGATTTAGTGATGGCAACTTCTAACCAGAAAGGGTTAAATAGTTTGTTGCCTGGTGACTCTGGTAGCGTTCGCTGAGGTTATGATCATTTGATAGTAACTTGCACTCCTTTCCTGTTCAGGAAGAGCTGATAGACAAACTGGTCAGCTGGATGTTATAGTACATGTTTGTCCTCTTTGAATCTGTGGAGAATTTATGTATTGTTGCACATGCTTTCTTGCTATTATGAGACATATATTAGTGGTTTCTGTCAAGTTCGTCCAGGTTTTCCTGTGTTCCTGGGCAATTTCTGACAACAGCTTTTCATCAGCAGAAAAGCTCACATTTCCCAAGGGTCATCTTGAAGCTTTTGCTGATATGTAGGGGGAGCGGGGTAGGGAGGGAGGGTTTATTGTTCAGTGTCTTCCCTTTGAATGTGTTTTAAATTGCATTGTTTTTAGCTTTTTATGTTTTTATGTATATTGTGTTGCAAGCCGCCCCGAGCTACCTGGAGTAGGAGGGGCGGGGTATAAGTTTTGTAATAAAATAAATAAAATAAGATGTTTCACAGAAAATGACTGAATGAGGTGTTAAGCCAGAAACATACTCCATTGAAGGCTGCTGTAATTTACTTCTGCTGCCAGCTCCCCTAGAAGGCCACAACAGATGGGAATTGCTGGGGTATAGAGAAGTCTTGGCCATGTTCCTTTCCAGTCAACAATTAACCCTATGCCAGGTACAAAGAGTGAGGGTGGCTTAGGAACAATTGCCAAGAAGGACTGGGCCTAGTTCCCAAGTACAGCTACAGAGTCAATTTTGTGCCAGGAATGTAAAGCTAGCTCCATAAGAGGAAGAATCTGGACCATCCTGTGGAAATACAATGAGTAGCTCTTTTACAGGACCTGAAAGACATTCATTTGGGAATCTGTATGAGCTCCAGGAACTGGTTGATTGCTAAGAACATTTGTAAGCTGGGTATTTCACCCTGGTTTCCTTTGTGAACATGAAATTCCAAAAGGAAAGGAAAAAATAACCTCCTTTTAAACTCTTTTCCTGGCATAAATGTCCAATTTTATGTCCTTGCAGATTAAATTACGCAACAGCATAACATCATACATGATCAAGTCACAGTGAAAAAATAATAATGATTAGCAAGTTAATCTAAAGTTTGCTTTTATCCAAACTTTGGATGAGGGGTAGTTTTGGTACGAACTGGTTTTGTACATCTTAATTTTATTTAAAACAGCCCTCTCCTCTGAGGCCAGGTTCTTAGATTTCACATGGTGGTGGTTACCAAAACACAGAAGCACACTATGGTGCAATGAAAATGCACACATCTCCTGGTTTATTAAGCTGGAAACTTAAATGAGCTGAGCAAGCCATTGTGTGATATCCCCCTTGTTTGGTTTAATACAAGTGGAATGAAGTTTTAAAAAGTAATAGTAATAAAAGGAACATTTATGTAATAAAACCTCTTTTTCAGAAGACCTATTTGCTGTGTGACTGTGCAATTCATGATTCATGTCAATTTTTTCTCCTTTCAGTATTTATTTTCTCAGCCTCTTTTCAAGAGTGTGGGATATATTGCGTGGTTTACTTCTAATCAGAAACACAATGAATGTCACTACTAACTTAAATTACACTTTTCTCCCATAAATGTTCTTTGGCCACATTAAAGGAAAATCTATGCATATGACAAGCATGTGTAATAATACTATACCACATGTCTCTATTTTTCTTTTTTATATATATTTCGGGTAGTTTTGTTGCTTATGGAAGTGAGAAGTCAGTGACCTTGTCTAGAGGAACAGCAGGGACTGGGCAAGTTGTTCCCATCCATTTGTCCTGAAGGCGTTCAGGTTTGGCCTACTGTGCATCCATCATCTCGTCTCCTAGGCCTTCCTGATTAAAGACTGCCATTCATTCCAAGTTTTGTGATGACTTCTGGATTAAAACATATATTTTAATGGGACTAAGCAAGCCTTTCCAGACTCATTTTGCTTGACAAAATAAGACTGTGTTTACTGATTGTGTCCCTCAGGATTTAATCATTAGCTCATAATTTCTTCGGGTGGGGGGATGGTAGTGGGGAGTTCCAGCTCTACTAGAATTAGCAGCACAACTTTTGTGGGAACTTGAGTATTGGAAAAATACACGGAGAAAACTATGTAACTCCTGTATTGGAAAAAGAGCCAGTTGTCAACCAACACCAGAATGAGTTCCCAGATGTTACCAAACAATGCATTCTCCCTCTGGTCCACAGAATTAGTAACATGTGAAGTAAAGCTGGTATATGTGGGAACTGTATTGGGAGCTAGAAGCATGGAGGAATGTTACAAACCCAGAGAGAATGGCTGGAACTATAAAACTCTGTGTTCTCAGACCCTCAGAGTAGGTAAAAAAACATGCATCGGCCAAAAGGACCTACTAAAGGAATATAGGGATTGTCATACTGGGTCAGACATGTCCCATATGTTCCAACTAGTCCAGCATTCTGTCTCAGTCATTAGTACCTGATGCTTCAGAGGAGCAATTTTTGGATGGTGTATGAATAGTACTTTCAACTAAAAACTCCTTTCGTCTGTCAGTAAGTCATGTATGCCTGGAAGAGATCCATGGCTGGACCTTGCAGTTCACTATGAAGAAACCTGGGGCCAGGATTTGGCATTGACTTAACTGAAAGTCTGTTGCACCTAGAAACACAGCCATGACTTTGTTTCCCTATTCATAATCTTTACAAGCTATTTACTCCCAGGAGTCCTTCAACCCACTTTTGCAAGAGTGTGTGTTGAGCCAAACATACAGAGCCAGATTCACAAGTGCAAACCCTTGGTCATCAGCAATTTGGGGTGTTCTCAGACCATTGAAAATTTATTGGAGACAGCTAACGTCTGTATCTGAATGGAGAAATAAGCACCAAAGGTCCATCAAGCCCAGCATCCTGTCTTCGACAGCAGCCAATCTCGGTCACTTCGGAGAAGTATCCAACAGCTTACAATGGGGTGATCCACTCCTTGCTGTTCCCTCCCAGTTCCTGACAATCAGAGGTTATGTCCTCCAAACCTATTTGGCTAATAGCTGTTAATGGAGCTAGCCATCAAGAACTTATCCAATCCTTTAAAAAACCCAATTATACTACTGACCTTAACCAAATTGTCTGGCAACAAATTCTACAACCAAGTTAATTGTGCATTGAATGAAAAAAATACTTTCTTTTATTTGTGTTAAATCTGCTGCTGGTTCGCTTCATGGAGTGTTCCCTAGTTCCAGTACTATTTGAGAGGGTAAATATTAATAACTGCTCCCTATTTACTCATTCCACCTCACTATCAAGCCTTTCCTTGTATGGAAGCCATTCCATATAGCCTTTATCATTTTTGTTGCCCTTCTCTGTGGTTCTACTATTATTATTTTTTAGATGGGACGACAAGGACTGCACACAATAATCAAGGAGTGGTCACACCATAGATTTATATAGAGGCATTATATTTTCAGTTTTATTTTCTATCCCTTTCTGAATAATTCCTAACATTCTGCCGGTTGCTCCATGGGTGGGTGTGGGTGGAGGTGGGTGTTGGCCGGGAGCAAGCACTCACCAACACCCACCGAAAGTGGCATTTACACAGACGGCCCCACCCATCTCCACCCAGGGAAATGCTCCCCACCCACCGGCCAACACCCATCTCTCCACCCAGAGGAACTGGGTGGAGGTATCATGTGTGCACAGGGCCCATGGTTCTTGGCTGCAGTGGTGCCCTGCAACATGTATAATAAAATGTAACACCCATCTTATGGGTGTTGAGTGTCTGTGTAAAAAGGGCCAATGTATTGTCCACAACAACTCCAACATAATTTTCCTGAGCATTGTGTACATATAGTTTAGATTATATTTCTCTACGTTCATCATTTTGCACTTGTCCACACTAAATTTCATCTGCCATTTAGTTGCCCAGTCACCCAGTCTCGCAAGATCCTCCTGCAATTCCTCACAGTCCACTCAGGTTTTAACTATCTTGAAAAACGTTGTGTCATCTACAAATTTGATCACATTACTCTTGACTCCCTTTTCCAGATCATTAATGAATGAATATATTAAACAACACCGGTTCTAGTACAGGTCCTTGGGGCACTCCATTATTACTTCCCTCCATTGTGAAAACAGATGATTTAGACCATTTTTACATGAATGAAGATGGGGGGGGGGATGGGTGTTCAGCCGTGGGGGTGGAGGTGTGTGTGTTTGTTTACACGGACACACGCCCATCTCCACCCATGGGGCCGCCTCCAGTTTTCCAAAGGGCCCCATGGGTGGAGATGAGTGGGTGATTGGTGTAGGTGGGTGTACGTTGGGAACGTGCACGCACAAACATCCACCGCCCGTGGTGTTCACATGGGTGCACACCCAGCACACACCTATCCCCACCACCAGCACCACCACCAGCCATTTATATGGATTCCCTCCCTCCCCCAACACCCACCGGAACACCAAGCGGGGGGAAGGTCATCCATGTATAAACGGCCTTAGTCCTACCCTTTGTTTCCTATCTTTTAACCAGTTACCAATCCACAATAGGACATTGAGATCAATCCCAAACCCTGCACGCCATGCAAACAGCATGCACGCATCTCACATATAAGCTGTGTGCCAGTCGTGCATGCATCAGTGCAGACAGGACTATGGCCTGCATGCAAGCCATGTGCAAGCCATGCATGTGCATATGAATCACATGTGCAGGGGTTTGGAATAGAGCTCACCATCTCCTATCCCATGACTAATATCCTCAAGAGTCTCTCGTTAGGGACCTTATCGAACATCTTCTAAAAATTCAGATACACCATATTGACCAGCTCACCCTTATCCACATATTTATTTACATCCTCAAAAAATTCCAATAGATTAGTGAGGCACAACAAAATCCATGTTAACTCTTCCCCATTGTGTCGTGTTTATCAATATGCCCAGTAATTTTGTTCTTAACAACCATTTACACCATTTTGCCTGGCGCCAACATCAGGTTCACCAGTCTATAGTTTCCAGGATCGACTCTGGAATCCTTTAAAAATATTTGCTTCATTCCAATCCTTAGGTACAGTGGCAGATTTTAGTGATAGGCTACAAATCACCAATTATAGGTCTGTAATTTGAGTTTCTTCAGAACTCTGGGGTGAATACCATTTGGTTCTGGTGATTTGTTACTATTTAGTTACACTTCAGGAATCAGTATCTATTTCAGCAAATACATACATACACGCAACTTGAAAGTAAAAGATAGTTTATAAGGATATAATATATATGGTATAAATGAAAAGTAAATAGATGTCTCAGAGATTCAGAAAGCACCAACTGGAAACAAAGGGTTAAAACAGTGCAGGCCAAATTCATTTAGCTCACACTCAAGTCCAGTAGTCAGAAAAGTTCTTTTATGGTTCTTGCCAAATCAGAGCCAGACTTTCCATCGCAGAGAATATTAGACGTACACTATCCATTTTGATTTGTTTGGGTTTTTATATATATACCTCCCAAATTCTTTCATCAGTCCAATGTTAATTTGATTTCAGCTTTGCCTGCCATAAAAACATTGTGCTAGCTCCTTCTGACTCCTGGGGTGTGTCTAGTATAGTCTTTCCATATCAAAACATTTTGGATGCAATCCAACACCCGACTTACACCGGTGTCATACGTGGTGCCTAGCTGGGTGGCGTGAGCTCAGTTGCGCAGGTGCACCACGTGTGCAGCAAGCCATCTCAGAAGGGGCACACCAATGCCCTGCACGGCTTGCTGCGCTAGCGGCGTGTGCCTTTGCCTGAACGCCGGTGTACTCAAACTGTGTCTCACATTGGCACAATTTATCAGGGGGTGTAGGATTGCACCCGTTGTCTCCTGGGCTACATCAACACCCATTTTTAAAAGCTGTGCGTGCATCTTATAATGTAGATTCACCTTAATTGATTTTGTGACATTGAAATTGCTTCTGTGAATAATATAAAGTTTCATTCATAACTTCTATATTATAATTCTGATTCACAATATTCTTTTAACATTATACTTGACATTTCATGATGATTAAAATGACACCAAACATGAATGGTTTACATATACGTGTGAACGCCTCGCCCCTATTGGGGAATTAGCTAGGACGAGTGTCCACAACATTAATACTTCTGGGCACACCTGGCCATAATACACAATTTATGGTTTTGGGGTCTAACACCCCAAATAGGGGTTAATGTCCTGCAGCCTCCACATCTCCCCTTACAGCTGGCTCGTTCTACCAGGTAGAGGCTTCTCCCAACTAATGGGTCCCCAACATAAACTTAGTCCTGCACATCAACATAAATTCTCCCACAATGGGGCACATAAAGTCCAGGTACTTGGGAGCATAGGTCTTCAGCCTTATGGCCCTTTAAATAAAGCAAACACATCTGGTCTCCCACGCTGTCTGCGAGGTCACAAAGTCCTGGTTCCTGTAGAGAGGGTTGTTTTCCCAGGAGCTTCCTAGAGGCATGTCCTCTCTCTTCAAACTCCTGCTGGGTACTGCTAGTTCCTTGCTGGGCCACTTCCTTTTATTCAGGAAGTCACACCTCCTAGCCTCCAACTTCCTGTTAGTGGCCATTTTTTGTACACGTGGCAGCCATTTTACATCTCTAGAGTCCTGTAGGGCCCTACTCTGTTACAATATGCATAATGGATTTACTATAATTCTTTTATTATAATACTGTTTTAATGGAATTAGAGTAATTGCTTTATTACAATACTGACTACTGTATTGTAATATTAAAATGCTGCAATGCAATGAGGCAAAAATGATTGTCTTGTGTGAGATTTTTCTCAACCTGCTTACTTTTAGAAGGAAACGCTTTTTCTAATCCAAACCAATGGTAAAACACTTGACAGCAGCATGCCGCCGACACAACCTTGGCCGGGGTGGAAATCCATGTCGGACACAGACAGGACTGTGTCAGGGTACCAAACATATGTGCCCATGGCTGGGTCATCACCCCACCTCCCATAAAGCCTGGAGAGGTCCACAACAGGCATGCAGGTGGCCGACCCAATCCCTCTGCCACTCCGAGCATCCCACCATGATGGTCATCCATGGCAGTCAATGATGGTTGGCTATGGCAGCTGACCATGGCAAGCCCTGATCTGGGTGATGGCAGGCCAAAACATACTTGATAGTCCACTGTGGCCTGCTTTGGCCTGAACAGGTGGACCTTAGCCTGGGTTGTGTCCTCAAAGGTTGTCTGAGGTGAGACTTGAGCCTGGGCTTGCAACCAACATGGCCCAGGACAATCCTCAGTCAACATCTGGCAGCACCTGCACATATGTGATGGTGAGTTCCGGGGCAGATTTTGCCAGAGTGGGCCACAGCAGTCGGCTATTATGTCTGTTTTTACTCTATGAGGCTATACTCCTATATTAAAGTTTCAGTCACACAACAGTATTTTATTTCACTCTACATTCATAAAAAAAACTAGACTTCCATTTTTATTTTTTGCAAAGAAACTTATTTCTCTGATAGAAATGTCTGACTCTCTCTAGAGTAGAAGTCGGAGGGCATCTTTAGACATAACAAAAATCAGGCATCAAATCCCCTAACCACGTGTTTGGCCGCTGTGTGTAAGCACCATAACAGTCCCAACACCAATTTAGCCACCCATTGAACACATGAGGTGAACACCATTACTTCACAAGGACAATTTTCATGTTTTGATTAAACACGTGGCCAATGTTGTGCAGTAGCGGTGGGCCGCCTAGGAAAGGAGGGGCAATGCCCCTCCCAGGATTCTCCCGGCCGGCCAGCCAGAGTCCGAACAAGAAAAAGAAGGGAAAAAAGCAGTTGCATGTGCCGTGCCAATGTTTGGAGACACCTTGAAGAACCTGGTTTAGAACACCAACCTTCTGAAGGTTGCTGCTCTCTAAATCAGGTTCTTCAAGGTGACTCTCAACATTCTCGCACGGCGCACGCACACACAACCAGTGACTCTCCCCCCCCCGAAAAGCTTTCTAAGGAAGCCTTTAAGGGACAAAAGGGAGGTGTTTCTCCCTTTATGCAGAATGGGTGGCTAGACGCGCCATCCATTCCGCATAAAGGGACCCTGCAATGGAACAGTACCGCAGGGGGCACTGTTCCATTGCAGGGGCCAGGCAGGGGGAAAGTTCATACCAGGGAGCTGCATACAGGCATCCTGGTATGAACTGCTTGTCCTGCCTGTGCAGGGAGGGGAGGGCTGGGAGCTCCTGCTGCGCATGGAGCTCCCAGACCCCCCCTCCCTGAGTCCCTTCCTCCCTCCTCCCTTCCTGTTGAGTCAAACTGACTTGACTCTGGGAGGGAGGAGGGGAACTTGGGGAAGTCCATCTGCACAGCAGCTCCCAGGCCCAACTGAACAGGTCGGGCCTGGTGGGAGCTCCCGCGCAGCCATCCATCAAGGACTGGACGGAGGAGCGGAGAGGACATCAGAGCCAAGCCTGAGTCGCTGCTGGTGAGTAAACTGTGGGACCGGGGAAGAGGGAGGCACGGGGGGAGTGTGTGTGTGTTAGAGATGGGGGGCTTGGATCCAGGGCTCCTGGCTTCACTGGGAGGGGAGTGGGGGTCTAGGGAGTTAGAGCAGGGGGG
>QEPC01008874.1:3244054-3255103 GCA_003113815.1 Sphenodon punctatus
CCAGCTGAGCCCCTCCTGCCCATCCCTGACAATACCTTCTGTGCTCCCCAGTTTAAGAACCACAACATTAAGGCACCTCTACATGGATCACTAGCAAGGGGCAGTTTACTTCATTTTGGGCAAAGTGCTCAAAAAGGAAGGAAAAAACTCACAGGAGTGTTATCCTTTACCGTTGCTTGCCATTATACTACCACAGTCCCAGCTCCTCTCACACATCAGGTAACACTGTAAAAAACCCAGAGAATGGCACTTGGATAATGATATCAAAGCTAACATTCAAAAGCTCTTTGTGTTGAGCTATTCACACCGAAGGTGTATTGCATGCTACTATCACACTGAGCTTTGCATGGTTACTGACTATTTTGGTCCCCATTCTAAGCTCTTCACTTCAGCAAAACTCTGGCCAGAACTAAATACTTTTTTTTTGCCTGAATAAGAATTGTGGAATTTAACTGGAGCTTAGGATACAAATCTTTCACCATTAAATAGGTGCTGAATCATTGCCTTTAATGGATGGAGGATTGTGCTTTCTGTGTAGCTGTATGTGGTAGGTGAAGAAAGTGTTGCTGCTGTCATGCTACAAAGGAAGCCAATGAACTACACTCCAGAGCATTAGTATCTGTAACTGGACACAGCCAGGTCAGTTGTGAATACTTTGTTTTGTCAACGCACCCAAAGAGACACAGAGACTTATGTTGGTGTCAAACTGGCCGCACTCTGTATTAGATCATCCACTTGTAGGCAGGTGGGGGATTGCACCTTGCAATTTGGGTCCAATATGCCATTTAACTAATGTGAACTTATTAACTCAGGTACTGCCTGGATATGCCTTCCATTGACAGTATCCTACCCAAAATCTCCTCCCCTTGTTCGACAGGGCAAGGTTGAAGGTAGGGGGGACAACCCACTGTGGGTTTGAGTAAGAAGTGAAGTGTCCACCCGGTCAGAAGACAGCGCCTGTCCCTGCAGACCCCAGTTAAGACACCACTTCCTGCATTACACTGTGTATCATCTCCCCATCTCTTAATGAGATAAATCTGACTAACTTAATAACCTACCTATTAAATTTTTGTTGGCATATTGGACCCCTGCTGAGTGCGGCATTAAATAAACTTTATCCAATTATTGTATCCAAATAGAGAACTAGGCTTGTTCTCGATCATTCACCTCACAGTAAATCCAAATTCCTTCTTTCATTAAGCCAAATCAGAACTATTCAACAGGATCTATTTATGGTTGCCAATTAACATTATGGTAATTAACCTATTTAGCCTACTCCGCACTGTCAAGGAGGCAAAAAACACGGTCCTTCTGAAATAAGGCTGCCCGCCAAAATTCCTCCTCGGTCCCATAGTGGTGACCGTTTTTTAAACCACAGTGTTAGAGGGAGGTGGGTGGGGCTGACTCTCTGCCATCCAATTCAGGAATGCCGCTCCACGTGGCAATTCTGAGGACCGCCCTTCCTAAAAGCTGCGGGGTCCTCACGGTCCAGTGAGGCGCGCATGCGTGACCTCACTCCCAGGATGGTTGCTACGGCAACCAAACTTCAGGCACGAAGGGGGCTCTCTAGCGAGCCTCCTCGCCTAGGCCACTCCTCTGCATCTTTCCCAAAGGGGGGGGGGAACGCAACAATTACCCCGTTGCTGCCATTTTGGCGGCGAAGGGGACTTTGCTGTTTGGGAGAACCAGAAACATCGCACACCACTTTGTCTATTGTACTTCCAGCTGTGTTCTACAGCTGTACCAACTCTGTAGCATGGCTGGGAGGGTCTCTTAGCCAACTCTGAATTCTACTAAGCAGTGGGAAGTTTTCAGTCACCACCCATTGGCCCACAAAATCATTTATTGCAGAAGAAGGAACTCAACCAGTGGTAAGAAGACCTTCACCAGAATGAGAACAGAGCTGTTGGTCATCTCAGCCATGTTTCCTGTTGCTCTGCATGAGGGAATTTGTCTGCCTTATCTGATGATCCTTCTCAACCCCAGAGAGGAATCTAGGAAACACAGCCTCCAGAGGCCTCCTCTGATTAGCTCTTACTACTCAGGAGGCCTCCATGTTCCTGCTGACTACAAAAGTTCCCCACCAGCAGAGATCCAGGCTGCAAACGTTGCACTCTCAGTAGGTAGTGGAATCATTGACCCATGTACTTTTTGATTGCTATATGTATAGTGGTATCCGTTCTGAAATTCTTCAACCGGTAGTATCTGACCTGAGGGTATGTTCCCAGCATGAGGCTCTGGTGGCCCTTTTAAGAGATTCTGTTCCCTCCAAATTAGACCAATTTAGAGAATACCATTTAGCTGACAATCTCATTACTGTAGATGGGGTCTTTTCCCTTATGTCTATTGTGGTTATTTGTCAAGTGTTTCTATGTTTTATGTTTTATTTATATTTGTACTTGCTTATACATTTGTGATGCCATAGTACAACCACAATAAATTGATTGATTATGATGATGATGATGATGAGATAGCTAGCTAGCTAGCTAGCTAGAAGTCCTGCCTACACTGTGTGAGTCATACAGTGACCATAGTGACCAATGACAAATTCCCCATTGGGGAAAATGCTCTGCATAAAAAGAGCCTGAATTTCATTTCAATAGCTATGCAAACTCAGTTACAGGCAGGGACCCTGTTTTCCCCATTGGGAGCAATGGAGAAAATGTAGTGAACATGTAGTGAACACAGCGCATTGTGAAGCTTGGTTATATTATTAGCACATATAAAGGTAACTTGTGGGACATTGGGGGAATCGTTTCTTCTGTTTCCTGGGAAATAGCTAGAATTACAGAAGTGTAAAGCTATTGCTATAGTCAACTGATTGTTTGAAGGCATGTATACATATATTGGACAGAGATTACTATCCATGGCATCTATTTATTCATTGACAACGTATGTATGAGGTAGCGTGCCAAACTACATCTCCCAGCAGCACACTCCCAGACAGCATGTGCAAAGGTTCACTGCAGTTACTTCCAGGGCAGGGCAGTCCCCCTCAACATCCTACTCCCAACTCTAAGTCCCAAATAATATGCACGAAGGCATGCTGGAGCCACCTCCCAGGCAGGGGAGTTCTGCATAGCAGAGGTGTGCTGGAGTTGGCTGCTTCCCGATGAGTTTGCTGGCTCCCCCTTCCCTGCCCCTTGCCACTTTCCCTGGCCACTGCTGCTTTCTGCCTCCCCTTCGAAGTACCAAGGAGTTTGCCAAGCTTTTTGAATACCAGGACAATCCCTCAATTACTCGAAAACTCTGCAAACCTCAGCTGAGGAAGGTGATACTTGGGGAAAACCCAAGTAAACCAAGCTCTGAGTTGCAGCCCTACTTTTAGATGCATATGGGGGGTCAGACTACTGGTCTGTGGGTGTTCCTAAATGAGATGCTACCATGCATGGCCACCCAGGAGCCACTCATCTGACCACCCCGTCTGAATGTGGAGTGGGGGAATGTGTGCTCTTGTGAGCCACTGAGCACCCTGATATTTTCTGTGGTGCTACTCATGGCCACTCACGGTGCACTGCCAAGAAGTCTGGAATGTGCCGTGCGGGGGCAAGCCAAAAATATGTGTGACAATGGACACCCATGCATCCCCTGCCCGTATGAACTGGGATGGCCACCCATGCCAGCAGAAAGGTTCTGCCTCAGAGGCACTGCGGACAGGAGACACAGACTTTGCAACTCACAGGAACAGGCCACAAGTGCTGGGGAGCCTATTTCCCCAGTGCTCATGCCTGGGACATGTCAGTTTCACAGGCCAGCTTGGCTCACGTCTGCCTCCCCCATAGTCTGTGGCAGAGGGAGCGTGAGGCAGCTGCTGTGGTAATAACCACGCTGGGAGCTGCCTGTTAGAATCCCTCCCCACGCACTCCACCTGAGTGGCTGCTCCGCAGCTGTGCCACTCACCAGCCATGGACCCTCCCCCCTTTGCTCCTTTAACACCCACAGACTTCCTGTTCTGACTGAGAACAGAAGAACACTAATGACTTGAGACTGTTAGCTTGCTATCTGCTCTAAAAATACTGCTGGATTAAAATCCCCACATCATGCTGCCATCCATCTGCTACTGGCAGAACAGACACCTAGCGTTAGGACCTGGCCTAACATGATCAGGATCTGACACCTTGTGCAAGTGGCCAGAGGAGTTCTTAGTCCGGCAGGTAGGCTAAGACAAAAACTAGTGAGTCAAAAAAACAGTACCAGAGCTCAATCACAAGGCTGAAGTAAGAAGCCAAGGTACAATGCCAGATCAAAGTCAGATGGTCAAAATGAGCAGGGTACAGGACTGCAGCAAGGTTGAAGTATTGTTAAGGCAGGGCACAATGCAGTCACTCTAGTACACCCCCAAACTGTTGTGTTGCTGAAACACTTCCTGTGAGATCTCTATATGGGCCAAGGCAGCCAATGAACATTTAGATCAGGACCAGACATTGGGTGTTTTTACACACACATTTCTCCTGCATGTTTGCTGTTACATCCTGAACTTTCTGTGTGTCTAAATCACTCACCCAGATCTTAAACAGCTCTCCCTCATTCTCCCTGGTCGAGACAGCCAGGCAGCAGGGAGAGGGGGGCAGAGCAGCCACCATCGGAAGTGAGGGAGAGGTGGCAGCAGGTGGCGGCCGGCAGAGCAGCAGCAGATTAAATCTGGAGCCCACCACAGGAAGCCGCCCCGGTGAGCAGGCCCGGCATGTGACCCAGGACAGCGAGGGGCGATGCCACAACGATGTATGGGGAAGGTAAGTGCCCCCGAAATGGCTGGGCTTGGGGATGGGTGGAGGGGAGTGCCCCTCTGCCCGTCCCTGAGGCCAGGCCTGGGTAGCACCCGCTGACCGAGCCGGGGAGTGCCCCTAGGTCCGCCGCCCACCAGCGGCTTTGCTGCCAGCGGGAGACTGGGGCCCTGCATTTCTCCCCGGCCCCATGGATCCTAAGGCCGGTCCTGCCTCTCTCCATGCTAATCTTTTGTCTTCCTGATATGACATTAGCCCCAACTATATGCAAATCTTCCAAGACATATGATGCTTCTCGTGATGGAACATGTGTCTCTTTACTACACCTGCCCCTCTTTCCTTATTAATCCCTTTCTTCCCATAAAACATCCATTTTCCATTTCCATACTTTGCTGTGACAGAATCCTGTGAACCATACAAATTGGTAGCTTTAATAATCCTCACCCTGCTGCCCTATTGATGCAGAGAATTGGAGAAAGTCTTTGGATTGTACTTTCGAGTAGATGGGGAAATACCAACATAAGGTGCTTTCATATGTCACAGAAACTCTCTGAGATTGCCATGAATCAAGGTTATTGTGTTGATATTTTTTGTGGTGCTACGTGTAGGAGATCTATTCCGATCAGACACCCTGAAAATCACCATCACCTGGTAATACAAGAATAACTCTGTGGTGCTCATGTGGGGGCCGGTGGAAGCACTCCATAAAAAGAGATGTTACACTAGCTCCACTTCTGAAATGCTGGTCTAGCTAGGTTATGATTTTAATACCATAAAAATGCTGTGTTAATCTTCAGTTAATAAAATTCTACAAGTTCATTGCCATATATCACAATTCCCTCAGCTATTACATTCAGCTATGCAAATGATTTCTGTTACAGTTTACAAGCCTTTGCACTTCCTTTATTTTTAACATCTGTTGCTTGCCCTTCCTTGAGAAGCAGAAAGATTCGGCCCTGATATTCCAGAGACTATATTTTATGTATTCTTGTACTAAAAGGATCCCAATCTGTAAAAACAACTCTGCTTTTCCTCCACTCAAAGTCAGCAGGAAGGGTAGAGGAGACAGCCATGTTACTCTGAAATATTTTTGAAAAGACTATCGCCTAAGTGAAATAGTATATCCCTCATACGCGTTCAGTTTTAATCTTTCACAACCACATTAATATAGCTTTTACTTTCTTACAAATGATATTGGATATGACGAAAGAGAGGAAGAGAGAAAGAGTGTATGTTATATTTACATCACATTTAAATGCCTTCTTTTTTTAAAGAGACAAAGTAGTACAGTGATATTTTATTGGACCAACTCCAGTTGGTGGAAGTATGCAAGCTTTTGGACCTCACAGGGTCCTTTATCAGGCAAGACAGAAGTTAGAACTGGAGACTGAGCAAACAGTGAGTTATATACAGTCTTTGGAAACAATATCAAAGGGAGGAGAGGGAAGGGGAGGAAAAGGTGATAACAAGCCCCAGGTAGGAGGTCCAATAAAGTCTAAAAGACATACCTCCACCAACTGTCATTGGTCCAATAAAAGATTCATCCTGTTGATTGCAAACCTTCTACCTGGGGCTCCTTCTCAGCCTCCCCTCCCCTCCCCTCCCCTTCCCCTTCCCCTTCTTTCTCTTTGCCATTATTTCCAAAGACTGTATTTACCTCACTGTTTGCTCACCTGTCCTGCCTCACAAAGGACCGCGTGAGGTCCGAAAGCGTACACACCACCACCCACTGGCGTTGGTTGGTCCAGTAAAAGATATCACTGTACTACTTTGTCTCTATTGCTTATATTTGGGACCAATGCAGCAATTTTACTTTCTCTACATTTTTAAAATATGTATTCAGTGAAATAACCCTAAGGATGAGCTGTATCATGGGGGTTTCCCTCCTTCTTACCTTGGGGATCTTGAGTACCCGAACTCAGCAGACCCTTTCACTTTTACACCAGAAGTAATCCTGCTCCCAGTTTGGTGAATGACAGAAAGCAACTTTGGGTGTTGACAAAATCATGATAACCCTCCATGAGTCAGTGTTTTGACATGGTCATTTATTACGTTGCCAGTGTTAATTTGTTTATTTATTTATTATTTAGTTAAAAGATTTGTTACCCCACCCCTCCTGCCCCAGGCAGCTTGGGGTGGCTTACAGTCATTCAAACATCACAATAAAACATCATAAAAGGAGGAAGTAATACGTCCCACCCCCGACTACCCAATACCCCCACCCCAACATTTGTATGCATGCAAACAATAGAGATTATGCAACAGATTTAATAAGCTAGTTATCTCACATAAAAAGATTATCTTTGATTATAGGCTATGACCCATGGAATTCTAATATGAATGAATCGGTGCTCTATTTTACATTTTGTTTTGTGGTATGTACTGTATATTCATGGGAATTCGTACCATGTGACTCATGTAAATGATGTAAATTTTGTTATGGCTACGGCTTAAACAATCAAACTTACTACTACTACACATAAAAAGAGGACCAAACGTATCAATCCAAAACAGAAAACAATCCATGAAAACAGTCTATAAAGTGTCCATAGGAAAGATGAACAATTCCAGACTGAGAGAAAAAAAAATCCAAGCTCTAGAACGATAGTCACTGGTCTTCCTTTCTTGTAGGGTAAACTCAAATTGCCTTGTATTGTTGTGCTTTCTGGTGAAAAAAAAAGAGTCCAAGTGTTTCACCACATGAAGCAGCTTCTTCAGGAGTATACTTTCTAATCAGGGCCACAAAATTCTAGACAAAAAAGCAGGAAAAAAATCCACAGAGCACTAATAAAATTGAACAAGGTATTGTCAAAAAGCCTTGAAAATAACATGCTTATTGCTTACCATAACATAAACCAGAGCAGAATCACAGCAAACTTGAGGTTTAAAACAGTTAAATACCAGCGATGTTACTAGCTTTACAGTGATGTGATACAGTGGTGTGTTCGCACAGTCATTACTTCATTTCCCACATTTCACTTTTCAGATGCAGTGTTGCAGTGAGCTCACTGGACACAGTATCAGCCTGCTTACTGCTGCAGAACATCCATTCACAGTTCTCTCCAGTCCCAAGGGTGGAGATGTCTATGGTCTCCAGTTGCTTTCACTGTCCCACAACTGAACATAGATGGCGTCATGGAGATTACTTTAGGCCAGTGTCTCTCACTGGTGGAACCAGGCCCCAGAAACAGCAGTGTCTCTGCAGTGGCGTCTCTCCAGCTTGCAACTCTCTTCCCTCCTTTTCCTAAGCACAGAGGGAGAGACAGAGAGGGAGAGAGCCCTTGGGTCCACCTGCTGTCTCCTCTTTAATCCAGCTTCCCTGTCCCCAGTCAAGACAAGCACATGATTCAACCAATTTTTTTGGGGGGGGCAGAATCAGCAGACATGGTTTGGTTGTCTGCTCCAGGTTTTGTGAGTGCCTGCACTGAGAAAAAAAAGGGGGGGAAAAATCAACAAAAAGCTATAAAGCTCTCTGTGTCCTGCAAAGACTTAAGGTTGCACTTACCTTCTTCATTGAGATGTTTAGTGCTCTTAAGGTGTCTGTTCATAGGTAAAACAACCTGTTTACTTTTTGAAACGGTTTCCTATTTGTCCAGACCTTTTTGCTGTTTCACATGAGTGTTTTGCTCCCTGAAGAGATGCAGTGGGTGAGTTTCAGCAGATGTGGAATTGTGAGAACATAATGGTGGTGTTTAACTAAGCAGGGAACCATGCTGTGTCACATCATTGAGAGAGCTTGGGAATAACTCTTGCCTCGATAGCTCCCTAAGAAACCAGTGCACAAGGGGACTGCAGAAGTTGTAGTGGGCCCCATGCAGTGCAGGCTGCAGCCATGTAAGTTTTCAGACAAGTCCTTCCTCTGAGGCACACCCAAGGAACAATCCTTGTGCTCTCTTGAATGCATGAAGTGTATAAGTGATCAGCCCTAGCAGAGGTTCTCAGAACAGGAATGCTGTCTAGCCCTGTACATCTTGTCCCTTGCGCTTGATCTGAGGGTGATACACATTCTCCTCATCCTCTGGAAAGATCTTTTCATAGGGGAGGCAAGGCACAGAAAATATAAATAAAATGTGAAGTAAATTTATCTTTTATCATAATATAAATACTATAAAGTGCTTTATGTCTGTCTGTTTGTTTCTAGGTATACATGTCTGAAGCCTCTTGAGACCTTCCAGCCGATAGACTCCAAGCATATAAATGAGCTATCAGATTGGTGATTGATTGATTGATTATTGCTAATGTCAAATTCAACACTGTTCATAGTGACCTGACAGTCTCCAAGGCCAGTAGAGGGTAAAGTGGCCGGCCTGATAGAGGGGTTATCTGAGGTCAGCGTGAAAGACATTACAGGGGTGGCCAGTGCAGGGTAGGAGGGTGGTATGGTGTTTCTGAGCTGACGGGGTGTGTGTGGGCAATGACACTGCTGCCTAAATATTATTGGAAGGGGGGTAGGTGCCAGAAAGGGGAGGGGAAAAGAGGCTTTCCCAATTATGAATTATTGTGATGTCATGGCACTCGAAAGGGATAGGACTAGGCGAAGTGCCACCTCTTGCCTTTGGCCTCTCCCAGTGTGCTGGTCAGTGTCTGCATGGGGGGAAGTGGGAGGGCAGGGAGGGAAATATCTCAGCTCACTCTCAATGATTTTCTGCCCATGAAGTTTGACAGGTTCCTTGCTAGTACACTTAACATGTTGCTGGCAGAAAAGCTGTAGGGGTAAGAAAAAAAGTTCAACAAAGCAATGGGTGTTTTTAGATGGATGAGCTGCCCAGTACTGGTTGCGCCAGCCCGCTTCACCCCTAGGTAGCCCGTCTGTTTAAAGGCAACCCACCAGATGTACAGGTGGACAGCCACGCCAGCAGCTCTCTGGAACATCCCGAAGTGCTGCCGGCAGAGTGGACTAGACAAACCTGGGGCACCAGCCCAAAGCAGAGCAGCTGTCCCTCTGTGTCCACACTGCTGCTCCGCTTTCATCCAGCCATTGCCCTGGGCAATACCACAGAGCTGCAGGTCATCGCCCGCAACTCTATGATCGGTGTAGGGGCCGGGGGGGCAGCACATGAGAAGAGCATGAGCCAGGGAATCTGCTGCGTCCGTTCGATCACCACCCAGGCAGGGCTGAGAGCGGACAGACATGGGGGCGCACCCCCAACACCTCAAAGGAGGAGACAGGAGGAAGAGAGGAAAATAAAAAATATCCGGCATGTGAAGAGTTAGCAATGAGGGAGAAAAGCAGGAGGGAAGCTGTCCAGAGGCTTCACTGACAGCACGGCTTCATGTTCTGAAAAGCATGGCGGGTGCAGGTAGTTGTATATGTTTCTTTCTGAAGGGCAATGGAAATACAATCTGCAGCAAGGGAAAGCATATAGAAACATCTGCTCCAAGGAGTTACTTGAAAGCATGCAGGAGAGTAGGATATAGGTTCACTCCACAGGCATCAAATTCCCATTAGTGTATTCAAGAAGCAGCAGGGGGAGGAAAGGGAGGAAGCAGCATAGGAGAGAGAAAAAGTTCAGGCACAGCCGCAGCAGTGATTGGCAGGCACATGCGAATGGTTCGGGGGTGGGATGGGAGGGCTATGTCCTGATCCCTCTGTGAGAGAGGGGGGTTTGGGGCACAAGGTGAAAACAGGGGTGGGCTATGCTCTGACCCCATTGTGAGAGGGGAAGACAATGACGGCAATTTTAAAACTGGATTTTAACTGTTTTTTTCCCATTGGACTTTTGTCATTTTATTGTATGATATTTTCTTTATTTTTGTAAGGTGCCCTGAGTCTTTGGTGAGAAGAGTCATGTGGGGCAATAATAATTAACAATTAATAATTAATAATTAATCAGTAAGTGTTAATTGGTAATAATTAATAATTAACACTTACTAATTAATAATTAATAAGCAATTGATAATAATTAATAAGCAACAGCGCTTTTGATACCGTGGACCATGGGCTGCTGTTGAGACGGCTGCATGACCTGGGGGGTCTGGATGGGACTGTTCTTGAATGGTTCCGACTCATTCCTCTCGGGGAGAAGCCAGTGGGTGGTGCTGGGAGCTGAAACATCTTGCCCCCGCGCTTTATCCTGCGGCATTCCGCAGGGTTCCATCCTGTCTCCATTATTATTTAATGTTTATATGCAGCCCTTGGGGGAGGTCGTGAGAGGGTTCGGGGTGCGATGTCACCAATATGCTGATGATACTCAGCTGTACCTCTCTTTTTCAGCTGACCCAGACCCTGCCGTCTCGTTGCTATCCCAGTGTTTGGAGGCCATGGCGGAATGGATGTGGCAGAGCAGACTGACGCTCAACCCCGATAAGGCGGAGGTGATGGTGG
>QEPC01008874.1:3255203-3268827 GCA_003113815.1 Sphenodon punctatus
GGGGGGTTAGGGTTTTTTATCTCCCTCCACCCTTATTTATTGTATTATTTGTTTTATTGTTCCCTAGCCGTGTTTAATTGTTCTGGTTTTATGAGTATTTTATAATATTTTTTATGATTGTATTTTATATTTTGAGATTGTTAGCCACCCTGAGCTAGTTTCAGGAGCGGGATATAAATTGTTAAAATAAATAAAATTAATTAATTAATAATCAATAATTATAATCACTAGCTAACAATTAATAATTAATAAGCAATAATCATGGCTTAATAATTAATAATTGACCATCAATTAATAATCAATAATCAATATATAGCAATTAATAATTAACAAGTAGCAATTAATATTAGTAATTAACAATAATTAATAATGACAACAGGGAAAATTTTCTCTCTCACTCTAATTCTTCCAAACCTTAGAGGAATATTTATTTTATATCAGATGTCCCTTATTTGGTTGCATGGTGAGCATAGTTAATTAGATGTGGGGGGGAAATCTTAATTATTACTGTATGTATGAATCTGAAAAAGGAACAAGTGAGGCACGCTGTCCTTAAAGGTCTCTCCATTATTCAGCTGCTGCATTGAGGCTCCAATTAAGGTGAACCTCCTTCTTCTAGAACTCACCTAAGCACTTTCATAATTTTTATGGTACAGGGTGGGATGTGCTCAAGTTTTGTGCTTGGGCATGTGTTAAGTGTTAATCCAACTGAAGCCAATGGAAGGCCAGATGGAAGAGTTAGGTTTTTGGGAGGAATTTGTAAGTTGGCAGGGAGGGAGCAGAACAAACGTATCCACTGAGGTATTTCCAGACATGAGGGGCAGCAAGAGAGAAGGGGCAAAGACATTTAGAGGAGCAAGGCAGTCACGAGCAGGCAAGGGTCAGGGCAGAGGAGGAATGAAGCTCGATGCACCAGAAAAATAAGGGGGAAAGGGCAAAGCCCAGTTTATTATATACAATAAAACAAATATATATATATATATTTGTATGGTGTATGTAGAGGCTAAACCCAAAATAATGTGGCCTCAAAATATATGATAAAAAACTTTTCAAAATGAAATACAAATTGCATGTACAATATGCAAAACACACGCATATATGACAATTATATCCTATACAGTGATGTCAGTTTTGTCAAAATATGGACATGATAAATCACAAAAGAAGTGCATAACACTGTAACCATGCAAATGCAGATAAAACAATATAAAACAAACCAAACACGTTTCAGGGGAACATCCCCCCTTCCTCAGTGGGAATTGCCTTTGCCTTCCCTTCCCCTTCACAGGGGGTGGTGGACAGTGAGAGGCACCTTCCGTGCCCGTTTCAGAGGAGACGGGGCAGTGCAGGGGAATTTTCCCGCCTCGGGGCTTCTGCAAGCCCTTGGAGTGGGAAAAGCGACGGCCGCACGTAATTGCAATCCCCGGCTGGGGTTGCTGCAGCAACCCTGCCGGCTGTGATTGGCCAAAGACTGTCACTTGGGTCATGCCTGAAGGGCGTGACTCAGTAGATTAGGAAGAGGATGGAGCTCCAGCCCCACTTGCGGCCCGAGCGTTGAGAAAACGGCACCCACACAACCCTTTCCGTCACACTGTGGATTATTATTGGCCGCCACTGGGGCCAGGAAGGAATTTTTACGGGAACTTTAATCTGACCCAAGGGAGTTCCCATTTTTTGCCTTCCTCACAGTGTGGGTATTTGGCCAGATTGGTTGTCCCTTAGTACTTGGGGTGTTGTTGTGCTGTTCATCCATTGTCGCACTCTGCAGGGGTCCAGTACTATAGGTTAGAATAGGATAGATAGGTTGTAAGTAAGAGTCATTTCCTTAAGAGATGGGGAGGCCCACTTGCCGGAATGCAGGGTATGGCAAGCGGCAGGGCAGCCTCCCTGGGAGGGGTGTCGAGAGAGGGCGGTAGGGACAAGTATGGTCCCCCATTGGCAGGCGCCTTCATCCTTACTCGTGTTCAAGAGTTTGTGGTCCCCCTCACCTGTGGCCGGTGTCACTGAGAGGGGGAGACATTATGGACAGTTGTGGGTGGTAATCAAGGGTACATCAGAACCACCCACGGAGTTTGTTTTATTGTGATGTTAAGATTCAAGTACTGGACCCATATCGCATTAGGCGATTACCCCCACCTGAATTATGATTATAATTGGTTTTATTAAAGAGTGCAGCCGTTCAAATCCCAATCGTGGTGTCTTGTCTCCTTTTGGTGCGTGGGCAATTGATCTGTATTCCTCAGTGTTGGCTGTTCTTCAGGTGGGATACAAATTATTTGCATCCTCTTATATCATCTAGGGGTGGGAATTCCCAATCTTCCGGTATCCGATACTGTTGGTATTTGGTGTACCGGCAGTATTGGATTAAACCCGGTAATCTGGGGTAATTTACCGGATTCCCTGTACTGGATTTTTTACATTGCGGCCATTCAAATGTATGGCCGCAATGTAAAAAACACACACACACACACCCACTTTCCCTCCCCAGTCCAGGCTGCGCAGGTGGAAGGGGGAACACCAACCACCCACCCTGCCCAGCCTGGATTTAAAAAAAAAAAATCCCCCCCCCCGAAGTCCCTGCTAGTGTGGGCTCCGGGCCGCCACTGGCGACCCAGAGCCTGCACCAGCAGGTAGGTAGATCTAGGTAGAGGTACTAGTACTGTACTAGGGTGATTCCTGGGGTGGGGGGTGGTTTAACACACACACCACCCCAGGGATCACTCTACCTCCCAACCCAGGGATTGCCTACCTTGTGCTCCGGGCGGTGGCGGTCCGGAGGCTTCAGCGCTGGCTGTGGATGCTGGCTTCAGTGCTACTAGGCCTTCTGGGGAAACTCAGAAGTTCACCGGAAGGCCTAGTAGCGCTGAAGCCGGCAGCCACAGCCAGTGCTGAAGCCGCCGGACTGCCACCGCTGCTGCCGCCGCCGCCTTGAGCGCAAGGTAGGCAATCCCTGGGTGGGGAGGTAGGGTGATCCCTGGGGTGGGGGGGTGTTAAACCACCCTCCACCACAGGGATCACCCTAGTACCTGCTGGTGCGGGCTCCGGGTCGCCGGTGGCAGCCCGGAGCCTGCACTAGTAGGGAGTGGGACTTAAATTTATTTTATTTTTTTAAATCCAGGCTGGGCAGGGTGGGTGGGGGGTGCCCCCACTTCCACCCGCACAGTCTGGGAGGGGAAGGGGGGAGGTTTTTGTGGTTTTTTCCATTGATTTCAATGGGGACAGTTCCTGGTAAACCGGTACAAATCCGGTAATCTATTTTTATTTTTATTTTAATCCGGTAACCGGTAAAACCGGTAACCGGTAATTGCCCTGATGTCCCACCCCTAATATCATCTGATGGGCAACATAATGAAGGTGGAAAATCTTTTTGTTCTTCCTTATGGGTGAAGCAATTCTCTAAAAGGCTTTCAGAATCAATGCCTGCATGCTATCCTTTCACCATGATATTGTCCTTATGACTGTGGTAAAGACTCTCTCCCTTCTGTTCTTTGTAAGTTGGCCAAATGCCTCCTGTTCTTCCAAGGTACTGAAGCTCCCAGGCAGGACTGTGGGAAGGGATGTGGGGAGCAAGGCCATGAAGAGCCTTGAAAGCGAAGACCCGGTGCTTATGCTGAATGAGTTCACGTAAAGGGAGCCAGTGTAGGGCAGAGAGGAGGGGCTGAACGTGGTCAAAGCAATGGGCAAGCCGAGCAGCAGAGCACTGAATGGAGATAAGGGGGGTGTGAGATCAGATCAGGGGAGACCAGTAAGGAGGAAGTTACAGTAGTCAACACAAGAGATGACTAGAGCGTGGACTAGGGTTTTTGCAGTGACAACAGTAAGGCAGGGCTTGATTTTAACAATATTATACAGAGTGAAGAGACAGGATTTAGGAACATCCTGGATCTGAGGCGTAAAGGAGGGGGAGGAGTCAAAGATGAATCCCAGGCTATGTACCTGAGGGACTAGCTAGATGGTGACTCCCTCAATGGAAACTGAGAGGGAAGTAAAAAAGTTTGGGGGGGAAGATGAGGAGTTTGGTCTTGGCCATATTAAGACCCTTTTCAAACAGGCCACGGTGGATGGGTGGGTGTGCACCCGCACACCACCACCCACCCATCCCTCACTCACCATGGGCGGCATTTGCACGGGCACCCCACCACCACCACACATGTGTGCGGGGGGTGGGGGGACACCCATGCGAAAATGGCCTAAGCTTGAGTTGGTGGTGAGACATCCAGGTAGAGATGTCAGAGAGACAGTCAGCGATACGAGACTGGATGGAGGGGGAGAGTGTGGGAGTGGAGAGAGAGAGAGTTGTGTGTCATCAGCATACAGGTGATACCGGAAGCCATGAAATTCAATGAGTTTACCCAGACAAAGAGTGTAATGGAAGAAAAGATACTCTCACTAACAGAAGTTGGTACAATAAAAGGTATTACCTTAATTACTTTCTCTCCATCTCCTAACCTTTGATATACATCTTTCCCATTTGGAGAGTAGTTATATAGTAAATCACCACTGAGAAATTAAAATGAAATAAATGTTGGCTTTGCTAAACCAGACATTTACAATCCTATTTAACAAGCTATAATATTTTTACAATTTAAAATTTTCATTTTGATGGACAGAAAAGTCTAAAAATTGCTCCCTTGATGATAATGAAACCTGGAGAAATCTATACTGATGACATTAGTGTAGTTATTGGTGCAGTGCTCATGCTGTTCCAAAGAGTAATGGGTTCCATTCCAGTGATTTATTCTCAAATATTCTTTCATGATCAGAAATGCTAATATCTGCACAGAGCAGAATGAGGAAACTTCCATGTTATTATCACTTAAGAACATCACATAACCAACAAGGGAGGTAGGATTACACTTATATAAGGCATCACCGAGTCCAGAGAGACCGCCCAATTATGGGCTGATCCCTGAATGGCCATTTTATTTATTTAATACCCTGCCCCATCCTGCCAATGGCAGCTCGGGGTGGCTTACAAAATTTTAAAAATAAAACCACATAAATGTACAATAAAATTCATCATCAATATAAAACATGAATAGTCTCAAGGACACAGACAACCCCCATACACCCCCAACACCCCACCCACTACCCTTCTCCTTCACCAAATGCCTGGTGGAACAGCCAGGTCTTATACTTTCTCCAAAAAGAGAGAAGTTCTGGGAACAGGCGAACCCCACTGGCAAATAATTCCACAGCCTTGGGACAGCCACTGAGAACACCCTCACCATCGTTGCCACCCGATGAACTCAGGGGATCCCAAGGAGAGCGCTCCCGGTTGACCTCAGGGTTCAATCCAGAAGCTGGGGGGTGAGGCAGTCCCACAGGTAAGTGGGGCCCAGAGGTTTAGGAGGTTCTTACATACAGAATTCAGCTTGAAGACTGAACAACATACCCTCTTTGCAGGAATCAGGGAAGTGTTTACCAGAAATTAAATATGTAAAGATAACATATTATATTCTGCATTCCTGACGCTTGTTAATGGTCTGATGGACTGGTATGAGGGTGACAAAATCTAGTTTGCAATGGTGTTAACATTTATGTTGTGATCCAGAAATGGTGTGCACCATTCAATTTTGGTAGTAGCCATAAAAGAAATCTAGTGTGTGGTTTAGCTATGTCAGCCATGTCTGAACTCTAGTGCACCTCCAAATAGGGCAGTGACTTGGTTTTTATCATAGAATATCAGAGTTGGAAGGATCCTTGAGGATCATCTAATCCAACCCCCTGCTTGGATGCAGGATAGATAATTGTAACCCTTACTTAACAAAGCAAGGGCTGGAGTCAGATAGAGGCACAATCTAGTAGCTGACGAGGACCCAGGCTGATGACCCCCTCTTCACAAGTGTTTTTATCACTAGATTACCTTTACAGACAGAGACAGACTGAACCTAAATGAGGCCTATAAAGAACAGTTTACATCAAGGACTGTTAAAATCTCTCATACTGCTGTGTAATCCTATGTGCATGCTAATGACTGTTCTTTGCTTCAGTTCTTGAAAGGGTCAAATATAAAGTGAATATGGATTATTTTTTTTGCTTTGCTGATTAGTATTAGGTATAAGTGGAGGGAGACATCTCCACGGTCTGTTACAGATTCGGATTAATTTGTAGCTGCCCGTAACGGGCTGTTATGGATTAATCCGTAGCAACCCATAAAAAGCCCAGCCAGTTAATGGATCCAGAGTTATGGATCTGGAGTCCCTCCCACCCACCCCCCCAGTGCCCCTAGGGCCCTGCAATGGTACTTACTGGCCTCAGAGCGCTTGACTGAAGCACTGCTGCTGCTGTGGGGGCTCCAGAAGGCTCCCTCGCCAAGGTGCACTCCCTGCTCTGGATTGCACAGGTGCATAATGGCCACCAGGGTAATTTTGTACAAGCAGAAAATGGCCTTTGCCCTTAACCAAAATGGCGGCAACATCATTTTGGCTGCTGCCATATTGGTTACGGGCAGTGTTCATTTTGTGCATGCACAAAACAGTCCTGGCAGCCATTTTTTCATGTAGGGAGTGTTTCACAGCAAGTTAGTCTGCCAGAACCTCCACAACAACAACAGTGCTTCAGTCAAGCCCTCCAAAGCCTGTAAGTAGTAAGTGCCAGTCCAGAGCCTCAGGAAATAGGGATGGGGAGAGACTCTGCCCCACCCCCCCTGTCCCAGGGCTAAGAATGGGAGTACGAATCAGTTTCCCATTGACTTCAGTGGAAAAATTTCCCATTGACTTCAACTGAAAAATTTAAGTTTATAAATCTGAACCCAAATTAAATCCAGAAATTACACATCCAAATTAGTGCTGAAACTCAGTCCTTGGTTTTCCCTGGAAAACCCCGAGTTTAACAGTACTCAACTTGGTTTTCTGAGTTCCAAAGTTTCAAGGAATGGCCCCTGAAACTTTGGAACTCAGAAAGTCCTTGGCTGAGTACAGGGAAGGGGGCTGGAGGCTGGCACTAGGCCCCTGCTCCCCCTTCCCTAGCCCCTACTGACTAGGGAGAGAATAGGCCAGTGGGGGCCAGGGAAGGGGGGAGGGCAGGGGCCTAGCGGGGTCTTAGGGGTGGGGTGGTAAGGGATTGGGGTCCTAGCAGGGGATGAGAGAGTAGAGTGCTTACCCTCCAGAGGGGCTCTGGAGACGCATGACATCCTCCAGACCATGTCCCCAGACTGTGTAAGTTTTGGGGGGGGGGAAACTAGGCATGACAGAAGGGCCAAATGGCTTCTTCTGAGCATGCTCAGACCTTTCCAAGATGGCGCTGGCAGTGTCAGCAAGCTGTGGATGCCATCTTGGAAAGGTCTGACCATTCGACCCTTCTGAGTATGCCCAGATTATTATTTTTTTGTTTCAAACTTAACTGAGCACAGATTAAGCCATGCGTCACCAGAGCCCCTCCAGAGGGTGAGTACTCTAGCCCCTCATCCCCTGCTAGGCCCACACCCCCTCTTCCCAGGTCCATTCCCTCCCCCACAACTCCATCTAGCCTCTGCCCCCCTCCTCAGCCCCGGCCTTGGAATTTCTGAGTATTCTCCAAGGGTCCTAGTTCCAGTGTCCGAATCCTTGGAAAATGTTCCGAGTAACAGCCGAGGACTCGGTCCTGGTACTCAGTACCTCAAAAATCCTCATGCGTTCTCAGAGCACCTATTCGGTGCAACCCTAATCTGAATCCATAATTTCATCCAAAAGCCCACCCCATGTCCAGTACGGAAAATAGAGGAAAGAACAGGCAGATACGAGTTAAGTGATGGGGGCTTGTATTCTCCAAAATTATGTAAACATGCAGGATGTATAGACCCTCCATCTCTGAAACACCCCTGCCATGTGAGAAAAGTGTGCTGCAAGAGCTTCCAGGGGGTAGGAACAGGTCCAAATAATGGGGAAAGAGTAGAGGGCCCTTAATGGAAACAGGAGGTTCCACCCCCCGTCACACCATCTCCAGTAATACTAATCACCTGCTGGCTCCCAGAAGCCCTTGGTTCTGCCTCCAGCTCTTCTCACAAAACAGGGGGCAGCAGGTATGATACAGTAAATGTTCCCTGCAGACATGGGCCCTTTTTACACAGATGCTCTAACACCCATTATACATGTTGCAGGGCCCCACTGCAGCCAATCACCATGGGCCCTGTGCACACATGATGCCTTCACCCATTTCCTCTGGGTGGAGATGGGTGTTGGCCGGTGGGTGGGGAGCATTTCCCTGGGTGGAGGCATCTGTGTAAACGCCACTTTCAGTGGGTGTTGGTGAGTGTTTGCTCCCAGCCAACACCCATCTCCACCCACACCCATCCACGGAGCAACCGGCAGTGGCATCGTGTGTGCACAGGGCCCATGGTGATTGGCTGCAGTGGGGCCCTGCAACATGCATAATAAAATGTAACACCCATTTTATGGGTGTTAGAGTGTCTGTGTAAAAAGGGCCATGGAGACAAAGTAGTTTTCAGATGATATCTTTTATTAAGAATATGCAAGCTTTTGTGCCACACAAGGTCCTTCCCCAGGCTTGTAACAAGTCTGATATCATCTGAACTGCTTTGCAGACACTTCATTCACCCCATTATGGGAATGCATAATTAGAGGTAATAATGATTGCATCTCTGCTCCATGGGATGGAGTAGGGGAAAGCTTCATGCAGGGAGGAGTCATTTATAATAGTTGAAACAATGAGTATTTAAATGGTACTGATATTAACAGTGGCATTTAAATTGGGTTTAAGAGATTTCAAAGTGAGCAACCCATTGATGTGAATGAGGCTCAGGGCAGGTTGTAGATCTCAAAAACAAATTGAGCCCTTTGTCATTTGTGCACTCAACACAAATATTTCTCTTGTGCATCTTATTGTTTTAAGTGCAACATGCTGTTTGAAGTTAGCCAGCTTAAACAATAATTTGAATAAACCAAGTGTGCTCATAAATCTTCATATAAAATTGGAACAACTGTCAAGCAAGGGACTATTTTAACCCTTTATCAAAATGCTTTTCTGCAAACTTTGCAAGGACATTTAAAGTGCCTCAGGATAGAGCTGCTCAGAATTTTTGGCCAAAAGATTGTTTGGAGGGGAAAAAATTATTTAACAAAAACAAAGTTCATTTTAGTAAGCGATTTCAAGAGAGAGAGACTTGGGTATAAGTGGGTACAATCTCCAAGACTGAACTTGAATCATAAATACAAAAAAAACAAAAAAAGTTTGAAAACCTAAAGCCAGTTCTCAATTTTTCAGTTGGTTCACTAAAAACTGGAGGGAAAAATGTGAATGTATGATTAAAGCAATTTTGCAGGTTCAAAAAATGTGTAAAGAATATATTTTTAGACAAGCTCAAACTAAAATTGAAATGTATTTGTCTAGCTATATCTGATGATTAGATTCCCCTCCCCATGGCACATAGAAGGTAGTCGCAGTTTCTGTTTGAGGGTGACTGGGATTGTCTAAGCAAATGAACAAGTCTACTTTTTACATTTTGAAAGACAACATACAATCATACCAGGAACTGTGTGGTACCAAAAGAGGCAGGCAACTTCTGTCTTTCTAAGATACTTCTCTGATCTCGTTACCATAGTATCTGAATATCTTGGAACTATTAATGTACTTATCTTCAATACCCATTGTGCAGTAAAGAACTGGAGTCAAACCTCATTGTAACAACCTTGCCAATGAACTCTTATTTATAACAATCCCACATTCAAGAACCAGTTCTATCAACTGCATATCAACAAACCCTGTTAGAGTGAGTACCCTGATACAATGGTCCCATGACCGTTCATTATACTGAAGTTATGTGTACTTTTATCTCTTACAGATAAGAATATTAGGTGACTTGCCCATTTTATGTCCATGGACTAGAAATATTTAATAACCTCTGTCTTTGCCAACCTACCACCACCAGGGTCAGCCTTAGAATTTGCAGGACCCAGAGTGAAGATAAAAATGCAGGGTGTCTAGCAACCCCTCCCCCTTGGGGGGCACCCTCCATGAGGTCCTAAAGGTGGTCATGTTTGGAGCCCCACTAGGAGGGAGCAGGGCCCTCCACCTTGCCTTGGTGAAAACAAGCACCACTATGGGGCGGGACCCCAGAAAGAGCAGGGCCCAGGGCAACCTCCCTGACTTGACATGTGGTAAGACCAGCTCTGACCACCACTGAGAAAATACTTGTCACTAGCCCCTCTCTCCTTTAACACTAATTCCAATACAGCATGTTCTTCCAGAGAGAATGGTGAAATCCTGTTCTGCGAACCATACTATAATTATCCCCGCATGGCTTTTTTCCATTGAACGCACACTATTGTGAAAATGTATGGGTTAGACATGCACAATAGTTAAATGGCATGAAGTGATGCTCACACCCTCCCTTCCTAACTCCGAGACTGGAAAGGAATTTTATTCCTGTGCTGGCTTGGCAAAATGTACGTTGTCAGGGTAGTTTGCATATGGAGATGAATAAAGGCATTTTTTATTCAGCCCTGGCATAAGCAGCAGGAGCAACTCTCAGGGCTGAATGAGATCCACAGTGTAGCAGGAATAGGCTGGGTGCTCGAGCCTCGCCCATTAAGGCAGGTAACACCAGTCTGTAGTTCAGGTGCACCCAGGGCTAGAGGTTTGAGCCTAGAAAACGCTGAAGACCAGTATAGGTGCTAAGTAGATAGTACTACCTAAATGAGATACACCTGCCTGAGCCTCTACCACCTAGATAAAGGCACTAATGCTAAGCAACCAGAAGCTCAGCGAGAAAGAGCGTTAACAGAAATGACAGCAGAGCAACGCCATCAAAACGCAATCGGGACTAGGAAGCTGCTGGCAACACGGTCAGGATTGGGTCCAGCCAGCCAACAAAAGTGCCAGCGGACGGAAGTCACACAAATGTGTGACTGGCCGGCCCCGCCCCTGTGCTGCACTCAGCACTCCAACACCTGCCATGACAGGCAGCCATGCTGGATCCAATCCAGACCAGACCACAACAGGATATTACAAACATTATACCCTGCTGTAGCCTGCTTTAGCCCGATCGGGCAGACAGTAGCTTGGGCTGTGACCCCAGAGGTTTCTGGGAGTCCATTCATCCATGCAAGACCAGTTTGCTCAGCAGCAGGTCTGGAACCGCAAAATTCAGAAGTGGGTACAATATGTAAAGGTTCCAGGATTACCAAAGCAATAAGATCTGGGGGGGGCTAGTCCAGTTATAGTAAATCAGTGCCTGTAGAGACTTGAACTTCCCCAAAGTTTGGAGGCATTTTGCTTCTAGACTTTTTGGTTTGATGCCACCATTAGCTCTTTATGGCAAGGATCATTGTTAAATATGCATAAATTAAGCATGCTAAAATAGAAAGAGCTTGATGACTAATGTCAGCATTGTTGATGTACAAAATGGTGCATTTATACAACTGTGGGGGGCATAAGCATTGCAATATGACTGAAAAGCTAAATAGATTAACTGAGAGGTGAAAATAATTTGGATAGACAAGAGCACAGAAGAGACTTGAGGGAAGGAATATGAGCCAACAGGGCTAAATTGTTCTGTGACCTTTGTCATCTCATGATCTCAATAAAAAAACCTCTTAATCTATTGCAGGGTCACCAAGTCCTTGAAAGACTAGGCCCTCAGCAACCTGGATCAGTCCTTGCAAGAATGCAATCTCCTGAGGTAGTGGGTGGGAGGACCTCTGCAAGCCCTGGAAGGGGTTAATAGAGTTGGATTAATGAGCCAATTACCTTATGATAATTGCCATTAGCAAAGAGCTCATAGTCAGCTGGGAGGAAAGGCCGTAAAAGATGGGGGTAGCGGCTCAGGTCAGAGGGATCACAAGGGAGAGGTGGTGTAGAACTTGGCTCAAGTTTTAGAAGCCTGAGAGAGGATGAGGCTGGAGATTTGAGTGGTGGATCCCAGGGAGTGCCTGTAATCTAAGGAGGGCTGGAGCCTAGGGGGGTGTTTTACCATGATATGAAGGTTTGTTGTGTTTAGGACTGTGTACTTGGATTTAAAGCAGCATGTGGTACATAGAGGAAGAGGAGTGTTGTGGCTGCTTGCTTTATCCATCCTTTCCTCCACTGAGGTAGTGCAGAAACCCTTTCCCCCAGAAGAAGCCTCAGGGGATTATTCCTGCTCCTGGCAGTAGGAGAAATAGGGGGTTTCTCCCAGCTGGAGGGAGGAAGTGGAGGGATGGAAACAGCCTGGTTTAGGAAGGGCACCAAGGCTGGTGTGGTGGGAGATTTCTGGGAGGTGAGGAGGCAGGATTTTGAGGGTATTAGTGGCCCCACAAGCTGGAGCCCTTGTTAGACCCCTGTAATGTCATATTTAAAAATAAATGATGATGAGTCTGAATGTTCCCACAAAAGTCTCCACATAACCTTGCCTAAAATAACAACGCTTAGCCTGCATACGCAAAGAAATGCCCTATAACTATCTTTGCCCAATATAATTATCAGAAATATAGCTGGTCACCTTGTGCTTCTGAGTCTGTCACACTGCAGTTTGCAGCTCATGGCGGTGGGCACAAAGATTGCTTTGGTGCTCCTGTGGGCGAGGTCCCAGGCAGGGCCACAATGTAATACTCCCTTGAGGACATCTGTCCAGGTCAGTAGTGTTTCTCAAGGCCTACATTATGTTGGCAGATGTGCCATAGCCAAACCTACCGCCAAGTTAGAGGGAGCACCAGTTGTTGTGCACTTTCTTGCCATGACAAGTTAACACTTTGTCAAGAGAGTCTATTGAGGATAGAATTAAAACCCCATGTCAGTTACCCTATCATACTCCATTCTCTCAAACATGCATAAAGAAAAGCTATCTGATTCTGCCATAATACATTTATTAAACCCCTGTAGTTTACCTACAAGTAAAATTAGTGGGAGCTAGAGGTGTGCATGCGATTTTTGTTATATCAATAACTAAAATTAAATTTGATGATTTTGTTATCATTATTGCAATAAAAAAAATGACAAAAAATAACAAAAGTTGTTATTGATTTTGTTATTGCCTAGCAGCCTGACAGGTGTTTTTTGGAGAGAAATGTGATGAGGGGAGGAGGGAGCAGACATCTTGGAGCCAGAAACAGCGCTGAACTTTTGAATTGGGCCTGTGATGAGAGGGGAAGGACCTGATGGATGTAATCGCTGGCCAGTGAGCAGCACAAGCAGGTCCCAGGCAGTTGAACGGCACCCTGTGATTGCTCAATGCCTCCTGCCTCCCAGAACCAATCAGGGAGCTCTGGGGGAGGGCACTGCAACCCTTTATACTGCAGGGCTGGGCTGCATGACTCTGGTTTTCTGTTAGCTTAGCTATTGCTCTGTCAGGGTGCATTTGCAGAATCTGCTGGTGCATGCACTAAAAATCCTCCCATATATATCCCTACCACCTTACCTTTCCAATCCTTATGCCTTACCTTTACATTTTACCTTTTTCCTTCCCCTGCTTGTTTCCCCCTGTACACACATATAGACAGATAGATACAGGTAATATAGTTTAGATTTTTATATATATATATATATATAGTAGAGGTGGGACCCCAGGCCCATTACCGGCTACCGGATTTACCGGTTACCGGTTCTCAAAGAACCGGATTCCCGGTTTAAATCCGGTATACCGGTACCGGTTTTATTTCATTGAGTTCAATGGGGCACTGTGTCCCCATTGAAATCAATGAAATAAATA
>QEPC01008874.1:3282846-3297144 GCA_003113815.1 Sphenodon punctatus
TTGGGGCTCTTCAGTTTGGAGAAGAGACGACTGAGAAGAGATATGATAGAGGTCTATAAAATCATGAGTGGGGTGGAACTAATAAACAAGGAGCAGTTATTTACCCTCTCAGCTAGTACTAGAACTAGGGGACACTCCATGAAAGTCATGAAAATATTTTTCACTCAGCGTATAATTGGGTTGTGGAATACACTGACAGAGGCTGTGGTAATGGCCAGTACTATAGCTGAGTTTAAAAGAGGTTTGGATAAGTTTCTGGAAGATAGGTCCATTAGCAGCTATTAGCCAGACAGGATCAAGGAACATGACGGGAGCTGGGGGAAAACAACAGGGAATGGCTCCCCCATTGTGACCTGTTGGTTGCTTCTCCCAAGCCACCGTGATTGGCCACTGTTGGAGACAGGATGCTGGGCTAGATGGACCACTGGTTTGACCCAGTATGGCACTTCTTATGTTCTTATGTCCTTAACTAAACTAGTTGTCTTTCTTGTGAGCACTTAATGAAAAGATGGGAGAAAAGGAGCAGTGAAGTACAGTAGTGGGGGACTGTCTTCAAACCAGGGACATGGGGGCAAAGAGGCAGTGATAGGAAAAGAGACTGTTGGGGACCTCATTGAACAGCTGCAGTAACATTTGTAAACTGGCTACGTAACCTTGACAGTGGTGACCCCAAATCTGACATGTGGTGGCTTTGCAATGTATTTATCAAAACTTGCCATTTTATTCTCTATAATATTGCCCAAATCCATCCCTTCCTGTCTGAACACACTACTAAAACCTTAATCCATTTTCTCATCACATCCTGCTGGACTACTGCAACCTGCTTCTCACAGGTCTCCCACTGAGCCACTTATCTCCACTACAGTCTATTCAAAGACTTGCCTTCCTTATATATCCCCTCTCCTCAAGTCACTATGCTGGTTCCCCATCCACTTCCACATACAGTGTAAGCTTCTCCTACTCACCTACAAGTGTCTTCACTCTGCAGCTCCTCAGTACCTCTCTGCTCTGTTCTCCCCCTACACCCCTACTCGTGACCTCTGTTCATCAGGCAAGATGCTCTTATCTGTGCCCTTCTCCTCCATCGCCGACTTCTGACTTCACACTTTCCACCTTGCTGCACCGTATGCTTGGAACAAACTTCCTGAGTTGGTGCACCAGGCCACCTCCCTGTCCTTATTCAGGTCCCGCCTAAAGGCCCACTTCTTCGAAATCACTTTTAAATCATGGACTCAGGCCCTATCCATATCATAGCCTTGTTGTTTTCAACCATGTTAACTGAAATAAATAAACTTACTGAATACCTGCATCCTGTAGTCCGTTATTCATAGGAAGCCTCTGATTTGTAGTTGTCTGTGTCTTTGTGTCTTGATTAGATTGTAAGCTCTATGGATCAGGGACTGTTTTTATGTTGTGTGTATCTGTACAGCGCTGCATATGACTAATAGTGCTATAGAAATGATTATTAATAATAGTAGTAGTAGTAGTACTATCAAACACCCAGAGAGAGGGGAAAAGTTTCAAAAAACTTTAGGAGATCTGGATAGGGAGTGGTGAAGCGGCTTAAAGCTCCCTATTCCTGCTGTAAAGAATTCCCCTCTCCACTTTTAACTGTGGTTGCACCCATGCAAATGAGAGGATTTTACATGCAAAGATAACACTGACTCAGAGAATATCGATGAGAACAATGGAGCATGAGACATAATGAACGCTGGCATTAACACCTACTAGTGGATGCATAAATGTCACCACTTGCATAAATACTCTAAATTGTAATAAACACTTTCAGCACAGTAGTAGCAAAACAATATTAATTTAATAGTATTGACATACTGGATGGACACAAAAGCGCGTCCTCCATTATAAGAAACAGGATGGTATAAATACTATGATGTTCTTAGACCAGTGAGGTTTTTATTAGCTGTTCAAGAAAGCATGCCTGTTGTTGATCTATGTGAACTTCTTTTGTAGTTATAGACTAACTGGAAGCCACATCATCACGCCTAATGGGAACATAGGGAAGGATGCAAAGAGCTTGGCTAAGAACATTTATCACAATAGATCATCATGAGTAAGCAATGCAAACCAAAAGTACCACTTAAACGTCCCGTGTTGTGTCTCATTTATTGCTTTTTAATATAGCACCTGGAATAAATAATTACACTTAATTAAGATTTACAGGCTTCCCCAAATTAAAGAAACATGGGCGTGGAAAACAGTTTTAAAGAGGCTTGTGTTTCTCATTTTGTTTTGTTTAGGAAGACTTTAAATGCTTGAAATAAATGGTTTCATATGAGGCAGATAGAAAGCTGTTGAAAGTCGGCCTCCCTTCACCTGGCGATGCTACAGCAGCTCTCCTGATGTTATTACAATAAGACGTTGCAAATAGCTTGTAGCTTTAGCGTGGCCTCATTTGTCTTCAGCATGCTTGCTTCCAGTGGAAAGAGACACACAAAATGGAGCTTTGGGGAGTAACAGGAAGGAGAGGAAAAGAAATTGGTGTAGGAGGAAGGTCAGATGTAGCTACACTGGAGTGGACCCAGTACCTCACTCACTTCCAGTATGCATGTCTCAGGGCAAAGAGAGAGGGATTAAGGGTCCAATTTATCATCGTCCTGTGACCACTCTATTCTGTCTCTATGGGAAGCTCCAGTTTGTAGCTGGTTCTTATTTGACCCCTTTACAATTTCTGAATCTAGCCATGGGTCAAATCTTTCCACTCAAGCACTGGAAGAATGAGCTTTGGGGAGGTAGCAGAGATAAGGGCATGTACTCAATGATGGAAGAAGGGCCCATGACATTTATCCATGAACTGGACCCTTGCCTTCCTTCCCCCATCCTTGGTGCACGTCTTAAGCACACACTCTTCCCCCACCAACTCCTATCCAGCCCACCTTGTACTAATTTTTAATGTGTCCTGCAAGGAGGGTAAAGTTTCTCCTCCACCCCAGTCTATACTTGTGTAAAATTACTGAAAAGAAACCAATCACTTATAACCCAGTTATAAGTGTCTCCTGCCTAGCAGTCCTTCACTTTGGACACCAGCTCTTGCTCACAGGAGCGTCTGTTCCAGTGGTGAGCTGGGAGCAGAAGGCAGCACAGGCACGAAATACCAACAACACAGCAACTATCATCCAGCTACTACAAGGTCCAAGCCAGTTGTCGTAGCAGCCAGACGGAAGTTAGAGCAGCCCTAGAAAGAAATGGGGGAAATGACATAAAACTGAAGGGGGGAAAAGGATAGGAATCAGGTGTTAGAGGCCTTACTGAAATGAATGTGATAGTCTGCCTGTGTTTACTTCTGTCCTAGTCAAAAAAGTTTTCTCTCCTAATCTAAGGCCCTTTTAAAACGGGCGTGGGTGTGTAGGGGATGGCTTTGCGTGCCGGTGTTGGGGATGGGTTTACACAGGCACGCACCAGGGGTATAGCTAGCTTGGGAGGGGACCAGGGACAAGAAATGTCCATGGACACACACCCTCCGCCTCTTTTTTCCTGCCAGTGGTGAAGCCGCCGGCCAGTCTAGGAGCGCCTCCCAGCTCGGCCGGCCTAGCAGCACTGGGCTGCTGGTGCTCAGGACTAACTTGCTCTCTGCAGAGTCTGCGGCGTGCTGCTGGTGGCATGCTGCTGGGCCCATAGGTCTTCTGGGCCAGCAGTGAGCTGGTCCCATGGTGCACTCTGTCCCTCGCGGCTCACTGCCCTCACGATGGGGCCAAGCGCAGACAGCAGCAGCAGTGCCATTGCTGCCCTGGCCAACCTGACTAGCCCTAGAGGCCGGGGGCTGGTCGGGGCAGGCTGGGTCAGCTCAGTGCAGGGAGCGCTGGATCGGGAAGGTGGAGTTACTGAGTGGAGCCATTGCCAGGCACCTTCCCGTTCAGGCTGGGCCTCCCTTGACCCAGCCCTGCCTGAATCCAATCCAGACTGGTGGGGAGGATTCCTCCGTGACATGGCACCAGGGGGGCAGCTACGAGGCTTGAGTGTGACATGGCTTGACGCAGACTGCTGCATGGAGCCCCTTCCCCTCCCTGCTTGCGGTTGCAATGTGGGCAGGGAGGGGAAAGGGGCCCACGCAGCAGCTAGAAGGGTCCCCAGCCAGCTCCGGTGGCAATTTAAAAAAAAAAAAAAATGCGGACGAAACTGTTGCTTAGCTACCTTGTATATTGGGCCCCAGGACGAATGTCCCTGTTTGTCCAATGGTAGTTACGCCCCTGCACCCATCTCCACCCACAGAGCAACCTCCATTTTCCCCGGTTACTTCATGGGTGGGCGATGGATGGAGCTGCATAGGTCGCAGAAGTGCACATGCACCCCCCACTCACTCGCCGGGGCAGTCACTTGGGCGATGCACACTCATGCCCATGCAGCGAATCTGCATGGGCATGAGTTTGCCCATCTCATGTGAAAAAAAAGGGCTATAAGTCTGCTCATTTTTGTTAAACGATTTTCATAGCATTATTATTTCAAAGCATGCCAATGTACAAGATTCCATCATATTAGTGTCTGACATTTTGCATACTAATGGTTCTTATACCTTTTGCAATAGCGAGATCACTAGTCAAAGGCATATTAGGACTTTCCCCCACTCTCCCATAATTTGATATCCTTATGGGGTTTTAAAAAAATAAATAGCTTCATTCAGGGCTAAGATTTTCTATCTCCAACCTCAACCGAGCTGAGAATATTTTTGTTGTAGAGAGTTAAGGAGAAGAATATTCAGACTAAGTTTTTAATTATTGTAGAGTGGGAAAAGCACTACAACTGCTTCTACATGAACACAATTATCCCAGTATTAGCTGTAATTCTGGGTTGGTATACCCTGGGATTTGCCATCAGGAGATAACCGTCTTCACGATCATTCATTTTCAGGGATAAGTACTATCCTGGGATTGCAATGTAGATACTTATACTGGTATAAGGGTCACAAGGAGGACTGAATGAATCCCATAGCACAGCACAGTTGAATTTCAGCACCTTGGTGAACTCCGACCACGAGGAAAATCCCTCTGCTAGAACATCGGTCATGTAATAATTATCCAGGACATAAATTTCCAGAGGGGATTCTGTATTTGTGTAGAGACTGAGTTTAGACAAACAGGGCAGTTCCAAAGGGAACTGGATTCTGCCACACAGACAGCACAGTTGAATTTCAGCACCTTCTTCTGTTCTGATTGCTGGGAATACAACAGATTGGTAGGGTGGGGATGTCAGTGCCCTTGGAGATAGTGGACACGTCACCCCTTCCCTGCCCCCTGGCCAAGCTGACGGTTTGATGAGAGACTCTGAAGAGAAGGGCAGTATCCCCTGGTCCTGGATACCTCTCCCCGCTGCTGTGTGTCAGCTGTGAGCCCCCTTCCTCACAACATCCTTGCTGTGTCTATGTCACTTGCTGGCATGAGTCCCTGGAGCTGTTTGGTGTGATGGATTCCCTCAACTGCAGGTTCAGAGTGGATTAGGATGCAGCATGGTTAGAATTTTGTCACAGTCTTCTCTGCTGTAAATCCCTACCCATGACATTTTGCCACTAGAGACTTGAGAATACCATAGAGACATTGGGTAGAGGGGAGGTAAACTCTCCTTGCAGTTATCTATGGCTGGGGGAGGGGCTTCAGTCTGGGATAACAGTATACAGGAGCACTATTCCTGTATATTTGTTAGGGAAGGGCCCAGGGAAAGGCCTCCCACCTTGGCTCACACAGACCCTAATCCTTGTGGGAATATGTCCCCTGAGGATCTTATAGAGCCCTATAGCTTCATAATGAAGAAAGCAAAGATCATCACCGGGCAGGGATCGAGCGTGCACCCCAAAAGGGGCTCCCATGGCGGTCAACAAACACATGGGACCCAGGAAGTGGGGAAGGAAGTGTGGAAACCCCCCTCCACGTGAACTTAGGAAAGGAGGGCAGTGGAAGGCAGGGGAATTGGATAAGGCTTTCTTACAAGAAAGGATAGGCGAGAGAGAGAGGAAAGGGGAACCGGGAAGCAAGGACACTCGCACTAGGGACACGTACACAACTTCAGCCCCCCCCCCCCGCGCAAGAATACACTCACACCACCCACAAACGCACCAACACTCTTACCTCCACGCACAAGTCACCAATAACCTTCAGTCCCTCCACGAACTCTCTCTCTCAAACTCTCAGGGGGCCAGTCTAGAGCAGCAATGCTGACCACTGGCAACGCAGCTTGCTTCCTGCTGCCCCTTTAAGGCTGCTGGCTGTCCCCTCTTCGTCACGCAGGCACGCTGAGCGTCTGGGTTGCTCTGGCAACCCCATGACACTGCGCATGCACTGAGGCACCGAGCGCACTGCTTCTGGCTTGGCCACGGTGCTCGGATCTCCCCCCATTTCCCGCTCCCCCCCCCCCGTGCTGCTGGATGCTGCTGGGGGAAGCCGGGGTGCAGAGTGCCCTGCTTCACCGCCGTCCTGGGCCCCTATGCTCCTGCCAGTCACCCACCTTCGGACCTCGCGGGTCCACCAGGGGGGTCCTCATCTCCAGCCCTGCCTCCAACCCCCATAAGTCCTGACAATATTTTTATACCAGAAAAAAATAAAACCTCAAAAATCAGATTTGCCAATTCAGGGATAAAACCAGGAAGCAGGAATTATGTATACCAGGATGTCTGTCCACATTAATCCCTGAATTAGAGGGGTTTATTCCAGGATAATGAACTTCTAGATGTACCTAAGAGATTCTACTTTTTTCCTCAGCTATAACTCAAAGCATGTGACTGTATGTATTCCATACTGTACATAGGGATAATCCTTATGGAGAGGTCAGCTCTTTACTAGATATGGGAACTGAAAAATCAAAGAGCCATAAGAAATAGGTAAATAATTTCCAAATATCCTCTAGAAAGAGGATGTTTCCCTAAGTCCTAAGGCGTCATTGCTATCTTTGAGATAGCATCCCTTCATCAAACTGGGAAGAGGGTGTGAACAGGCATTGTGAGGTATGGGGCTTGTGTCATAGGGTGATTTCAGACGTGACGAGATCACGCTGAACCACAGTGAACCACGCTCAACCCCCCCGCGGGGCCAAAGGCCCCTGAACGTCTGCACGGCGTGCGCCAGATGTTGGCCACGCTCAATTGCCACATGGGGTCAATTTGAACCACGCTTCCCGGGCTAGCCGGGGGAAGGTCCCGGGAAGCGTGGTCAAATGGACCGCGGGCCGTGGCCAACAAAAAGTAACNGTTTCCCTAAGTCCTAAGGCGTCATTGCTATCTTTGAGATAGCATCCCTTCATCAAACTGGGAAGAGGGTGTGAACAGGCATTGTGAGGTATGGGGCTTGTGTCATAGTATATCTAAGTTAGCTGTGAAGATCACACAATTTCACTGGTCCGTGCACAAAGTGATCTGCCAATTGCTCATGGGAGGTATGGTATTAAAAAGCCAATCCCTTTTAAGAAGTAAGGTTGGCTGAACCAAGACCTTAAAGTGTGTACAGGTGATGTAATGAGCTGAACAGGATAATGAGATATAAAAAATAACTACAGTTTTTAGTTACTGATTTCAGTAACACTGACAATTAGTGCTTAGTTTCTGGAGGAAGTTAACAGACACAAACATTTTAAAGTTTAAAATCAATTACTGATTAATTTCATTTTAAAGCACCAACTATCTGCTTTTTTTAAAAAAAAAGAAGCATTAAGCAATGATCATTATCGCCTTGATCAACAGGAAGACTAACAAGCCTCTTGCAGAGAGAAATGCATGTATAGAGAAGCTTCACATGATAATTTTGTGTCAGATGCAATACTGGATATCCCAATAGCATTATGGTTTTGCTATTTTACAGGGACACTGAAATATAGAACACGCGACTTGGTATTACACAACTTGAGAAAAGTGAGAACTGTGATTCCTAAATAGCTTTTCCTTACAACTCCAATGGGCCCTGTACATGGTTCCTTGTTCAGCATTTTGTTTTGCCATTATTTCTAGCAGCAATAGTGTTACTTAGGGGTGTTTATTCAGAGTTGCTTGAAGTGGCAGCTTTGACACCATAAGGGCTGCTATTGGAGCGCCAAGGGTGTAATTTAAGATGAGGATCTAGCACACAAGCACCTGTATATCCTTGCTGTGATTCAGTTCAGACGAAACATGATGAATTAGAGTTCATTATTTTGAGTCTGTATTTTTGCTTTTTGCAGGAACTTCAGTGAATAAGTGCATTTTCAGAGCACACACAGCTGGTACCTCAACAAAGACACAAGCTTGAGTTATCTTTTCTAAACGGATCTTTTCAAATTAATTCTTCAAATATGCTGAATGTACAAATGACAGTCTCAGCAATAATCCATTGTACAGGAGTCAAGTCAAGTGATGTAGCATTCAGTAGCACACTGCAAACTCAAAGAGCGCTAATTCCAACGAGACCTTCCAGAAAACTGAAATAGCACATTTTCTTTGACATTAGCTGGCTAACAGTCAGACTTCAATCTGTCTGCCATGAACTCTGTTTCCACTCTCCTCCATCCATCACATCTCTTCCACTGCAACTTTGATCTGTGGTCATGATGACCACATGAATGGTATTCAAAGGCTTTGTTTGTGTGGGACCCCATTTTGGGACTACAGCATAATTCTGTGGCCCCAGACAATAACAAAGACATACAAAGTGTACCCAGTATAATGACTTAGTTTGACCCCACTCAGGCTCCTGGTCTACAGTTTAGGAACATCTAAAGCAGAAGTAAAGCAGAAGTATTCTAAGTAATTTGCTCATCTATATCTTCTTAAAGAGGGAGGGAGCTGGGGCCAGAAGCTGGTTCGTGACAATATTTGCAGCTTACAGCTATTCAGAGCATTGATGACTATCCATTCCTTCCCTAACCAGGATAGTTTGAGTTCCTTAGAATTTCCCAGGGTACAAGGTCTCTTAAGAAGGAACAAGAATCCTTGAGAAAGGAGTGACAGCAATATTAGTATCTGCCATCAACTCCAGAAGATAGCTAGTTTGGCAGAAAACTATATTTAGGGGAGCAGTGCCAGAATAGGAGACTATCTCCATGCAGAATAGATTCTTACTAGCCCAAGATCACTGAAGGAAGTGATGCACACTGGAATTACAGAAGCTTCAAGCTGCTACAAGTTTTTAAATACCACCAGTGTTCTAATAACTTGGCCTGATCAAGGGGCATTAGAACAAATAAAAACCAAATTCAAGAGAAGATGCAAACAGTCATCAGATTTTTTTTGCTGTCATTCATATATTTTGAAGCATCTTCAGTCTGACTAATTTAATTGGCAGGACAAAAGGATTTGAGGTGAGGGAAAGCTGTCTCACTAGGACTTCAGGAAGACATCGTGGGGAAACATGCATGGGGTGTGTCTCCCTGCTGATATAAACACTGCAAATGGAATAACCAAGGAACATGCAAACTCTGAAATAACCCCTTTCATGGCAATACACGTCTTTTTATTTTATTTATTTATTTTACAATTTTATACCCCACCCCTTCTGCAGAGCAGCTCGGGATGGCTTAAAATTTAAACCAACAATATAAAACATATAAAATACTAATATAAAACCACATGGTGAAGCCATAAAAATATAAACAGAAAACACCCCCCCACCACCCTAGCCTTCAACCCCCCCAACCCATCCCTCCCTCCCTCATCCGTCCCCTCCGCCAAATGCCTGGCGGAACAGCCAGGTTTTGCAAGCCCGACGAAAAGTCAGTAGGTCCGGGGCCAGGCAAGCCTCCTCCAGGAGGAAGTTCCACAGCTGAGGTGCAGCCACCAAGAACGCCCTCTCCATAGTGGCCCCTCGATTTACTCGGGGGACCTCCAAGAAGGCACCCCCAGTGGACCACAGGGGCCGATTGAGGACCTGAGGAGTGAGGTGGTCCCACAGATAGGTCAGGCTGAGGCCGTGTAGGCCGAGGCTTTAAAGGTAAGAACCAACACCTTGAATCGGGCCTGGAAGAAAATAGGCAGCCAGTGCAGAGAATGAAGCATTGGCATAATATGCTCTCGACCCTGTAAGGAGCCAGGCCGCCACACTCTGCACCAGCTGCAACCTCCGGACCATCACCTGGGGTAGCCCCACATAGAGCCCGTTGCAGTAGTCCAGTCTCGAGGTAACAAAAGCATGAATGATGGTAGCCAGGTCGGAGTCTGAGACATAAGGCTGAAGCCGTCAAACCAGATGCAACTGTCAGAAAGCCCCCTTCACCACCATCTCTGCCTGGATATCCAAGCGGAGCCAGGAATCCAGGAGCACCCCTAGACTCTGCACCTGGGAGACCAATGGGGGACAAACCCTGTCAATGACGGGGGAAGTCACACCTGCCGCTCTTCCCACTAACATTACCGCCGTCTTGTCAGGATTCAGATTCAGTCCTCTCTGCCTCATCCAGTCCCCCACAGCCATCAAGCATTGGGAAAGCACAGAGACTGCCGAGTCTGGGTCCGATGAATATACGAGGTACAGCTGGGTGTCATCAGCATATTGATAACAACTCACTCCGAACCGCCTCATGACCTCACCTAATGGCTGCATGTATACATTGAACAAGAGCAGGGACAGAATAGAACCTTGTGGGACACCACACGAGAGGTCACAGGGGGAAGATGGCTTATCCCCCAGCACCACCTGTTGGGTCCTACCGACTAGGTAGGCATGGAATCCTGCCCAGTCCCACAAGTGAGTCAACAACAGCCTGCGATCAACCATGTCAAAAGCAGCCAAGAGATCCAATAGAACCAGTAAGGTTGAACATCCTTGGTCCATCTCCCGGTGCAGGTCATTGACCAAGTCCACAAGCACTGTCTCATTGCCATACCCTGGGCAAAAGTCAGACTGGGAGGGTTCTAGGTAGCTGAGGCCATCTAGATGCTCTTGGAGCTCCTGAGTCACCACCCATTCAATAACCTTCCCTAAAAAGGGAAGATTAGAGACTGGTCGATAGCTGGTGAGTGAACCAATGTCAACTGATGGTTTCTTGAGCAGAGGCCGGACCACCACCTCCTTCAAACATTCCGGCAGTCTACCCTCTCAAAGGGAGGTTTTGATCACCGCCGCCAGCAATAGCCCTAATGTCTCCCGGCAGGTCTGAACCAGCCAGGATGGGCACAGATCCAGTTCACAACAGATGACCATAATTGCCCCCAGAACATCCACAGCCCCTGCTGGCAGCGCCTCCAGAAACAGATCCCATGAAACCAAACCAGACAGGGCTTCCACACCATCTGACTGTCTTCTTTCTGCAGAAACTACAGCACCGAAATCATGGTTAATCCGAGCAATCTTACCTGCTTCACAAACATGTCACAGCAGGTCCTGGAAGATTCAATGCCCAGGTGGAGGGAGGCCGGACTGACCAGCTCCCTTACCAGCCAGAACAGCTCCGCTGGACGAGACTTTGTGGCTGCTATGAGAGCAACAAAGGTTTCCTTCTTTGCTGCCCTCACTGCCATGGCATAAGCCCATAAACTAGCTCCGTGCCACAACCTGTCGGCTTAGCCTGAGAACGGTGCCATCATCGCTCTAACCGCTGCCCTTCCTGCATCAAGCACCGCAGCCCCTCAGTGAACCAAGGTAACCTGTGGTGCAGGAGCCCGAGGAGCAGACACACCTTAGAGCTGTCCAGTTGATGGCCTCTGCCAGCAAGGTGTTCCAAGCCAGAACAAGGTCCTCAACTGAACAGCAATTGAGATCAGAGGGTAATTCCCCCAGAGCAGTCCGGAACTGATTCGGTTCCATCAGTCTCTGGGGGCAAGTCAATCAAATAGGCTCTGCACCTCTCTAGGGGCAGACATGTGCTGGGAGCCTGACCTGGAGGAGGTAATGATTCGTCCATGACAAGGGCATTGTTAATACCTCCTCCACCAACAGATCCCTCGCCTCAAGGCCAGTGCAAAACACCAAGTCAAGAGTATGCCCCCCACCATGTGTCGGGTCGATGACCATTTGGGACAGGCCCATGGTTGCCATGGTGGCCATGAACTCACACTCCACTCCCGCAAGACCAACATCAATGCGAATATTGAAGTCCCCCATGACCAAGGTCCTCAGGGAGTGCAACACCACCTCCGACACCAGTTCACCAGTTTTTAGTTTCAAACATTTCAGAGTATAGTTTTCAAATGATTTCAGTGTTGTTGGGGCCTTCACAGTCATGAGGCAGGGCATCTCTATGGAGTTTCTCTGCATCAGCGGTGGACTCAGCATAACTGCCAACATGCAGACCAAAGTTGCATCAGTGTCTGTGGTGCTCCTCGAGGGTCCATGGAACAGAATATTTATAAAATCAAGTGTCTGGAATTTAGGGTAAGAAGCTGTTGATGAGATGATTTGTCTTATTCTGATGAAAGAACACCATGATGAATAGCTGGTGCTGAATATGTTCTAAGAGATTATCCTTGTTTTAAACAAACTGAGTACGCATCATATATTAGTAAATTGTTTTGGAGTTCTCCTGAATTCTTCAGGCCGCTTTTAAACAAGGCGCTGAAAAGCCTCACTTTTCAGACTTTCAGAACTTGCCTTTTCAAAGCACGGCATCTCCAGCTGCCGCCACTGCAAGCAACACGAAGCACGTCACTTCCGGCAGCGTGGGGAGCATGTAAACACTCCCCATGCAGCTTTTCTCTCAACATGGGTGTTACGGGTTTGGGGGTCCTCTACCCCACTTTCCTGGGTTGGGTGACTCAATTTCCCTCACTTGCAGGCCACCTGAACCAGTTCTCTCTCTGGCTGATTCAGTCCTGCACAGGGAGAAATCCTTTTGCCCCCCAAGGTCCCAGAAAGCTTCCCGTTCACACACTCTTTCTCTGGAGTTCGCAAGAGCTTGAAAGCTCAAGTTGCTCACTTGTGTTCCCAATGTTAGACCACAGGCATTTCTTAATAAAGATAAGAAGAAAGTTTATTGATTACATAAGCAAGAATAATTTGACACAGAGTGGCTAATAAAGTAAACAGTAAAATAAAGCATTCCTATTCTATACTGAGTAATTCCCTACATAATATCTTACCCTACAGAAAATCCATAAGCTTGAGTCCATTCTCAGTCAGTGATGTAAATGACTGGGCACTGATTCTTAGGTTGGTTAGATTCAAAGTCCTTTCTCTCAGCGCATCTTCTGACAAGCAGGCTCATCCGAAGCTCAGCTATTCAGAGGTTACATTCCATTCCTAATTGTTCCCCCTTTGGCAAAGGTCTGCGCCTTTTATATGTTTTCCAGTTTCTTTGTTTAACTTTTCCCGCCCAGGGAAGTTTGGAGAGCTGTGTGGCCTGTCGTCATGTAGGCAAAGGAAGAGCTTAATTTGCACTCAAATGATTCTGTCTCGTTCTTGCGAGGAATACACGTTAGCATGGCTTTTGTCTCTCTCCCTTGCATGAATTGAGTTTCCTGTTCTCAGTTTACATTAAATGATTACATGAAGCGAGTTTTCAGTTCTTATCTTTAACATTACATACATGTGTAAGTTCCCAGATTTATATATTTGTTAGACCTATAATCCAGTATCTCTCCTGTGTGACAGCAGGGCTCAGGAGACACTTTTCAGAACTTCGTTTAAAACTGGCCTCATCAGAAGCAATAAGTAAAGTTCTCTTTATATCCTGGCATTGACAAAACTCCACTTTCAGTTAGAGCTGACACAAAATGGTTTGCTGCTGAGCAACAGGAAAGAATGCAGTAACTGGCATTCCAGGGGGAGGCCACCAATGGGCCCCCAGGATTCCTTGGTGTCACCTCCAGAAAACCAGTAACCAAGACACGATATCTACCCTGTCTGATGTGTGGATCCGGCCTGCTTTCACTACTTACTTTTAGCAGTCAATTCTATAATATCCTGCCAACCATCTCCAAATAGAAAATGTAACTCCTGTATTTCGATTCAAAATGTGTGTTGTTAGTACCTAGGAAACCTAGCAATAAACACAGTGGATATGTTTACTAGTGAATCTTTTTTTATTCACGTGATGCACGTAGGGAAAAATAATCCAAACTATGCATACACAATGCTGGGCACTAGGCTAGGAGTTACCACTCAGGAAAAGGATCTGGGGGTGGTTGTGGACAATACAATGAAATCCACCGCGCAGCAGCAGTAAAAAAATCAAACAGAATGTTAGGAATTATTCAGAAGGGGATAGAGAATAAAACTGAGGGATGTCATAATGCCTCTATACAAATCAATGGTGTGACCGCACCTCGAATATTGTGTGCAGTTCTGGTCACCCCATCTCAAAAAAGACATAGCTGAACTAGAAAAGGTACAGAGAAGGGCAACAAAAATGATCAAAGGCATGGAAGGACTCCTGTAGAAGGAGAGGCTTGGTAGGTTG
>QEPC01008874.1:3304440-3323318 GCA_003113815.1 Sphenodon punctatus
CTCCTTACTCACGCCCAGGGATGGGCTGTTCCCCCCCTCTTGGCCTGAGTGTTGTCGAAAGAGGGGAGGTTTGGTTATAAGGGACTGTCAGCGGAAGGTACGTCCGGGCAGGACCAGTGTTAATAAGTTATTCGTAGTAAATTGGCATACTGGACCCAGGATTGCTATTGCAATGACCCACCAACAGTTGAATTGTCATTGAATAAATGAGTGCAGCCAGCATTTAAACCAATACATGCCTCCAAGTCTCATTTGGGGTGCGTCGACAGGACGCATTGTGTAGCAGGCAGATGCACTGTATCACGTGGTCTGACTGCCCAGAGTGGGTTAAGGCTGCTCAAGACATGATAGCCTGCCCAAGGCAGCTTGCGTGGCTGCACCCAGAGATGACTTTAAGATACTTTTGCATTCCTGTGCTCAGGTGCATGCTTCCCTACAGCCTCAAGGTGTCATTTCAGCAGATTATTAAACAGCACCAGCAATGTACTGAGGTTGCTGTGGTGTAAGTGCATCCTGGCCATCCCCTTTTTCTGCCAGGATTATTCCCCATGTTGTGGGCTGAGCAAAAGATTAGTAGAGAGAGGCTGTGCTGTGCTTTCTCTGTGCTACTTACTCATTCCTCTTCCACAAGGGGAATCCTCAGAGGGGAGGGTCACATGTGCCCTCTTTATTGCTGCTTTGAAAGACTAGAACATCACAAAGTACCAGCGGTGGATGAGAATCTAGCCTATGGTTTTAAAGAGAGTAATAGCTTTATCTCAGGGAGGGGTTTTGTTATGAAAAGACAAAACAAAACAACAAACACAGCACTCTTGCACAAGCTTTGCCTGCTATCCCCAAACCTCGGAGCTGAGTATCAGCAGCAGCTGGCAACTCCAAGTTTCAGTCTCTGCACATTGGTACACAGTTTTGGGTCACTGTACTAGCTCACCATTGTAATCGGATTTGGGGGTTCTCTCTTTAGCAGTCCCCCCAAAGCACCACTGGATCAGCCAAGTTTCAATTACCCCACTCCCAGTCACCACTGAACATCATTCTCCCCAGAATGTGCCAGCCTGTAAGGGGTTAATCCTTTGTCACCTGTGTCTCAGTGTTGCCCAAAGAAGAGAAATAGGATTTAAAGCTTCATTTAACTCAAAATCCCCTCCACTGAGTTCTCTAATGTCAGTACCACACAAACATGCAAAGCTTAGTTAAAACAATTTTAATTTGTAAATCAAAATAGTCAGTGCAAGATTAGTTACAAGAGTGCAATAAACAAAATATAAGGATAAGACAAAGCTACCTTACTTTGTGAGTTCCCAAGCTAAAATCTTACCCCCTCTATAGTAGGGCTGTAACTCAGTCTTCTTTGGAATTTACCAAGGATTGTTACATTCTGCCTCAGTTTGCTGAGTTCCGAAGTTCCAAAGAAGGGCCCCGAAACTTCGGAACTGGGCAAAATCTCAGCCAGGTGCAGGAAGGGGGGCCAGTGGGCTGCAGGTGCAGTGAAGCAGGCAGTAGGTAGCCAGGTAAGTGAAGTAGGCAGCGGTGGCATGGGAACGGAGGCCAGGGAAGAGGGCTAACGGGACTAGAAAAGGGGTGGCACTCACCAAAAGCTGCAGGGAGCCGGGCGTATTGCTCGCTCTGGACTCTGCCGCAGTGCATTTAACTTTTGAGGGAGGACGGTTTGTCTTCTGAGCATGCTCCTAAACCTGTCTGGGAGCATGCTGGGAATGTAGTCTGGGAACAAGCTGGACTACCTTTTCGGGCATGCTCCAACAGGGAGTTTAATGTATTTTAATGTATTTTTGTGTTTTAATAATATAAGTCACCCTGAACCCTTGGGGAAGGGTGGGGTAAAAAATTGAATAAATAAATAAACCCATGTCCTTGTGCTCCCAACTGGAAGAAATATAATGGTGGCAGTTCTTTCCTCCTGCCAGTAAACATGCAACGTGATTGGTGGCTAACTGCATCCATCAGACTGATGGCTCCAGGCCAGCATTAGCAATATAGGAAAGTACGCATAACCACCTAATGGAAAAGGGCTCTGGGAAGGAGCAGAAAAGGAACACTGTGTTTTGGCACTTTGTTTACCCGTCGCATTCCCTGTGGAGAGTGGATGGGTACATTCCACAGTAGTGTAAAGCTGAGCACTTGGGAAATTTTTTTACTACTCTGGGCTGTAGTGCAGGCCAGAGAAGTCTGACAAATTTAGAATAGACCCACAGGCTACACTGAATACAAGTAGGCCAGAACCCAGGCAGAGCACATTTGTTTCTTTCCCTTTTCCCCATGTGTTTGACCTTCCGAGGGTCCCAGCACACACACACATTGATTCAGTCAGTCATTGTATATTAGAAGTGCTTTGCTTTTAGGAGGGGACATTCCCTACTGCTGGGTTTCACACAAAAACTAGTTTATTTTCTCCTGCTCAAAGATGAAATCCAAAGTAAGGTTAGATCATACATTCTGAACCCATTCTTCTAGAGCAGAATTTGGCAAAGTGGGCAAACTTTGGCTCAGAGCCACATGCAGCTGTTTGGCCCCACTGTGGTAAATGGAGGCGGCTCTCGGGATTAGGAATTTTTGCCCAGCCTTGTTCTAGGGTCTTTGGCTACAGCCACCTCTATCTTAATTAACAAGTGGACACTACGGGGACTGATATAGAAAGCCAAGATTTGAGATAATGAAGGCTATAAAATCCAGCAACACGTTATTTCTTTCTCTTCACCTTGCGCTCAGCAGACTACAAAAACGTGTTAGTCTAGGATAGATACACAGAAGAATAGTTTCAGTTCCCCCAAGGAAAGGTTTTATTTTTAAAAAATTTGGACCCGATATTGATAGAATTATTTTAAACTGTGAAAGCCTGGTGGGAATGCAAATACAGCAGATGTGTGCTGTTGCCCCAACATGGGGCAAGAGCTTCTGACTTCAATGAGGAAGTGAAGGGAACAGGTGCGCAAACGGTCCAGATCCAGATTGTACACAGCAAATGATGGGAATCAAGCCTGATTTTTAAAATCCTTTAATAATATTTTAAATGCAAAAAGGGATTTTGACAAAGTAGGGATGCTTGGTTAAATATTTGTTTCTTATCTTAAAACTGTCCCTCTAGCAAACCACCCCACAAAAGCAGCAGATACTGGCAAACAGATTGGATGGCAGTTTGGAAACAATTTTAGCAGTTCACGCAATTTAAAAACAACATTAGCTTTCAGGCAGGCCAACGTCTGAAAGCTAAAAATAGGAAGTTTGGGGCGAAAAACAGGAAAATTGAGTTCAAGGGAAAGGATGCATTTTAATGCCATCAACAAAAAGAGTCCAATCCGCCTCAATTAGACATAATCATTTGAGAATTTGATAGAGCCATAAGCTGCAGCATGCTCTTCAAGAGATTTACAAACCACCAACAAAAACGAGGCCACTAACCCATTCTCGACAATACAATATGCCTCACACTAGCTTTATTCCATCAGCAATAGAGGATTTATACAAACACCAATAGTCACTAAAGTAAGTAAAATCACATTTTTAAACAAGAATCTTTTTCCTCCCCATTACTGAAAACGGAAGAAAACAACAGCAGCAGCAACAACAAACAAAAACAATAACTCAAATAGAAAAAAAGCTTCATGTCTGACAACTCAAACATGGGGTTAGTTGATGTGACCTTTACATCCACAATATTTAAAGAAGGGGGCACTCTACCCCACACAGAGTAGAATCTACTCTTCATGCACTTAATGTACAGAGTGCTTTTCCAGACCCCCTAATTTCAGGCTCTGTGTGTGGAATTATCCCCATTATCATGAGGGTAAATCACTTAGTTAAATTGCTTCTTAAGCTATTTAAGTAGTACCAGACTGAAACCTATCTGGGTCTGATCTTGTTCCCGTTAAGGACAGGGCCCTTAGAGGAAAGCCAATGAAGACAGGGAGAGAACAACAATATCCATGAGAGCATTAGACATTAGAAGTGAACTCTGAGGTGACTCTTCTCTTCTGGGAGACAGTACATACCTTACTCCGACCCAAACCCCGATAATATGTATTTTAATGTATTTTTGTGTTTTAATATTATAAGTCACCCTGAACCCTTGGGGAAGGGTGGGGTAAAAAATTGAATAAATAAATAAACCCATGTCCTTGCACTCCCAACTGGAAGAAATAAAATGGCGGCAGCTCTTTCCTCCTACCAGTAAACATGCAACGTGATTGGTGGCTAATTGCATCCATCAGACTGATGGCTCCAGGCCAGCATTAGCAATATAGGAAAGTACGCATAACCACCTAATGGAAAAGGGCTCTGGGAAGGAGCAGAAAAGGAACACTGTGTTTTGGCACTTTGTTTACCCGTCTGCTATAGTAGAGCAGAGATTCCCAAATTGGAGGCTGGGATCCAAAGTGGGGTCACACCAACTGCAGGTGAGGTCGGTATCCCAATGGAATTTTTTTAGCACAATTCTGATAATCCATTTTGCGCATACGCAAAACAACGAACTCTTTTTTATCATTCCGATTGGAAATCAGAACAGAATTTTGTCCATTCCAAAAAAATTTCTTCAGAACGATCAAAACTCCTGGTTCTGACAGAGCCAGGAACCAAGGTAGACATTTCGCTTCAGCCCAAAAGAACAATCTGGACTCCCTCACAATCTGCTAGGGGAATCACCTTCAAAGCCAATTTAGCATTTGCCCAAGCATTTAATTAGAAGTACACAAGCACTTCATAATATCTCTATTTATTCTACTGCTTCTCTACTGACACGTTCACCAAGATTAATATAATCAATAAAACTATGGATATGTTATCATTCAGTTTCACGATTGGTGTAAGTGGTAGTGGGAGGGCACTAAAAGGGAGCATACATCATGCAGAATGCAGTGTGCTAACCCTGTGGATGTGAATGGCCATGACAGCATTTGATAAATGGACAAATGATTAGCGTTTCCTCAGATCACTGTCCCAAAAAGCAATGCGCACAGATGTCCAGGATGCATAGCTCACCAATCAGGCATGTTACATGATGGTATATCATCCATGGAACAACTAATGGGGAGAAACTATTGGGTATCCACTCAAACACACAGCATCATAAATGTCTGTACAACTCACTGCATGATCATGGAGTCATCATCAGTTTCAACACACGATTGATTAGCACATGTTTATCATTATGTCTAGTAACAAACCTATATTTGTGCTTTCACACAAACAGAAAAAAACAGGGGTAGGACAATAGTTACTACTCGCAATAATTGCAAGCGGAAGGAACCTAAGGCTGCTTGCTGATGTTACAGGGACGGGATGGGGGGACTTCCTTTAGCAAAACTTACGAGAGGGAGATATCGTGAGTCCCCAATCATGGGCAAAGGGATTCTATCATTATTTTCTCCTTCTCCCATTAAAATCAATAACGTGATGCAGAGCCCTGCATTGCGTTATTGATTTTAATGGGAGAAGGTGAAAATAGCAATAGAATCCCTGTGCCCATGATTGGGGACTCAGGTGATGTTCCTCTTGTTAATTTTGCTAATGGAAATTCCCCCTGCCCTCCTGTAACACTGGCAAGCAGCCTAAAATAGGATTTTTGAAAGCCTAGATTTCTAATCTTTAAAGTGCAAGAAACCTGCATCTTTTAAAAAACCTTAGATTCTCCTCACTGAAACTTTTCCCTATCTTTATTAAGAAAATCATTTTGGTAATGAGCAGACTCTATCTCTACAGTAAAATTTGATCTCCTCTTAATGAAATTTAGTGTCATTTACAAGGTGGGGAAATGCAATGACAAAAAAGTTATTTCTTTTAAATACAACTATATTTCATTGTTTATTTCTCTTTATTTCATTGATTAAAGCAATGGACCAAGTCCTTAGCTGCTGAAAACTGAGACACCATTTACCTCTCATTTACCAAACTTGAGGCATTGGCCCATAGTTCAGGGGAATTTTTATCCTGTAGAATTGAGAGAAGTGAATTTATCCAGCCCAGTGGGTAGGACTGGGTAACACATGACTTACTTTATAGAGCCAAAAAAGACAGCAAATGTACTATGAGTACCAAAGGAAAGAAAGGACATGGGATACACACTGAGCAATGTGTCCCTATATACATGGAGTACAAAATCTTTCTTGCTGAAAAAGTCATAACTGTACCTCATCAGAAATTGCTGTCATCCTATTTAAACAATCCCAGTGAGAGGTTCACAGGGCTGAAAATTGTATGTCACAGGCCCTCTGTTCCTATTATGATGCTCTGTTTTCCTTCAAAGGTTTGTACTTCTTCCAAAACCATCTATACAGGAGTGTTGGGTGACAAATCGAGGGTTAAGTTGGAAGGGGATGAGGTCTATAGTGTATTTATTTGGTACATAATACAACAAATATTTGTGCCTTATGCTATGGAGTCTGTGGAGACATGCCTTTTAAAACTCACTGCAAGTAATGCTTCTTATACAGCATGTGGTTTGCCCATGGTGATGGCTCTGCTCAGTGTTCTGTGTGCTATGAAGAGAATGAAATAAAGTCCTCATTTTTGGACTTAGCTTCATCTGTTGCTGACCTACTGCTTTGGCCCATGGAATATGAATCATGATTTTTTTTGAAGGATGCTTCTACTTTCCTTATTTTGGAAAGCTTGCAGGCTTACTATAGCCACTCAGTAAATGGTAAGCCAGAAGGAGTATAAAAGAATCAACTCTTTTGGGCAGGTGAAAGTATATTTACGAAGTAATTAGGAAAACAATATTATGCCAACAAGCCAATGAAATTATTTCCATTTGGCTTTCACTTTGAATGGATAGATTGTTTTGTTTTAATGGTGGATCGTTTACAAGAATTTATGAAATAATGAAAAGTGAATTTATTAAAAGGTTATTTATAAAAGACCCCAGAAATGGTGTAGGAGTTGCCCGTGTAAGAGAGTGTCTCTCTCTCCATACAATAGTGCAGCAGTTCCAATTAGTGAGGGGTTTTGGACCCTTAAGCATCACATCTATAAGAGTGTGACTAACCTGGCTGACTTCAGTGGAAGTACATATATGCTTAAAGTTAGACTTGCTTAAGCAGTTGTCTGAATCAGGACCTTCTGGAGCCTCCTTGGTTTAAAAGTGAAAGGGATCTACTGGGAAGGCATTGTCTGTGATGGGCCCTTGACTTTGGAACCCACGTTCATTATCGGTCCCAAATAGTTTGTATTTGGCAACATGCTGCAAAGCCCACCTTTTTTACTTGATGCTTTTTTTAGGATGGGTCTCTCAAGAGGGAGGCAGGGTACTTTTTTGTCAGCTAGTCCTTTCATGGGAAGTGGGATTTTCTGCTGGATTGATTTAATTTTACTCTTGCATGGATTGTATTTATAACCATTTTTAAACTGGGAAACTATAATATAATAATATATAATACGTGGCAACTCAAGAATTAGTTCTATTGATAGGCAGAATTCAAGTCTTCTCGGGGCAGAAGGTTTAAAATAGGGATGAAAACAGAACCAGTTAAAGTAATGAAAATCATGAGAGGCTGCCTAGGAGATTACATTTATGGCCCCTGTGATGATAGACAACAGGCTTTCTAGGCTTATTGAACAAATGCCACTTTTTCACCAGAGCTGTGTACACACTCACGGAGCATGGACTTGACTTAGCTGACTGGAGGATGAAGGTACCAACCTTTGCTTTGCCTGGAGTTCTGATAACGTGGGGCTGACCTGCGGTAAACTGTGGTCTTCCGTCTATAGGTGCGTGGTGAACCCTTGAGATTCTCAGAGGGGATTCTCGATATGTGCACAACACATTGTGCTACTTCTTGTTTGTCATTTGATTAGTATGGTCAAGAGAAGAGCCCAGTTGAGGTGCACCCAGATGTTGAACTGCACAAGGAAGTTTGAGAGGATCACTCATGACTCAGGTGTGAAAATCAGATACTTTCTCGTGGAACAGATTTCATGACTATTTTGTACTACTGTGGCGGCAATCACTGTGACAATGGGTGCCTTCACACGGACAGCTGCCCTACCTTTGTCCTACCTCACCCCCGGGTGGGCCATCTGTTTTAAGGCCTCCCCCCACCCCACCCCCAATGTGCAGACGTAGCAGAGACAGGGCAGGCTGGGGCTTTCTTGCCAGGAGTGCTCCAGAACATCCTGGAGCACCGCCATCATAACTAGCAACCCACCCCTGGGGCACCAGTCAGAGGCAGGGCTGCCGTTCATCTGCTTGGCAGATGGCTGCTTAAGCCCTGCTTTTGGCCAGGAATTGCACTGGCAACAACATAGTATTTCAGGTGATCTGTCTGCGGGGTGTGCATGTCGTTTTTGTTATATCAACCACGAAAATGAAATTTGTCTTTTTCATTATTGTTATTGCAATAACAAAAATGACAAAAAATAATAATGAAATCAATAATGATAAATAATGAAAGTTGTTATTAATTTTGTTATTGCCTAGCAGCCTGACAGGTGTTTTGTGGAGGGAAATGCCCTGCTCTGTGGGCAGGAGGGGCGGGATATAAATTTTAAATAAATAAAAAATGTGGTGAGGAGAGGAGGGAGCGGACATCTCGGAGCCAGAAACAGTGTTGAACTCTTGAACTGGGGCTGTGATGGGAAGGGAAAGACCTGATTGATGTAATCGCTGGCCAATGAGCAGCGAAAGCAGGTCCCAGGCAGTTGAATGGCACCCTGTGATTTCTCAATGCCTCCTGCCTCCCAGAACCAATCAGGGTGCTCTGGGGTAGGGCACTGCAACTCTTTACACTGCAGGGCTGGGCTGTTTGACTCTGGTTCTGTGTTAGCTATTGCTCTGTCAGGGTGCATTTGCAGAATCTGTTAGTGCTTGTACTAAAAATCCTGCCATATATATCCCTACCACCTTACCTTTCCAATCCTTATTCCTTACCCTTACATTTTATCTTTTTCCTTCCCCTGCCTGTCTCCCCCTGTACACACATATATAGAGAGATAGATATAGCTAGTATAGATTATATATATATATTATACATAGGTTAGGTTTGTCCAAGTTCTTATGCAATGCACAGTGTGACAGGCTAGCTGGCTGTACCTGACTAGAGAGTCTACGTGCGCAAGGCACAAGCTAAATCTAACTGAGAAGAACAGGAGTGAGAGTGAGAAAGTCCACAGTCCTTACTGAATACCTGACTGGGAGAGTTTTCATATGAGAAGTGTCTAGAGGCAAGAACCCCAAAACACTCTGCAATGGTTGTAGTTATAACATGCTGTTTGCCATAGCCTGTTGGTTTAATAATAAAGACACAAAACAGGATAGGCTTGTTTGTATTTATTTATGGAACTCTCTCATTACAGGAGAATTGTGTTCAATGGCAATGGTCCCTTCGCTGCCGCCCGGTGGCAGTGACGGCCTTTTTGCTGCGCCCCCACCCTGCTTGGAAATGGAGGCAGGACACAGGGCTGAAAGTAGGGGAGCATACCTTTCCCCCCCCCCCTCTTTTGGGCGCCACACTGAGACGGTGCTCCCTGGCAGGGTAAAAACTGGGAGCCGCTGGAGCAGAGCTGCCCAGGTGGGTTTCTAGGCAACCCAGTCCGGGCTGGAATTTTGAGCGTGAAAATCGTGTTGTTTGATTGGTGCACCACCTGGAGAGGGCAGTGCTGGATTCTTGTTGTGCCGCTGCCTCCTCAGTCGGGAGTCAGCGGTGCGTAAAGCAGCAGCAGCAGCAGGGTGACCTTCCAAGCCCCAATGGAGGCGCGACTGGCACAAGGAGCCGCAGGAGAATTTGGAAGGCAGTTGCAGGCAGCGGAGTGCAGGACAGGCATGGGGGCAAGAAAAAAGAAGGGGAGCAAGCCCCCCCCCGCGGAAAGGACACCTGGACTCCCCACGTGGCAGGAGACCAAGGGCCGGTGGCTTGATTTAGCTTGTGCCTTGCGCACGTAGATGGGAGGGGACAGCCTGAGCACCAGGGGGGCTCCAATGCCCTGGGATCAGACCATGCCTCGCCGTCACTGCAGAACTGTGTGGCATGCTGCAAGGCCCTGCTGTTGAGCATGATGACAGCAGGGGAGGGAGGTGGTTTGGCTGAGTTGGCTCCCCCTTATGAGCACCGCTTATTACACACCCCGGCAGTGGGGCTGGAGGTGGCAGACCCTCCGCGAAGGGAGGGCACTGGGTCAATCCCCCAGTGAGGTACATTGAGGACCCCCCCACACCAAGATGCAGGAGAGCAGCCCCCCAGGCTGGTGGGGCTGGGGGACCCCCCGATTCGACCCAGGTTGGCAGGGCCAGGGCGGCCCTCATAGCCCCCGAGTCAACCCTCATGCCCGCCGGCCTGATGGGACTCCAGGCATCCCTCTGGCCTCCGCAGGCAGCATGGCCGCATCCCCTGCTACCAATGGTGGACGCAGGTCAAGCGAGTGCGGGAGCATCTGCCACTCCAATCCCAGCTAGTGGGAGTGGGATTGGAGTGGGTGGGGGGACCCCCCACTCCCACTGCTTCCCATAGATGGTGGCGAGTGCTACAGGCCCACTGGTGTGGGGGTGCAGCAAGGACAGATGGATGACAAGCTGCGCCGACAAGTAGAGGTACTTGAGAGAGCACTTCAGGGCATGAATGAACATCGACTGGCCTGCGCACCTGCCACAGAGATGATGGCACTTTGGGGAGCCCAAGGCACGTTGGGGATGCTCAACCCAACCAGGGCGGGAGTGGTAAGGTCACCGGTGCCAGCTCTGACCAGCTGGTGGGGAGACCTCAGTGGTTGGTCACGGGGGCCCCAGGGGCCATATCAGTTGCAGGCGCTGCCCGCACCCCTTGTCCTGGCCCAGCATGTGGGTGTGGGTGTGTGTGTGTGTAGTCTGCTGGTCAGCACAGCGGGGTCATCCACACAGCTGTTATGGTGGAATGGGGTGTAGGTGCCAGTGGGCCGACCTGGGGTGCCCGCTCAGGGCGGCTTCACACTGCCAGCGTCACCTGTTCCCTTGCAGCCAACTCAGGCAACCCAGGCGGTGGCCCCCCTAGCCCCTGTGACAGTCACAGTCTCCCAGGGTAGTTCTATGTTGGCCCCTCCATTACAGGCGAGCCAGGCGCTGCAGGTGTAGGTGCCCCAGCCTCCCCGGTGGCCTTGGCACAGTCGCATGGGGGTGACATGGGCTGGTGGGATATGTGCTGCTGTCGTCCCCTATTGGGCCGCATTTGCTACAAGTCACCAGCGCATTTGCTACCAGTCACCAGCGAGAAGATATGGCAGGGTGAGTTTGTGGACCTTTTTGCCCCTTTGTTCCGTGACCCATGGGGTTCCGTAGCCCCATGTAGAGTGTGTTTTGTAAGTAAGTAAAGCTTTATTGTTTAGGCCATTGGCCATAAAAAAAATCATTACAAGGGTAATGGAAAGTACAAAACTCAAATTACAAAAAAATGCATTATAAATTTCCATAGGCCATAGGGCCTTAGTCAAGAGTAGATAAGCATATTTTAAATTTAAAATTTGGCTTACCCTTCTCGGGGGTTATAGCGTCAGCATTTGTCCCCTGCTTAAACATCCCCTGGGTGATAAATACATTCATCATCAGCCCACTAATCAATATCCCCTTATCCGGACTACAAAATATTAAACTTTACTGCATAACCAAAATTATTACAGTATATAGTACAATACAGTAAAATAAAATATAAGCACAAATGAACACACCATCCACTGGAACATAGCAATGAGATCTGAGAACAATTCAGAACAGTAATGCAATCTGTTAGTGGATCCCGAAGACCCAGAGGACAAAAAGGAGAAGGAGCACTTTAAGTGCCCCAAGGCCAATAGAAATTAGTCCAACTGGACTACGACCGTTGCAATCTTTCACGGTGTGGTTATCCAGCCGTACCCTTTCAGGTCGGCAGAACTGCTTAAGTACGCGGATATAGTCTGCAGAGCATACGAGTCTGGCCCCCCTGGGGCCTGGCTTTGTTATGATGAGGAATTCTGGCACTGGGCAGCATTTACCCCTAGCACTAGATGGGATACCCATGTGCCCAACCTCTGGTTGGATTGCATGGTGGATGGGGCCAATGCATCGAGAGCCGACAGTGGACACCTCCTGGCAAAGGGGGGCATCGCCCCCACCAACGATCCTTTTCGTGGCAATGCCAGAAAGGCAGCTGGAGGCCTGGTGGGTCAGTGCTGGGAGTTCGCACAAGCGGGGAAGTGTTCATGAATGACATACAGATACCATCACGCCTGCCCCACCTGTTCAGGCCACCACAATGCCCTAGGGGAAAGTCAGGCCAAAGAGGAAGGACCCAAGTGGGAACACCAGGCAGAGGAGGACAGGGGGGCCTGGGGCAGGCAGCACCGGCGAAGGGCCCCAACGCCAATTAAGGTGGAGCGGCTGGTGGTGACTCTTGAGTGCCACCTGGACAGGGTGGAGGTAGCCTACATAGTGGAGAGCTTCTGGGTGGGATTACGGATACCAGCATGGGAGGTGCAGCCGCTCAAAGCCACCCCCAACCTGAAATCAGTATTGGGGATGGAGCACGTAGTAGAAGAGAAAATTAAGAAGGAGCGAGTGGAGGGTAGGATTGCGGGCCCATTTTCGTCCCTGCGTTTCCCTAACTTGTTAGTGTCCCCACTAGGTGTGGTCCCTAAGAAAGCCCCGGGAGAGATCAGGATGATCCACCACCTCTCTTATCCAAGGGGCGGGTTGGTGAATGATGCCACTCCCAAGGAACTGGCAACAGTGAAGTATGCGTCATTCAACACAGCTGTCTCTCTGGTGAAGGGCTGTGGAAAGGGGGCGCTGTTGGAGAAATGTGACATTAAGTCCGTGTTTTGCCTCCTCCTGGTCCACCCAGATAGCTTCCACGTCCTTGGTGTCCACTTCCAGGGCCAATTTTATTATGACATGGCCATGCCCATGGGCTGCTCGATCTCGTGCTCAGCCATGGAGCGTTTCAGTTCCATGGTTGAGTGGATGATTGAGTGGGTGGTCCGGCAGCGGGCAGATGGAGGGGAAATCACCAAATATTTGGATTATTTCTTGTTCATTGGCAGTACCAACACCAACGAGTGCCAGAGGTTGATGGGGACCTTCCAGGAGATGGCAAATAATTTGGGCATCCCGTTAGCACCGAAAAAGTTGGTGGGCCCTGCCACAGTGTTAAAGTATCTGGGAATAGAGTTGGATACGGTGGCAGGGGTGTCCCGGCTTCCAAGGGAAAAGCTGGAGGACATGCGAGCGAAGATTGGGAGGTGCATGACGGCCCGCAAGGTCACTGCACAGCAGCTCCAGTCCCTCATAGGTAGCTTAAATTTCGTCTGTAGGGTGGTAGCGCCTGGGAGGGCTTTCCTGTCTCACCTGTATACCAAATAGGGGGGTAGCCCCCAGCCGTACCATCACATACGGGTTATGCGTGACATGAAAGACGACCTCCAGACGTGGGTCTCGTTCCTCGCCGATTTCAACGGAGTGAGTATTTGGAGGGAAAGGCTCCTTGTGGAGGCAGAATTCGGGGTCCACTCTGATGCTGCGGGAGGAATGGGTTTGGGGGTAATCTTCAGGGACAGGTGGTGCATGACCCCATGGCCTCAGGCATGGGTGGACAGCGGCATGACATGGGACCTGACTTTCCTTGAGCTCAATCCGATTATCCTGGCGGCTCATTTGTGGCCAGACGAGTTCACAAATTATGTGGTCCTCTTCTGGTGTGACAACCAGGCGGTGGTTCACATTATCAGCTCCCAGTCATCGCATTCCCCGAAGGTGATGGGGCTAGTTAGGGCATTTGTTCTCATCTGTTTGCGACACAACTTATTGTTCCAGGTCAAGCATGTGTCGCGTGTGAATAACGGTGTGACTGATGCCCTTTCTCACTTCCAGATGGAGCGGTTTTGCTCCCTTGCACCTGAAGCCAGACCGAACCCGGAGCCTTTACCCCAGTGGGCATGGACCCTTGGATCCTAGAGTTGTTCTATACTGTACAGGGATCCCTGGCACCTCGCACCAGGGCGGCATATGGACAGGTGTTCATGGAGTTCCAGGGTTATCATTTATTGCGAGGCTGGGCCCTGAGCTTCCTCATCCCCAAGCCACAGATACTTCAGTTTTTACTTGCCATAAAGCGCATTGGGGCAGCTGTGGGCACCATCGGCATTAAGTTGGCAGCGTCAACATTCATGAGCCGGCTTGCAGGCTACCCTTCTCCAGATAGGGGGTTTTATGCTAGGTGATTGATGGAAGCATGGGCCAGAGAGCGTGGCACCCCTCCGGACCACAGGTTGCTCATAACACCGCAGTTGCTGGCTCAGATGTGAGCAACCCTTTCTCACGTCTGTTCAAGTGTGGTCAAAGCCAGGTTGTTCTCTGCAGTGTTCTTGGTTGTCTTCTTTGGAACTTTTAGAGCGAGTGAGCTGGTAGCTGACTCCACCAGAGATAGATCAGCCAGAGTATTGGCTATTGAGGACGTTAGGATGGGAAATAGTGAGGTAATGCTTCACCTGCGGTGATCAAAGATGGATCAGAGAGGTAGGGGATGTACGATCAGGTTGGCACTAGCGGGTTCATCAGGGTTGTGTCCAGTATGGGCACTTGCTGAGTACCTTGTGGAGTGGCCCCCGATCCCAGGTCTGCTCTTTCACCATGCAGATGGTAGCTTCATCACCAGATACCAGCTGATGGCGGTAATGCGTTCGGCGCTATCAGCCCTTAATATCCCGGCAGGACAGTTTGGGATTCATTGTTTCAGGATAGGGGCGGCCAGCTTCGCTACGGCGGCTGGCCTGCCTGAACAGGGAATTAGGGCCATAGGAAGGTGGCACTCCCGGGTGTACTGGACCTATGTCAGGGCTCCCCTGCTCGAGACTCAACAGTAACATCAGCTTTGTTCCCACCAGGTCCCTCCCGCCTCAGAAGGAGCCTGGTATGGATCATGGGCCACAGCCTAGTTCACTGGGCCAGCAAGGCAGCAGGAAATCCGCATTAGGGAATGTAGCTGGGGTTGTCCGCACATGCCAAAATTCATTGGATGGGCTGCGGAGGCATGCAGTGGTGACAACTACTGCCAATTTTGAGGCGGGAATGGGGGATGGCCCAACCAGACATTACACCTCGGGGAGAACGACCTGGTACAAATAAAGGGGGTCCAGATGTTGAAAGACATCCGGAATGACATCTGGGAGGTTAAGCGAATGTTTCCGGGGGTCAGGATAGTATTGACTGAATTAGTGGAGAGGATCATGTGGGGCGAGGGGGTCCCTCCAGGGAAGATAGACAAGACCAGGAGGACAATAAACAAGGAGATAGGGTGATGGCTGCAGAGAGTGGGTGGGGTGACGATCGGACACCATGCCATATCGCACCGCAGGCCGGAACTGTATAGACCAGATGAAGTGCACCTTTCCCCAGTTGGGAATGAATGGTATCTCATAGCTTTGAAGGAAACATTGAGTGAGGTTTTAAGGAGTGGAATGTGAGGTGTGGGGGGCGGGCCCATCCAGTTGAGACCGGCGGTCCCTTAGTGGCAGGGGTCCAGCACTGGTTTTAGGTTTGAAGCAAATTAGTTTGGGGCATCTCCTTAAAAGATGAGGGGTGACACTAACCGCATATGCAGGGTATGGCAAGCGGTGGTGTCAACCCCCTGGGAGAAGTGACCGCAAATGCAGTAGGAACATGTATTGTCCCCATCCCCCTCCTTCCTCTGGCTCAGATGGAGCCTTGTCCCCCTCCACACAGCCCGTTGCTAGGGACGGGGAGACGTTTCAACAAGTTAATAGGGGTTGGCACTGGATGGTATATACGGCCAGTCTCTGGTTTAAGGATTGAATGTTAGGTCTGGTGCTGGACCCGAATCACCAAAGTGATCCCCCACCACCACCACCAATTCCAATCCAGGTTTAATTCAATCCGAATAAATGAGTGTGGCCTTTAAAATCCATTAACATGTCTTGTCCTCATTGGGGGGTGCGCCGCATTGGGCAACGCCGCACTACTATCATATCACACTAAGGCTGTATTCAGACATTATGGCAACCCCCTGTATCCACCCCACAACAGCACTAGAGGGTTTCTGCGGCGTTGGCCAACAGCAAGTTGTTTGGGGGTTTTTTGGGGGGGGGTTGCAACATCTGACTGGACCTACTGCATGGTTTAAGGAGATCGATGGCAGAAAATATCCAGGGTGCCTCAGTCACCGATCATCCACATATAATAAAAATCGAGGGAGAGTGACCTTTATTCTTTGTATGGAGAGTTTCTGTGTGTTTCTTTTGCTATTCACTAGAAATAAACCTGCTCACATCAGTGGAATGACAACAGTCAAAAGCCCACAGTGGTGACAGTTCCGCCCGCCTCTCAACCACCTGAACTCATTCATTGGGGAGAAGATGGTGTTGGGAATCCCCTGTGCATCACACCTGAGGGGGAAGATATTCTTTCTGCCAGGGCCAGCCTTACCGTGGCGCAGCTAGGGGTGGCTAGGGGCAGCTGCCCTGGGTTCCGCCCTTGAGGAAGGTGAGCTGGGCCAGTTTTAAAAAAAATAATTGGGGGGGTTGTGGCCTGTGTCCTTTTGGGGTGGCATACCCATCCATTGCAGCAGTGTAGGGCCCCGCCACTACCCCACCCTAACCACCACACTGCCTGCTCCTCCTCCCTCCCAGCCTCCAGGGCCCACCCAGCCATTTCTTGCCATTCTGCTCAGCCGCTTGCTCCACCTCCCTCACGTCCATCCCCCCTCCCTCATAGGAAGTTGCTTTATGCAACTTCCTGGTGGGCTGGCAGGCGGGAACACATTGCTGGACAGAGGAAGCGTGTGAGCAGCAGCTTGTGTGGTGGCGGCACGGCGAATCCAGAGGCAGGAGCAGAGGCAGAATCGGTTGCTGTGTTGGACCTGATCAGTCGGAAGAGGCAGGTGGCAGACTTGGTGGCAGAAAGGGGCGGCTGTGCAGGAGTTGGGACCAGAAGTGGGAGCAGAGCAGCAGCAGAGGCAGTGACGGGATCCAGGAGCAGCAGCATCAGAGTCAGGACCCGGGTGGAGGCCGTAGGCAGTGCAGGAGCAGCGGCAGAGTCGGTTGCAGGAGCAGAGAGGCGGCGGTGGCATGGGACCCGGAGAGGGACCCGGGACTAGCGGTGCAGGACCAGACAGTCCATCGGAGGAGACAACGGTCGGAGGAGGCAGCGGTCGGCGGAGCAGCGCGCAAGTGGCGGACGAGGCAGTGAGGTGACCGGAGGAGTCAGAGTGGACCTGTGGGGGCTGAGGTGAGGCCTAGCCAGGGCGGTTCTCAGGCTGGCAAGGGCCAGGGGTGAATGGGGGGGCGGTGCTGGCCGGGGCACACTGGCACAGGGCTGCCTTTGCCTAAGCCTTGGCTTGGGAGGGGCTGGCGGGGACACCGCCTAAAAAGTAAGGGGCAATGGATGGCAGGCTTTGGGGATGGGTGGTGGGAGGGGCATGGCGTGGCTTGTGGGNGTGTGTGTGTGTGTAGTCTGCTGGTCAGCACAGCGGGGTCATCCACACAGCTGTTATGGTGGAATGGGGTGTAGGTGCCAGTGGGCCGACCTGGGGTGCCCGCTCAGGGCGGCTTCACACTGCCAGCGTCACCTGTTCCCTTGCAGCCAACTCAGGCAACCCAGGCGGTGGCCCCCCTAGCCCCTGTGACAGTCACAGTCTCCCAGGGTAGTTCTATGTTGGCCCCTCCATTACAGGCGAGCCAGGCGCTGCAGGTGTAGGTGCCCCAGCCTCCCCGGTGGCCTTGGCACAGTCGCATGGGGGTGACATGGGCTGGTGGGATATGTGCTGCTGTCGTCCCCTATTGGGCCGCATTTGCTACAAGTCACCAGCGCATTTGCTACCAGTCACCAGCGAGAAGATATGGCAGGGTGAGTTTGTGGACCTTTTTGCCCCTTTGTTCCGTGACCCATGGGGTTCCGTAGCCCCATGTAGAGTGTGTTTTGTAAGTAAGTAAAGCTTTATTGTTTAGGCCATTGGCCATAAAAAAAATCATTACAAGGGTAATGGAAAGTACAAAACTCAAATTACAAAAAAATGCATTATAAATTTCCATAGGCCATAGGGCCTTAGTCAAGAGTAGATAAGCATATTTTAAATTTAAAATTTGGCTTACCCTTCTCGGGGGTTATAGCGTCAGCATTTGTCCCCTGCTTAAACATCCCCTGGGTGATAAATACATTCATCATCAGCCCACTAATCAATATCCCCTTATCCGGACTACAAAATATTAAACTTTACTGCATAACCAAAATTATTACAGTATATAGTACAATACAGTAAAATAAAATATAAGCACAAATGAACACACCATCCACTGGAACATAGCAATGAGATCTGAGAACAATTCAGAACAGTAATGCAATCTGTTAGTGGATCCCGAAGACCCAGAGGACAAAAAGGAGAAGGAGCACTTTAAGTGCCCCAAGGCCAATAGAAATTAGTCCAACTGGACCACGACCGTTGCAATCTTTCACGGTGTGGTTATCCAGGCGTACCCTTTCAGGTCGGCAGAACTGCTTAAGTACGCGGATATAGTCTGCAGAGCATACGAGTCTGGCCCCCCTGGGGCCTGGCTTTGTTATGATGAGGAATTCTGGCACTGGGCAGCATTTACCCCTAGCACTAGATGGGATACCCATGTGCCCAACCTCTGGTTGGATTGCATGGTGGATGGGGCCAATGCATCGAGAGCCGACAGTGGACACCTCCTGGCAAAGGGGGGCATCGCCCCCACCAACGATCCTTTTCGTGGCAATGCCAGAAAGGCAGCTGGAGGCCTGGTGGGTCAGTGCTGGGAGTTCGCACAAGCGGGGAAGTGTTCATGAATGACATACAGATACCATCACGCCTGCCCCACCTGTTCAGGCCACCACAATGCCCTAGGGGAAAGTCAGGCCAAAGAGGAAGGACCCAAGTGGGAACACCAGGCAGAGG
>QEPC01008874.1:3337342-3349931 GCA_003113815.1 Sphenodon punctatus
TAAGACACAGACATGCACAAAGGGATCCGCATGTGTCTGCATCCAAAGTGTTTTTCATTTTCAGAGGGGGAGCCCCGACCCCGCAGCCCCACTCACTCAAGCTCCCCAATGCCCACGGACCCACTGACCCACGTGGCCTTGCCAAACAAGGGGGGGCTGTCTTTTGGGGGAGAATTCCGCATCTCTGGCAACATCCTGGCTGTTGTGTTTTTGTGCACCTTTTGATATGTTTGGGAAACATTTGCCACCTTTGCCACTCCATTATACTTTAAAACAGCATTCAACACAGAGTGAAAACTAACGTGATGCTGGCCTGCTGTGACCTGGGAGTCACCGCACGTCAGTTTCCCTGTTGGCCAAATACAGCCCCGGGGAAGGTAGGCAGCTGGTCTGGAATGATTCCTCCAGGCTAAGGGCTGCCCATACGGACTAACGTGGGCCATAGCAGACCAATGCATCTGTTCAGCCCCACCATCCCTGCTGGTTGCCATGGCTGCCCATCATGGTGGGAGCAAGCACTGGGGGTGGGAGTGACTGCCACCAGCATGTCTGTTACACCCCACCCCACCCACCCCCTGGTGTGTGGAAGTGGCAGAATGGCTCTCTGGCCATGGGCACATTATTTCTGGAGTCCCTCCCTGACTCAGAGAGTGGTGGCCACTTTTTCTCATCCCGCCCTGGGCCAAGGAACCACCACACTGCCTGCATGTCTGTTTTCACCAGCAGGCTCCTTTTTCATCCCCAGATTTGTCACTCATTATTTTCTCAAGACCATACACTGAGCAAGGGGTTCTACTGAAACACTGCCAGCAACACAGGAAAGGGATCGAGAAACATTGATTCTATTCTTATCTCTGCAACTGACTTGTTGGGTGACCCTGATCAAGTCCCACTTCCTTCCCCCTTGTGTGCCTCCATTTCTCCCTTCCACAAGACACATTGAGTTCCATTTGGTCAGTCTTACTTGTTACTAATAGGGCATTGGGGAGCTTGAGCGAGTGGGGCTGCGGGGTCAGGGCTCCCCCTCCAAAAATGAGAAACACTTTGGGTGCAGACACGTGTGGAGCCCTTTGTGCATGTCTGTATCTTAAGGGGTCTCCCAGACTTTGGTCTGCCCCCTTTCCTTCATCCCATTGCAAGGAATACACAGATACTCACCCACAGCTGGCTGTTTCATGCTTTATGCTGTATGAACAGCAACCCTGTGCTTCAGCTGCAACGTGCAGAACAGTAGGCTGTGCCTCAGAGTGATATCTGCTACTTCTGTTCCGCCCTGAACAAAAAAGAAAAAAACCCTCAATTTTCTGACCAGCATTCAGGCCTGCTTCTTCAAACCATTCACCTTCCACACTGTAATTTTTCCATGTTTGGTCTCTTGAGAAGGAGACATTTTAATGTTTAATGTGATGGAACACTGGCCACCTGTTTCGGGATGATATTTGAGGGTGAAATGCTATTTTTAAAACAATTATTTTTATGATACCAGTGTTTAAAGAAATATTATGTATCCCAATAACAGTAAATACACTGGCTACAATACAATGAGCTTTGTTTTCTTTCCTTGTTTTGCCCTGTAACCACATCAAACCATATGAAGGAAGTAATGAATCAATCGATCAATTAGCTGGGTCGATAGTTCTGTTTTGACATTCTACATTAAGAAGTAACCAATTGCTCAATTTTAAATGCTTTTAAAAACATATCTAGGAAATCAATAATACAGTAACGGCATTTTAAACAGAAGAATGAGCACAACTATGTAGGAGGAAATAGACCAGAATACCGTAAGCAGGCTTCACAGCAGTACAATAGTCCACTGTTCCTCTCTCCTTTTGATGTGTCTTCATTAGTGTTGGTTTCTGGACAGACACTTCCATCGGCAGTAACTAAATCAATAGCTCGGGCAGAACTTCAGTAACTGGAAGGCACAGGAGTTTGTGGCCTCCTGTAGCTCCTTTCTTCAGCTGTAGTCATTGAACTTCTTCTCAGATGGGACAGCTATGAGGGACTGAAGCGAGAAAAATGTTATCTTCATTGTGGCAAATCACAGCCAGAAATTCTAATACAGCAATGGAGCTTGAAGATTCATGTATTCTTAGTATCATTCTCTGGTAGTTTCATTCAGCATTATCCCCAGCTTAGGACTAGTTTCACGCGGGCAAGATCTTCCCCCCACCCCCCGTTGACTTTTGGCCTGCTTGTTTATGCTTATATTTGTAAACTGTACGGTCCACGGGTTACTTTGGGCCTTGGCCGATAAGATGTATTGGTTATTTTAATTACATTTGTATGTATCCTTCTGGGATTGTATGTTTTGTGTGTCCTGCAATGGTTTATGACCACGCAATAAATTTTACTTATTTACTTACTATTCAGTATTATCAAATGTTAATAAATGTTAGATAATTCAAATATTAATTAGCTTTCAGAGACACACACCCCCCCCAGAACAGAAGATTTTAGCCTTATGTACATTTATTATCTAGGAATGTTCCCTTCAGCCATTCAGAACAGGAGAAAAGCTCCATTGCAGTATAATCAGCCAACAAGATATTCACATAGAGGGTGTTTTTAAATGAGTGCACGGGAGGCAGGGTTCTGTGACCACTGAATGGTGCACCTGCAGGGTGCCCATGCACAGTGTGTGTGAGGAGCACGTCAAATGAGCAGCTCTGAACATGGCTGCCCAGTTCACAGAGGTCGCCACCTTGGCCTGCACGCAGCACTCTGGATTTTTCAGGAGTGCTTCATGCATGGCCATTAGTGGCCACTGCATGGGTCATGGGAGTGCGCCTCCTCACGCACCGCCATCACATGAGCAGTTGGACGCGTGGACGGTGGGGGGTCATGTGTGGATGCATCTTGTTTTAAAACACCCAGATTTTCCACTAAGGTAACATTCACCTGAAACACAGGTTAGCCAGGAGTAAATTACCACACAGAATCCCACAACTTCCTTGGGTTTACCTTGGGTAAACTCCAACTTTACCTTAGGTAAAGTTACCATGCACTAACATTTCATGTGGCCTCTCCTACCTGATAACACGGTACAGGGCTGTACTTTAATTAATCCCCATGTAGGAATGGTCATGCAAAATAGTTGTAGGATTATCCCCCCTAGGTAAGTTATGTTTCACGTGTATATGCCCAAAAGGCTTGTCTACCAGAAATGCTAACCCCAGGACAAATTACCTCCACCCTAGCATTAGTCTCTGGGTGTTTTTACACGAGACCCGCTGTGAGGAGTCCGTGGTTGGCACGTGGGGCAGGTGCTGGGGCATTTTGCATAGGGGTGTGCTTCACACAAGCAGCCCCAAGCATGGCTGTCCCATCCATGCAGCGCCCACCCTGTCCATGTATGGGGCACTCTGGATTTTCTTGGAGTGTGCGGTGCGTGGGTCATGGGAGCGCGCACCCCCATGCACCAAATTTACACAAATGCTCCCCTGCATGGACAGTGTGTGTCCATGCATGTAGGAGTCTCATGTAAAAATGCCCTCGGCAGTAGCCACACAAAAAATGTGTGCTAGTGTGTGGTAACACTTGTGGTCTCTTTCGTGTAGAGTATGACTATTTACCACATGGATTGGATTACCCCCAGTAGGTGTTCAACTGTACATGTGGACACTGGGTGTGTGGTGATGGTGAACTGTCCTCCAGACTCTCCCACAAGCATCCAATATTCCCGTACAATTTGTTTCCTGGTTGCTTTGGACACCACGTCCCTTCGGTGACAAATGTAATGTTTCTGTGGCTAAAGTGGCATGGGAAAAGTTGTGTTCATTTTGCTGGTGCTATTTTCAGCTCCATCATGCACTAGTAGAAGATTCAAGATAAGGCATTATAGGGGAATGCAAATACTTTTCCATGGGAATGTCATATAACATTGTGGTAGCCCTGGAGCTCATTACCTAGGAGTAAAAATGTTAATGTGTCCTTCTGGGATATGAGGGGATTGAATTATTTTACTCTGGGGTAAACAACCATGAACTCCTTGTTTGTGTGAACATGGCCCAAGTTATCCTGGGACAGGATACTTTAAAATATTTAATCAGAACTTTGTATCCACAGAGCCAGAATGAGGGCATTAAATTAAGTGACTAATTATTTCCAAGCGGGTTCATATGTCTTAGTTATCTAGGGCACAACAGCAGCTATATGCAAATAAGCTTTTCGCAAAATTCCTGACTGTGATTTGTCTTATTTCAGAATTTTTTGGAACTAACAAGACACATGAGTCTCCATGGATGCATAATCAATTGGGACCTGACTAGCTACATGTGATTTAACATTTTTAGCAAAAGCAGAGATCCTAAGTGAACTCCAGTGCTTAGGGACATCATGTTGGATTAGTGTCATTCCTTGAAAGACTTCCATTCCATATCCCAGTGGATGGCTTGCACTGTTTTCTATGCAGCCTGTCGTTTTTTCATTTTTGACAGATATAATATAGATTGTCTTCATTTAATCCAAGATGATTGGATACATGTGTCTTGCAATGTAAGTTCAACTAGTCTTCCCTTTATTTTGACTGTTTCAGAACCTCACATAAGAGAGAACTCAGCAGAGTCGGAAATAGCCTACACTGTACGAAATGAGAGGGGAAAGTAGGTAATGAAACAGTACATACTTTGCTGGTTAACAACATTATGCCCACGGCCCTCAAACCATTTCCTTTGGAGTGGTTCCAAGTGGTTTGAGGAATGCAGGTCTATACCAGTGAGCTTGAAATAGTTTGGTTATCAAGAAATATGATTTCGTGAATGGGAAAGGACAAATCTAAATTGAAAAAAAACAGGTCACAGTTGAATCCACCTATTTTAAAGTGTATTAATCTACATTGGTAAATCAGGATATGGAGAAAATGAACAACCTGCTTACACACCCAAAAAAGTTGGAGGTGCAATATATGTTGGCATCAGAACCAAACTGATGTGATTAAGGTCCCAAGGAATTCTGCTAAATAAACACTGCAATAGTTCTTATTCTGTATCATTTTAATATTATCTTTTCCGAGGCAAGTGTAGTAAAAGAACCACATGGTATCTTGTTCTGGAATAGACAAAGATAAACACGGGCTTCAAACAGAACCCAGCAAACTTAATGGAACTTCCCCTACTGCAAGGGTTGGGAGCCTATTCTCTCCCGGCCGGGGGCCACTTTGAAAATTAGTACAAGCTCTCAGGGCTGCTTAGAAGTTGGCAGCAGGAGTACGGAAGGGGTGCGCTCAAGCAAAGGAGGATCCAGATCATGGATCTGTGCTGTGGACCTGTCTTCTATCCTTGTGTGTATGCCCTCCTCTCTGCTCACTTAACCTGAGCTCAGTCTTTCTGTGCTTTGGTGTAGGAACTGGATCCAGGGGCCAGATCTAGGAACTGGACAGGGGCCATGTAAAAACTTGCCAAGGGCTGCATTTGGCCCCCGGGCCTCAGTTTCCTCACCCCTGTTTTACTGTCTTCAAAATACTTTGGATCAAGCCCAGGATGACAAATAATTAGTGCTTAAAAGCTGGGGGGGTTTCCAGAAATTCCATGCCAACATCCCCCAAGTCAATAGCTCACATTATTGAATTATTATTCTTAATTACAGTTTATTGTTTAGTCTTTTAAAAACAAAGAGAAGAAATTAAGATTTATAATACACAATGTGTAATAATCAGGGACAGGGGCTTTACCGTGCCGGATTGTGAGCAAGATGGAACCCATTATTTTCTGATTTTGCCTTAAAATAGTTAGAGAGTTGCCTTGGCATTTCCTGAACATGATTTTTAGTGTTTATAAAGAGTAGTATTTTTGGCTCTCATTCTGTGCCAAGATATTTCTTTTGACCGAGCTTCTTTGCAGACACATTCTCCCCTTCTTGCCTCTTCTCTTCTTCCCACTCCCACATACAAGAATTCAAACTGGCTTGTGGGAATGGGTTGCAGCCTGTGGTTTTCAAGGACAACAGGAGAAAGTTAACACCACAGAATCTGCAAACCTAGAAAATCCTCTTTCAGAATAAACAGGCAGCATAGTCAAAGGGAGCCCTCATTTCGGATGTGCTAATCCATCTTCCTTAGATATCGCACATCTGTTTGTTCTTTTACTATGGAATAAATGACTCTCTCTACCTGAAGTCAAGGGATGGTGTTCTGGACTGGCATCAATCATGTCCCTCTCCATGTCTTTATGGGAGGGCTTTTAGGAAAAGTGTTTTAAGATGGCTTTGTTCTGTTGCCTCAGACTTGGAGATGAAGAAAATGAAGCTGGGGACATTCTCCTGAGCCTGAGTTGCTGTAATGCAGGGGTTAGTGGCCTTGTAGAAGAGAGATCTGAGTTCTAGTTGTTTGACTCATCCATTGCCTTGGACAATTCTCTCTCTCAGTTCACCAACTGTGAAACTGAGAATAATGCCATCTAACTCTAGAACTCAAATGGGTACAATCTAAAATAGGTAAAACTGTTGAATCTACACTACCCAACCTAAAATGGTGGTTTGGGTAATAACTCACTCATGCTCCATCGAGAATCCATTTCAGTATTTTATTTTATTTTATTTTATTTTTGTTTAACTTTTCGTTATCTCAGACATTTCAGTATTTTGGTCACATCACATTTGGACTTATAGCCTTGGGTGACTTCAGCATACACACAGAGACTTTTTAGGGCCAGATCAAGATTTCACGGCCTCCATGACAACCACTGGCCTATCCTAAGTAATATCTGGACAAACACATGAGGCAGGACACACATTGGATTTGATGTTTTGCACTGGCTTGGAAACAGGTTCCAATTACTTGGAGTGTCATTACAACATTGTTGTCATGGTTGAACCATTAATCTCTGAAGGCCGGAGGTCAAGAACCATGGTTAGAGTGGTCATGATCTGGGACGGGGCCAGCGATGGCGGCTCTGCACGTCCGCTCGCCAGCCCCGTCCTGGAATCAGGCCCCAACCATGGGACAGGGTTGGGCACAGCAGCCACATTGGCCGCTGCGTTCGCCCGTCTCCCCGTGAGCGGGCACCGGAGGGAGAGCAGGGGGGCGGGTCTGAGTGGCTGCATGCCGCATCGTGTCACGCTGCCCCGCCCCTTCCCCAATCCCCCACAGGGATCAGACCGGCACATCTAAAGGACAGCCGGCCTGATCACAGACCGGGATCCGACATGGATCAGGGTTCAGCATGGCGGGCCTCCGGGCCCGTCACATCTGAAATTACCCATAGATAATTTCTGAAGGACAATGCCGTAGCCATGATGGCGGCAAAGAAAGCTTTCTTCTCCATTATCGTAATGTCTGCAAAGTCTCATCCTGTGAGCTGTTCCTATTTGCACTATTGCACATGCACAATTGCTGAATATAATGTCGCTGCAATAACAAAATGGCCAAAATACAAAAACAACTTTGTCAAAAATGGAAAATCAAAGAGAAAAAAAATGGAATACCTGAAAAATTGGATACACAAGTACTCATTTTTTAATTTATTTTTTTGTTGCAGACAGTGTTTGGGTAGCTGAAGTGCTATCCAAAAATTTAAGTGCAAATAATACCCATGAATACTAAACCCGCTACCCATTTCATTTCTGTCTACCACACAGGGATGTTGTGAGAATGAATGAGATAATGATTGTGAAGTTTCTTACATACTTGGCATGAAATTCTTAAGCTGTTTAGCATTAAGACTAATCCTAAGGGCGCTTTTAAACGAGACACTTTAATGTGGTTTTGTAAATGTGCATTATTTAAATGCGCATTTTTTAAAACCGGTTTTGAGCATCTTTGATGATCTGGGGGTGCCAAAACCGGTTTTAAAAAATGTGCATTATTTAAAAACCACATTCAAAACGGTTTGGGCGTTTACACGTTCACGGCAAATACACATTCAAAACGGTTTGGGCTTTTACACGTTCACGGCAAATCCACATTTAAAATGGTTTAGGTGTTTAAACGAGCATTAAAACAAGTGCATTTTTGAACAATCATGCACAAATGTGTCTCATCTAAAAGCGGCCTTAGTGCCAGCAAGATTCAGCAGTGTAGGAACCAAGGACTGCTGGCACCAAGCAGCTTGAGCAGTACAGTTTAAGGTGCTATCTCTATGCTGTGAGTTATTGTCCCAACGCTTCACACTTTGGGGATGTTTTTTCTCAGTGATATTCTAGTCAAATTACAGCATCTAGGAAGGATATACTCGTTAGCAGCAGCCTCTGTCAATTCCTATTTGATACAAGCCAAGACTGTGGAAACCTAATGGGAAATGCACAGTAAGACCAATGACTTAGGTCCTTACACTTCTTCAAAACTATCCATAGAAAATATCTGTCGACCCTTCAATAGTTTCTCAATTTCTAAGCTGATATTAAGGCTGAGTGAATAGGAGGCCTACAGTAGATGCCAAATTCTTGAATAATAAGCTTATTTTAAAAGAACCACCTTGTAACTTTTAGGATTATAACATAATAACCTTTCTCTGTGTCCATCTTTAATATTCATAACACATCGATTGCATTTACCATTCCTCTTTATGCTATTGACCTTGCAGTCCACTCCCTTCAGCTCTAGAGAGCTACTTCTCAAACACGGCCTGTCTTCGGAAGATGGCTGTTCTATCAAAAACACATTTACAATGACAGTTGAGATGAGTGACATGCATATAATGTGACGTGTGTTTTTCAGCTTGAAATCATCTGCTGTGGGACTGATTTACTGTAACATGGTAGCTTGCCAGATTTTTTTGGTTGCTTTTAAAGTTGAGTCCTGGTGCACCTTTCAGCAGTACAGGTGAGTTACAGAGTTTGTCAAATGCTCATATCCATGCAACAGCCAATGACCTAAGGATAAAGCCAAATTCATACCTAATTCATAAGCATACTAATTTAGCTGCCCATCCCCCTCTTGGAATGACGCTGGGACCCCTGGAGGAGCAGATAGCAGACTTGAGTTGGGCTGCTCCCGTAGCTGGACTGGAGGTGAATCCCAGCCTGGTCTGACGAGCGGAGGAGACCTGTCTGGGCTGCTGCTTCCTAGCTGCAGTGGGGAACACTCTCCAGGACCCCCACTGCTTGGCAGGCACCAGTTTTCTCTGCCTCTGCAGGAGGCCTAGCCGTGCAGAGAGAAGCAAGGGGGTCTTCTCAGTCACCTCCCTTCTGCCCCGTGGCAGTGAAAGCCCAAGGGAGGGAGATAGCTTGGGGGGTGGAATGGGAGTGAGGTTCAGTCACTTACCCCGGGGGGTGGGTGGGTTCAGCTCTGTGTGAGCTGCAGGGGTCACAGCTGGTGTCTGGTGAAGGGGCTGTGGGGGTAAGGACCTTCTGCAAGACTGATGGGGATGAAGGGCCAAGCTACTTTTCCTGTTTCTAAGAGTAACAGACCAAAGAGCACACTCAAAAGGAGAACTGTGCATATCAAAAATCCTTCAGGCCTATAGAGTAAAAAGGTGCTGCTGCATATCTGCTGTGCATCCTAGCTCCAGGGTTAGCCTAATTAGAAGCTTCAGAAAATGATTGCAGAGCGTATTTATGGCATTTTAAAAGTATATGTTAAAAAATGTAAAACTGTGCCTTGTTGTTGGTTTTTTTAAAAGAGGCACGTTGTCTGCATGGCAGCATTTTTTAAGGGGGTGGTTACGGGGAAGGAGGGAATATATAGTTTACTTGCCTTAGCCAAGCAGGCAAGTAAACTTTTGCAAGATGATTCATGCGTGTTACTCAAAATTGTGAGTGTTTTCTTGGAATTAAAGAAGCAATAAATAGCTCGCTATCTGCTGTCACAAGCTTTGAAATGTAATGCTGAACCACAATAGCTTGCTTCTGTGGTGTGGACTTCACATTTGTATCTCAGGTGTGCATGCTTAGTCTAAGGTTTGTGTGTCACACTGATCATGGATTCATACTAGCATAAAATCAAGGTGTGTCCCACAGCAGACCGCACTGCATGGTGAAGCAGACAGTGACTGGGCAGCTGAGCTGCCATGCCTTCCCTTGGGCAGCCTTAAGGGTTGCCTGTGCCCCCAGCCTTTTTCCGAGGATGCAGTGCATAGCAGCCAGCAGCCCACCCCAGCCCACAGTGGGGGGGCATCTGGTGGCCACTGGTCACAAGGCTGCCTGCAATGGGTAAGGCTGCCCAAGGCACAGTAGGTATCTGATGTGGCTGCACCCACTGACTTTGTAAGTTAGGTCTTGTTCACATGAAACATCATTCCTGGGATAACCTTGGGATAACGTAGTGCATGGCACTTCTGGGGATAAAAATTCCAAGGAAGCACCCTAATACCTGGATAAAGTACTCCCAATTGAACTGGGAGATAGCTGTGGTCAGCTGCCCTTAGGTTAACATCCTGAGGTGAATTTTTTCCCCTGGGTCCTGTGTGGGGCAGAACTACCCCTGGAATTATAGAAATACATAAATATTTTCTTAGACACTTTGTGAGACCATGCTAACATTAAGGAAAGTGAGCATGCATAAAGTAGAGAGTTGGTGGGTGCTGCATCAAGGGCCCCCAGCAACAGCACCTTAGCATCCTCAAACACAAAACTCACCAGCCAGCCACCAGACTCTATCACCCTTTTAAACAAGTTTTTGAAATCATCCATATGGTTAATGGAAAATAAGCCTCATCAAATGACTTGATATTGTTCTTTGACTAGGTTACAAGCCTCGTTGGTAAAGGTAACTAGTATTTTGACATACACTACTAAATTTTTGTAGTGTATGCCATGCAGCCTTACAAAAATTTTTGTAAGGCTGCATGGCATCTTGACTAAGTAACCAGCACTGCAAAAAAGCAGACAATGGGTTAAAAAACTAGCTAAGATCTCAAAACAGAACAGCAATTGGGTAACATCATCAAAAGGGAGTGCTACCAGATTCAAAGAGATTCATCCATGTCAATTCTCCACATGAGTCTAATTGGGGAGGGAGGACAGAATGGATTCATCCAATCCAAATTTTATAGCAGGAGGGGATATATCTTCCATATCTTCCACAATTTCACATGATGAGTCTCTACATTTGTTTTTACAGAATTGTGCACAAAACATTTTTTGGCATTTGTTTTTAGACAACCAGATTCCACACCTTAAAAATCTGATTTACAACAGATCTAAGAATTGAGTACTCTCAGTCCTATTTCTCTTTTTTAAAAATTAAGAAAAGGAATAATTGAAAACAAACAGTTGTACTAAGCATTTGTAAAGTTATTTATTATCCAGAAAAATGAATTGCTTCAATTAACACAAAATACATCTAAGGAATAGAGTTTTTGGAACTGTCTTAATAGAGTTTTTGGAAGATGGTCTCATTTGATTGGAGTGTTGGCAAGTCAGCCTTTAGCAGCCAAAAAGAAACACTGCCAAGACAATGACAGAGACCGTGACACCAAAGAATCAAACATTATAATCCAAAAACACATGTATCAATAGACCTTTCCTGGAAAATGGATTATCCTTCTTACAGACAGCTCCTAATAAGAGGGTAGAAAGGAATTGGAGAACTTTTCAACTCTAAATGATGGCCAGAAAACTTATTCAAGATCACAGCTTAGGCAGTGAGACTAAACCTGCCCTTGCCACTAAGAAGATATGTTGCAACGGGGCTAACTCCAAAGGTTTCCCTGAGAACAGCAAATTATTATACACAGAAAAGAGAAGAGAGATTTGTGGTATCGTGGAAAAGAGTTATATGCTGTTTAGATGCTGTTTAGATGCAGTACAGCATATGAAAAATAAAGATGATCTAGTGCAGAAGTTCCCAAGGTGTAGTAAGTGGGTGTGCTCCATGTGCAGATTGGGTCATACTGATATTTGATAGGGATGGGCGAATGCGGTTCGGAAGTTCGGACCGAACAGTTAGGTCAGTTTGGCTCGAGTTTGGGTGAGTTTGTGTGGCAAAAAAAAGTGTCACTGGAAGGTCAAATGTGACAGGGAGGGGGAGTCAGCCAAGGAGCAGGCACCAGGGGTGGAGAGGCTTGGAGTAGCAGCCAGCCTGCCCAATCACCATCCCTTTTCGCCTCAGACCACTGGCTTCACAGTCTGCAATTGGCCACGGGCTAGGCTGCACAGAGCCAATGGAGCTTGCGGTGAGGCGGGCGCAGTAAGAAACAAAACTGATTGCCTCCCCCCTTCCCAACACCTTCTGAGCTAGTCACTATTCCTGAACAGCAGGCATTTCAGAAGGCTCCCTCTCCCAGCAGTTTTGTTCTCCTCAATCCATAGCAATCCTCCTCCTATTTCACCCATCCAGCCCATTTACCTTCATATTTTCATTTATTTAGATTATATTAGGTAGATTTAGCTGTTATTTTTATGTTTTACCCATCCCTGTGTTCTCAATCTCCCTACCCTCCATTGAATCCATTCCTTTCCCTTTCCCTCTCCCTCTATATTCCATCCCTCATTTCCTTCCCCTGTTTTTTTATTTATTAGAGTAGGATTAGATTGATTTAGGTTTTATTTCAGTTTTTGTACCCCTCCCTGTGTTGTTGTGAGCTGTCTGTGTTCCCCCCCATCCCTGTATAATATTGTATATTTATAGAGAGAGAGAGATTATAGTAGTTAGGTAGGAGTTAGTTATTAGTTAGTTAAGTTAGATTAGTTATAGTTTATAGAGATCAGT
>QEPC01008874.1:3365879-3377884 GCA_003113815.1 Sphenodon punctatus
GCCATGTCTGTGTCCCGCCCCTGCCCGGTGCCTTGTGGGGGTTTAGTGCCCGGCGGGGGTTTGGCTGCACGTCTGTTGTGCTGCCGCGGCCCGCAATGGTGCAGCCCGGTTCCGGCCCGTGGTCCCGTTCCCGGCACGTCTGTTTGGGTCGTTTTCCCACCCCCGGGCGTGGTTGTGCTGTTCACCCCCCCGGTGGTTCACTGTGGTGAACCGGCCACCCGTAACGTCTGAAAATACCCACACATACATTGTTCAAAATCAGAATTCAAATCAAAATCAGAGAAGCTAATATCTGAGGACAGAGAAACAATTAGATTTTCGTAAAAGAGAAGCTCCCGGGAATACATGCATGCAGCAGCAAGTCCCTTCTGAATCAGTATTCTTGCCCTCTGCTCTGTGTGTGTGTGTGTGTTGGGGGGGGGGGGGGGGGGAGAGAAATTATAGCAAAGGTTGCTCACTCACCAGTAACTACAAGATCCAGTCTGGAGGTTACACTCACCCGCACACATCTTTTATCTTCAGTAGGGAACTGAAAAGGGAATTGTGTTTGCTCTTTCAGTTGCACCCTTGCCAGGAGTCCCAGCCCTTCTGCATATCTGACCAGTAGCAAAGTTGTTTCCCAATATGGACCTACTGCTCCTTGAACACCTTGACCAATGGGAAAACTAGGTAAACTGACACCACCTTACCCAGGTCCCCCCCCCAGGTCCAGGTGGAGAAAAGATGCGCAGAGGGAAAATGTGCACAAACGAGAATTGCACAAAAGGGAATTACAGTAACGGTAAACTCAGAATCGATAACCCAGTGACAGAATCGGTAACTCAAACGTATCAGGCAGCCTGTCGGGGAGTAAATTGGGAACCAATTGGTACTTGGTATTACTGGGTTGAGTCAGTTACCGTATTTTTGACAGTTCTCCTTTTTGCATGTACTCCTTTCAGCTCCAGATGACTCAGCAGGTCTTCAGATGTACCCTGAAAATGCAGGCAGTTTATATTTCCAGTGAACCATCACATTTCAAGGCCACACCACAGATGTTATAATGGCTATTAAAATAATATTTAATATTAAAGTTTTGATGAATAATTTATTGATTCAATTATTTTCTAATTCATTTTATTTTCAACTACATGTAAGCAGGGTTTTGGGTGTCACTGTTTATATTCAGTTTAAGAGCATGGCTATGGGCACACAGTAACAGGTAGTCATGGGTTGCCATGACAGCATTGCTGAAGGATAGGTGTGCCTCATATCGGCCCCAAAAAGGTTGAGAACCTCTTTACTAGACCACACTGCATCATCATCAGCATGTGAGCCTCTGGTCCTCTGAGCAGCATTTCTTTTTCATAGTAGCTTTGTGGGCAATCATGCAGTGTTTTTGTAATAAATGCTGGGAGCTGTAGCTCAATAAACACACACACACACACATATTATAGACAGAGAAACATTCTTCACTCATACACAGAACTTCTACTGAAGGGCATTTCTTTAAATAGAATGTGATGTAGAACACAGTGATAAACCCAATACCTAATGTCACTAGCCTTTTAAGAGCTGAAAGGTTCTTAGGATCTGCCCCTTAGCTGACTGGCTCGTAGAACTGATTTGCTTCTCAGTTCTCTAGGACATGATGACTCTCATTTCATTTCCAAGCATTCCTCCATGCCATTTTCTGCAGTCAAACTGGCTTCTGAGACCTTTGCTCAGATGGAAAGACAGAATTTTAATTGTAAATCATGAGCAAAACAGATATGTGGAGTATTTTACTCAGTGTCAAGTTTCAACCAATATCATTCCTCTCTTGGTTCCTGGACTAAACGAAACCGGAAGTTAGCTTGGGAGAGCAGTACGGAGAGGCAAACGTTTGTCAGCAATCGATCGCATATATTACTCATTTCAGTGCCACAGGGAGAAAAAATCTTTAAAATCTCTGTATTCCCTGTCACTTCAGGCTTCTCACATCTCCTGTCACATCTGGATAGGGCAGTCTTCCAGGGTACAGTGTTCTCACTCTCTCTTGTTCCGTCTAGTTCTTTAATTGCCTTATTGCTTACCACAGAATCAGTAGGGAAGGAAGGGATTCCAGATTCTTGGCACAGTTAAAAGGGACACATATTGCTGGACTACCAAATCATTATATAATTATTGAGATTTTTAACAGAACCCTGTGGTTTCTTCCACTAGCTCTGAATGACACCATGGCCTGCTACAGGAGATACTTTGGATTCACTGCTTCCCTTTTCAATGGTTTCCTTTTTATTGCATGCACATGTCTTTTACAAGCATTAGACAGATACACATTTCCCGGAGGCAGTAAAAAAGGCTTCAAGAAGGGTGTATTCCTAGCAAGTATTCATAAATAAATATTTAACTTCTCACCTAAAAGGAGAAGTTCACAGAAAAAGGAAGGTGTGCAAATTACTATAACACTCTGAGGGAATAAACTAATAGAGCAAGCAGGCTGTAAAGTATGTGTGAGGTTCTCCTCCTCTGTGCTAATTGAGAACTTTTACTTTTATAACAGCTCTTTCACACTTACAGACACACCAGGATGCAACACCACTTCATTCTATGCTCAGATCAACATACACAGAGGGGGTATAGATGCATACCTGGGTCCAGATATTGACATATAGAACCACAAACAAGTGAGCACTGAAAATTAGGGAACACCCCTGTAGGGGTTTTATGGGGGCCTATGAGTTATGACATGGTGCTAATGAAAAGTGTGGGTATATGTGCTTGCAATGAGCAGCATTTTTGTGGTTCCATTATATTTATTAGGAGTATAACATATAATCTACAGGTGACTCACAGGGGCAATTGAACTCAAGCAGGAAGGGACCTTTTCCACCTCTTTCTCCATCCTTTCTTCTTCAAGAAGCTCCACCATCATCATTATAATGCAGTAGTACCACTGTACTAAGTACTGTAAGACATCTATACTGAAGTACTGTGAAGAGGCCACAGTTTGAGCACAAGACAAGAAGCACGTGAACATAACAAAAAGTAGTAAGGGGGAGAGCATAAGATAAAGATAAGAGAATTCTGGTCATTGTGATAGGCTGCCATCACAGCACTTTTCCTGTCAAATGGCTACTCGTAGGACAATTCGGCGTCTTTAAAAGTAATGGGACTTTTGCCGTTGACTTCAATGAATGGAGAGTTGCACCGAGTCTTACAAAGTTACCATAGCAGAGGATAGGTTTAAAGAGAGATCTGAGGAACAACAATATGGTGAGCTTTGCAGAAATTTCAGGCTCTCTCTGCCTGCAGAAGGGGCAGCATAGGGAAAAGCATAAAGGTGCTTGCCATTCCTGGTGCTTGGAAGTGAAGGGGGGAAGGGCATTGTCTCGGTGTCCTTTGTCAAAGACCAGATTTTACAGAACTATAACAGACATTTCATGCTCTACCTGTATTTTTTCCCCTTTTCTTCTTTTTTTGGGGGGTAGGTGAGAAAAGCAGTCCTGGAAGATGCAAAACCCTAAATATTGGTTACCTGCACTTGGTAAGGTTTGATCCTTTGTACCTTCTTTCCCCTTTTTTAAAAATCCTAGGTTTCATAAATAAATACAAAATCTACATTAGCAGCACATTAATTTTACACTATTAAGTGTCTAAAAATCAAACCATGCCATATTTCAGTGTGAATGCTAATCTTAACTCGACACCATTGTTCACAAGTGTGACTGGAGATTTTGATTCAAGATTCAAATGTTTCCAAGCGTTCCAGGTTCCAGAACGTACCTTCAGCCAAATAAAACCCTGTAAACCTTTGGATATTTTATTTCCATTAATAAAGAAGTACGCACCATTTACTCTATAAAAAGCCCAGCCAGTTTTCTTCTGGTGTAAGGCAGCTGGGCTTTGAGTACTGAAACTGAAAGTGCAGGACTGATGTCTAAACGACTTGCCATTAAGACTAAGCAGCAGTTTCATGATGAATGTTGGAAATCAGAGAAATCCCTATTAGGTACTTATGTGGTTTAAAGACTAAGTGAGCCGCATATTTCCATTTAGTAACTCTGTGGTCAGCTTGATCACTTTAATATGGCAGCTGAGGTGGCAGTAGGAGAAAGTAATGAGATTTATTGAAAAGCATAAACTTAAATATGTATGTGACCACAAAAAGTTTCCAAAATCCCCAAAGACCATTTCTGCCTTTTCTGTTCCCCTGTGGCCATTTAAGGCTTTTTAATTTTTGTTGTTGTTGAAGTGACTAGCTTAAATGCTAAATAATAAGCGATAATAATAACCAGCTGCCTAATGCAGAATAGAAAGTGACTGACAGAATAGAAAGCTGTCATTCTGTTTTCTCTCATTTTTCCTGTCCTGGCTACAAAGTGTCTGCTTCATGTGGTACATTAACAGCCCTATAATGACAATAAAAATTAAACCCAGAACCTCACGAGGGGCTCCACGGAGTAGAATTGAGATTTCTGGGAATGTGAACTATTAATGGAGCTGCCACTAGGTTTACAGGCTATTCCTCCATTAGGAATACAGGACTGGGTGAGGTCCTGTTTTGACATGATTTACCCAAAAGCCCATGATTCTTCTCAATGAAGCTTCCATACAGACATATTTACCAGGCGCCTCTGTACAAGCTGACAAATCATTCCAAGGGCTAACCTTTTGTAGGGCAATTATCTTGTTATTATGAGAGAATTTTTGACATGACCCTTTAGTTCACGGCCCAAAATGACTCTGCATTTTGGGATTGCACACGCCATTCCAATTATTTAGTCATAAAATGCCACCAAATGTTCAGAGAGCTGTGCAGGATTTAGGCACACAAGTCCCACTGACTTTGATGACAACTACGTGCTTAAACCCTGGACATTTCTTTGACAAAGTGGTCCACTTCTGCACCATCAAAGTAAGCGGCTATTCTACCATTGCCTTGTTGAAAACAGGATCAATCTGCAAATAGAAAACCAGTTCCTACTTTACTTTCTTCATGCCAACACTCAAGTAACACATGCATCACACTTTCTCCATTAAGTTTTTTGGAAGATGTTCCCTAACGATGGTATTTGTATGGCGATTAAAAGTATTGCTGTCATATCAACAACAGGCCTTCAAGAGTATGAAGTAGGGGTGGGAAACCGGTAGAATCCGGTATCCGATAATGCCGGTATCAGGCGTACCGGCATTATCGGATTCGACCCGGTAATCCGGACCGGGTACCGGATTCCGGGGTACCGGATTTTGGGGTACCAGATTTTTCTTGCATTGCAGCCATTTAAAAATGGCTGCAATGTAAAAAAACTGCCCCAGCAAAAAAGTTTTTTTCAAAAAAAACCTCCCCGAGTCCAGGCTGGCGGGTGGAAGGGGGGACACCCCCCACCCACCCTGCCCAGCCTGGATTTTTGTTTTAAAAAAGAGTAAAGAAAAGACCCAGAGGCGAGGCGAGGCGAGCCCACCCCCCAGCACCAGCGGCCGCGGCGTCCCCGCAGCCGCCGGTAAGTATGACCCGATCCCTGGGGGGGGTGTTTAACACCCCCCCAACCCCCCAGGGATCACCCCTACTAAAGTTCAGTGCGCTTACCTTTGGGAGCTGCGGCGGCGGCGGGCGGTCCGGCGGCCTCAGCGCCGGCTGTGGCTGCCGGCGTCAGAGACGCTCTAGGCCTTCCGGGGAACTTCCGGGTTTCCCCGGAAGGCCTAGAGCGTCTCTGACGCCGGCAGCCACAGCCGGCGCTGAGGCCGCCGGACCGGCCGCCGCCGCCGGAGCTCCGCAAGGTAAGCGCACTGAACTTTAGTAGGGGTGATCCCTGGGGGGTTGGGGGGGTGTTAAACACCCCCCCCAGGGACCGGGTCATACTTACCGGCGGCTGCGGGGACGCCGCGGCCGCTGGTGCTGGGGGGTGGGCTCGCCTCTTAGTCTTTTTTAAAACAAAAATCCAGGCTGGGCAGGGTGGGTGGGGGGTGTCCCCCCTTCCACCCGCGCAGCCTGGGAGGGGGAGGGGGAGGGAATTAATTTATTTCATTGGTTTCAATGGGGACACAGCGCCCCATTGAAACCAATGAAATAAATCCGGTACCGGTATACCGGATTTAATCCGGGAATCCGGTTTTCGTAGAACCGGTAACCGGTAAATCCGGGGACGAAGAAGGTCAGTGTTTTTATACTAACACTGTGATAGTCATGTGGGTAATTATTAAGTAACAAAACCCACAGTGCTTTATGGTTCAAAGCATAGGCACAGGGGCTTTTGTGAAGATAGAGTTAGGTAGAATTTGAGACTGGACTAGGAGGTGTGATCAGTACAGCTTGCTTCCCCAAAGAGCTCTATTGCCAGCAGGAAGACAGTCCAGAATCTTCCTTACTTATTAATAATAACAACTTACTTATACCTGCCTCCCCAGAGTGTTGTGAGGCATAATTAATTAATGCTTGCAAAGTGCTTTGAAGATGCAAAGTGCAATGTAAGTACTAAGTATTATTAACCTTCGAAAGAGCCCTGCTGATGGCCAGGATAAAAGGTCCCGGAGCAAATTCTTCCCCCTACGTTCAAGGCCTACTGTTCCTATGGTGAGGGTATGGGTGTCCAAGGTCCCTGTACTGTTTAGCAATTTCACCTAAATTCTGCATCCAGTCACCAAAAAAACCATGCAACAAGTTCAGCAAACAACATCTTGTGCACTTTTCTAGTCTATTCCTGGAGTCATGCCATAGTCTAAAACAGCTGGGAAATATCTCCAGCCCTCTCCAGACCACTGTAATAAGCTATTTGGGGTCATGGCCCATAGTTTAGAAATCTCTGTTCTAGTTGTTTCAGACAGAATTGCTGATCTTTTTAGGTTCACCCATTATTGACTTCCTAGTTTACTAATAATGTGGCTTCCCTTTCTGTAGTTATCATGAAGTACAAATAAAAAGATAAGGGGGTGGGGGGAGGTGTGAGGCAAGCAATGCATTACAAATATGACTAGATGGTAAGCTTCATGAACCATCAGGTTACTGTGGGGGTGGTTACATTCCTGTTAAAGTTTATTGTACATGTCAATATTTACAGGGGGAGAAAAGCTGTGAAATCATGTAAAATTTCCACAGCCACTGGCACCTATGCTGCCACAGTGGAGTGCCAGGGGTGGCAGGGCTGCTCTCTGCTGATCAGCTTTTTCGTAGGGGACCAAGATGAAGTGTAAACTCCACTGGTTAGGGAGGGAATTGGGCTGGGCAGAAACAGGAGTCCCAGCTCATGGGGCACAATAATTTACATTTTTGCACAAAAAATACCCTGAAAAATAACTTCCATATACAAGAAGAGTGAGGAACCTTTTCACTCCTGTGAGCCAAATACAAGCTCTGTGGCCAGTTGGGAGGGGGCACTTAAGGGGTTTGCTCAGGATCTAAGGGGAGGGTCCAAATCATGGATCTTTGCCATAGATCCAGCCCCTCTCCTTGAGTGCATGACCGCAACTCTGCTCCTTTCTCCTGAGCTCACTTTTTCAGTATTTGAGGGGAAGAACTGGATCCTTGGGCCAGATCCAGGAATTGGAAAGGGGACAAATGAAAAACAGCCCTGGGCCAGAGGTTTTCCCCTGCCCCCTTATTAGTACTGAAGTAGCAGGGGTGGAGAGAAGAAATATATTTAAAAACAGTACTGTGATAAATTCCCATCCTCACTCCGCTGTTTAAGTATATATCTGGGGTTTGATGCAAAAATGTATTAAAGCAGTGATTTCCAAACTTTTTGCCTGGGAAACTAACTCTATTTTGCACACCTTACTATAATCCCGTGACACCACACAGCAAAAGACATGTGAAGTATAGCACAGATCACATTCACAACACCAATTGCATTTCTGAGTCAATTTAAAGTCACCTACTGACTTCAGTGAGGTTTGGATCAGGTCTTCAGCACACGATAATGTTATTAGAATTTGCCCTTAACTGGCAATGAGGACTTCTGAATCGGTGCGCAACTTACAAAATTGCTGCTATTCATTTATATCAATAAGTGAGATGAAGGGTACGGACAGCACTGACAAACTGAAAATCTTTAGTTGGCAGGTCAAGAAAAGCCTTGAGATATCATCACAGTCTCCAGAGGGCTTTGATGCTTCATGATGCATTGCTGTTTAGAGTTCCATTTTCCATGGAGGCTCCTGGGAATTGCAGGCACAGTTGCTGGCCAGAGGTGTACAAAGCCATTTATTTTTTTACTCCTGGATTTTTGCATACAATTGTTGGCTACTTTTTCAGATGAACCACACACTTGGTTATGAGCAAAGTTATTTTATCACATTTAACCCAGTAGAAAGTTTTCTTTTTTAGGATGGACACATGTTAAAAATTTCTTTTAAGCCTTGTGGGGGGAAAAAAACAGTAAGTACATTTTTCACAGCCTTTGTCTTTCTAATTCTGGCCAAAAAACAGAAGTAGAAATACCATAAAAAGTGTAGTCTGTTTGCCTTGCTACATCAGCTAAGTCTAACATTAGCAGCAACATTATGAGAGAATCAAATGACTGAGAAACACTCACATACACTCACACATATGTGGAGATACTTTTAATAATGGGAGACTAACTTAATATACTTATTTATATGCAGTTTACTTCTGAAATTCAGGCTCAGCTAAACCTGGCAATCTCCCTCCCTGGAATGTGACCCAATGCTAATCATCTGAGTTTCACCAGACCTGCTGCCATCTACTGGTAGGAGGCTTGATAGTTGCCTTCCAACTGACCTCCACCAGCAGCAGAGCTGATAGATCAGAGGTTCCCAAACTCTTTGCATGTGACCTTATTTTGAGACTTAAATATAATCCTGTGCAGGGGCATAACTAGATTGGGATGTTCCCATGCCCACGCAGAGGATGGAATGCCCCCAACCCCATCTATGGCAAGGAATGCATTTGTACCTGGGAATATGCCCAACACCACCACCAAGGGAGCATGGGTTCCAATGCAACTGCACTGTCTGTCCCTATTAGAGCTGTGCCCTTGATCCTGTGGCCTCAGACTACAACAAAGGCCGTGTACTCACACGAGACACTCCCCTACATGGACACCCATTGTCCAAGTAGGGGAGCATCCCATGTAAAGACCGTATGTCTCGGACTCAGACCTTGACACAATCATCCATGCTTTTATTACCTCAAGATTAGACTACTGTAACACGCTCTACGTAGGGCTAGCCTTGGTGATGGTCCGGAGACTGCAGTTGGTTCAGAATGCAGTGGCCCGTCGCCTTAAGGGGACGAGTTGTCATGAGCACATTACTCCAGTGCTCCATCCTCTGCACTGCTTGCCGATAGTCTTCAGGGCCCAATTCAAGGTGCTGGTTTTGACTTTTAAAGTCCTAAATGGCCTGGAAACCACCCATCTGCAGAATCACCTCACCCTCCGGATTCTGGATCAGCTTCTGCGGTCGGACAGGGGTGCCCTCTTTGAGGTTCCCCGGGTTTCCTGGGCGTCGACCATGAAGAGGGTGTTCTCGGTGGCCGCTCCGCGCCTGTGGAACTCCCTCCCGTTGGAGGTCCGCCTAGCCGTAGACCTCCCCTCCTTTCATAGACAGTGTAAGACCTGTCTGTTCTGCCGGGTCTTTTCCAAGGGAGAAAGGATGGGTGGGTTGGGTTAGGGTGAGGGTTTTATTGTGGGGTTATTTTAATGTGGGGTTAATTTTGTAATGTTATACGTTTTAAAATGTCGTTAGCCACCCCGACCTACATGTGCAGGAGGGGGCAGCATATAAATGCAAAAATAAATACATAAAAATTAATAAATCTGTGTGTGTGTGGGTGCTCACTCCTATAACCCATGCATCCCCACCCGCACTCCACACATGAAGCAACTGACGACAATGCAGCTTGCTCCGTGCATGGGGATGTTGGGGGGGGGGGAATTGGTGTGTGTCAGTGGGCCCCTGCAGTGGCGCACACACAGATTGCCCCCTTAACCGCAGTCTGTTTAAAAAGGACAAAAGTATAGCAAAAACAATTGGGATTCTCTCTCTCTCTCTCTCTCACTCACACACACACACACACACAACCCACTTGGAGTCCTGGTCCATAGCTTGGGCGCTATGGTTAGATAGTCTGCTTCTACTCAGATATTTCCAATTCATTGTATAGTCAGTGCAGCTGTAAGTGGAGATTGAAATCAGAAGTGTTGTACAGATAAAAAATTTTAAACCTTAGCTAATATTTCCCTTACCGAGCTTTCAAAATGGAACTGTTTTTCCAGTTGTTTATTTGATTGGGTTCTTTTTTTAATTGCCAAAACTTTGTAATTTTTAGTGGCAAAAAATAGAACATTTGTTTTGATTTGCAGTACATTCCATTTGCAGAAACCAGAAAAAAAAATCAGTTCTGTTACTTTGCACTGAAAACTTTGCTTCCCAAGAAAAAAATACATTTAAAATGGGGGTGGGGTGAATTTCTAAAACCAAAAGTATAAAAATTCCAAAACCAGTCACAATTTAGGTCTTTCCCCATTCCCGCCCCCCATTCAACAAATGTTAACAGGAGACATTTTTACTGCACAGAATTCACACATGCACATGGAGCTGCTTTGGCCAGGCATAGAAAACACTGTGTGCAAAATGTCTGACAGGGCAAAGTTATTCTTTTTTTAACGTAGCTGTACAAATTTCCTTTGCAAATCGATTTGTTAATATTAGACTTCCACAAGCCAAACAGCTGTCGCTCATCCCTTCAAACACAAAGTTGGTGCTTTGCAGCTTTCTCCCTTCCATTTCGCAGCAGATGAGTTGATGGCAGATCGTGTGGCATCCAAGTCGAAATACTACTTCCACAGCCATAGCTTCCATGGTACTTTAAAGCCCTGGAAGCTATTAACAAGCCTGGGAGTAACAAACCCTTTTATGATGCATTTTTTTCAAGGCTTCTCCTAACCAAGGAGTGGTGAACAGTTAATTTCCCTTCCCTGCTTTACTTTGTGTAACTAAATAATTAATGGCATTGATATTCTATCAATACGTCTTTCTTTAATGGTTAAACATGTGTTAATAATTCAAAAATCTATGGGTGACCTCTCTGCACTCCTGTGATTTTTTAAAGCCCCAGCGCTCTTTGAAGGAAGTCCATCATTATCGGGTACCGCAAAAGTTAAAAGCCTTTTGTTTCTTGCTGCCCCATCTCCAGCGTGTTTCTTTACAGGCGGTGTCCTGCTCGCCTGTGCAGCCCCAGTGCAGTTTTAAATGGAATACAGAGTTCAAGGGGTTTGAACCACTGATTCAATTACAGTAAACAAACACAAAGGAAGCAGACACAGGATGATTGACAAATGCTACTCTGCTGTTAATGTGTTTACAGTCCTTTGGATCTTGAGGATTGTGTGTTGTTATTGTAGACAACACCATAGTCTAAACTCCTCAACACCGGATTGTAGCCCCCCAATCCACATGTAACTTGAGCATGAGCTAGTGGAGTCTAGCAAAGTCTCAAGGCATCACAGACATAAGTAAGAACTATTGTGGAATTTTCCCATGATATTAAATTGGCTTCCATGCTCTTCCATAAGGCTCTCACGTGCACTGCCTGCATCAACAATACTTTCCAGAAAGATAGTTGCCTCCAGCATATGGCTCAGGAATACTAAACTTTCCTAAGGCCTCGTATACACAAACACATAACTGTGGAGTAAACAAAATTAACTCCAGAAGAACGGGGTTTTTGTGTGTTCATCGAAACACTCCACTAGTCTGGCGCTGTCTTCAGGTCACTGCAAAGTTATTAACACCTGGTTGTCCCAGGAGATACAACTCCTATCCAAATGGACGGGGCAGTTGTTTCTGTATATCCTTGCTCTGGAGTGAGGTCTGCATTCACTCAGCATTGGGCGTTCTTAAACAAGCAATGCTTGGGGAGGAGTGGGTGGAGCCCCAGCGCACATGGAGCGAATGGGAGCGATTCTAATGAGCAGGTCCCAGGGTGGCCACTGTGCCCACGCAGGCAGCCTCCATGCACTCCCACCACCACGGTCCGGCCCTGAAAACAACTCATACAGGTGGCCATTCATCCTCCTCCCCCC
>QEPC01008874.1:3397465-3413895 GCA_003113815.1 Sphenodon punctatus
AAGGAAGCTGGTTTTCTTTGTTTTCTTTAATTAGATTTTTATCCTGCCCTTTCTCAAAGTCTCAGGGTGACTAACAGCATCATAAAAACATACATAGAAAATATAGAAAATAAAATCCATAATCACCCCCACCCATACTAACCCTGAATGTCAAATGCCTGGCCAAATAAATAGGGCTTACATTGCCTCAGGAAAATGTTCAGGCTCAGGCTTTGGTGAACCTCTAAGGGTAGGACATTCCAGAGCTGTGGAGCAACCACTGAGAATGCCAGTCTGCATGTTCATGTTATACGCACCTGGACCAGTGATGGAACTTGCAAGCGAGTGCTCTCAGCTGACCTTAGAAGCCACATGGGGACATAAGGGTGGAAGGCGAACCATGGGATATTTAAAAACTACATTGCCAAAGCCGCTAATGAATATACAGAAGAAACATAAAGAGTCAATCTTTCCAAAGTGGCTTAGCAACCTATGTCCATCTATTTTCAGTGGGGCTTAGGACATATTTGTGCAAGGCAGAGAACCTCAGAGAACACTAACATGGGATAAAGTACCCAAAGGTACTTTACCCCATGTTAGTGTTCTCTGAGGTTCTCTGCCTCAGTTTGGAGCGTGTGATCCTGCATTCTGGGATGGTAATATGCTCTCTTTGAAATGGGGACTTGTGTTTGACTAGCAAAATACCTGGAGGTAAGCAGAACATTGGGTGCATGCTCTGATGATTACCTGGGATAAGTGGGAATTACCCTGGGGTAATTGCATTGGGTGAGCAAGCCCTTTATCTTAATTCACATTGGAAAAATTTACTCTTGTTGCACATCAATAGACAGAAGGGAGAGGTGACCTGTTGTAACTGATCTGTGGATATTTAGCAGGCAGAAAATCTCATCCTAAAAATGTACCAGAGAAATTCAGTATTCCAAAGACACACAATAGAAAGGATCGATTGCAGAGGCTTCTCATGCATAATAACCAGGGAAAGCAAAACAGGGTGAGCTGAGGACAGAATGCTAGTTGTACAGCTTAATTTCCTGACTTTTGTCAGTTTGTGTCACAACTTTAACATTCCTAACAGCTAAGGCAATTTAGTTGACTGCAAAATTTGTATCTGTTGCCTTATTGCAATTCTTTTTTCTAATGGGGGGAAAAAGTCTCATGACAGGTTACTACATTCTGAGTGGCTGATGTAGTTTCAGATTAAGCATTTTAAAGACATAATATATATGGCATTAAATACGTACTTTGCTGGGTACCGCCCCTATGTGTAACACACTCAAGCAATTTTATATTTTAAACAAAAGAACAGTCTTCATGAAGGCTTATTATAAAATACGATTAATTTACCCTAGAGACAAGAAAAGCTCTCTCAGGGAAATTTATATTTAGACATTGCTTAAAAAGTGTCTTATTTATCCACTTAAATATGTTAATTCTGGAGATTTATGTAATACACCTGACAGATTGCAAGGCCTCCTCCAGAACTGTTACAGTCAGACACGTGAATGTGTCTGTGATCCACAAACTTCACAGGGCTTCAATGGGACTATTCCAGTCCAGAGTATTTGCCTTGTTGAATCACAGCCCTTGGTATTTTATGCATATTTGAGAGGTTTTTTTTTACCTCATTTGAACAGTATCTTTTAATGGCATCTAACTAATGTTTAAGCCTACACTCCCACTCCTAATATCAAACCCTAAACAATCCCAAAAATGTTTTATAGGGTTAGGTCCATTGTGGTATATTTTGTTATGCAGTGTCTATGCATTTATTTAATTTATTTCCACTAGATTTCTTGGCTGCCCCATCCTGCTACAGCAGCTCGGGGCAGTTCACATGTTAAAAACATATACAAATATAATAAATAACAATAGTATAATAAATACAGCAAACAACATTATAAAACCAAGATAAAATATACCCCAGGCAGAGCTAAAAAAATCCCCCTCCCCATCCCAACTCCCCACCCATTACCTGTCTTCCTCACCAAAAGCCAGCCAGGTCTTCAGAAAGAGGGATGGTCCAGCGCCAGCCAGACCTCTGTCGGGAAGAAGATGTTCCACAACTGCAGTGCAGTCACCGAGAATGCCCCCCCTCATCGTCGACCACCCGGGAAACCCAGGGGACTTCGAGGAAGGCACCCCAGCCGACCGCAGGGGCTGATCTGGGACCCAGGGGGGGTGAGGCGGTCCTGCAGATAAGCGGGACCCCAGGCTGCTTAGGGCTTTATAGGTCAAAACCAACACCATGAATCAGGCCCGGAAGACTACAGGCAGCCAGTGCAGAGAACAGAGCACTGGTGTAATGTGTTCGTGGCGACCCATCCCCATAAGGAGACAGGCCGCCACGTTACTGCGTTTCAAGGGATCCATTTTCAAAAGGATTCAGCACCCACAATTGGGGACAGGTTTTGAAAAGATTTTTCACTTTCTCTTATCCAGCATGCTGAGCTCTTCTGAAATGTTGGCCCTAAGTGACATGACTGGAAACACTGGTCGCTCAAAACTTGTGAAAATTTGACCTTTATGTTGGTTTCTAAATGGGAAGAGGAGTGGCTCTTTTGAAAATCTGGTTCATAAGGACTCTGCTGTCTTTAGAATCTTCTGCTGTCTTCTTGCGTGCGAGACCTCATTTTAAAGCATCAGCAGCCCAGCCATCTACAGACTCCATGGAATATATTATGCTGAATGTGATTGTAACAGACCACCCTAAGTTCCTGCAGGGTTCAAACGATTTGGGCCTAGGTATAGGAGTGAGCACCTACAGCCGCTGATTGAGCCAATTAGGAGAGCTAATTGTGCCCAGCTAGAGAACAGCAGGAAGCTAACAGAAGCAACTCAGAGGAGTACTTCCAGGGAGAGGTTTACTTTAGGAGCTAAGAGTTTACCTCGGATGCAAAAAACAAGAGGGTGGAAACTTACCCAAAAGCCCTGATTCATGAAGGACTCTTCCTGGAGCTGGCGGGCACCTAGGCTGGGAACCCAGAAAGGGGGCAGAATGGAGGCCAGGCTTACCTCACTAACAAAAGGGAGAGGGGGCGGGGAACAGACTTGCATGCTTGGAGACTGGTGCCTATGGAGGGCCTTTCTTCATTTGAAAGGAAAAGACCACAGCCTGAAGGGGATGAAGGAGCATTTATAGATAAATGTAGTCAACCGTTCACTATGGCCATTTTTCAATGGAATACACCCACACAGGCCCACCCATCCCCCACCCACCCGAGCAGCTGTCTGATAGGGATGGGCAAACAGAACACTGTTTGGACGTTGGGTCATTCGGTTCGAAACCCGAGTTCGGGTTCAGCTGTTCGGTGCGGCAGAGTTCAGTTTGTCCGAACTCTGCCGAACATTCAAAAAAGTGCTATCGGTACCGAACCAAAATTTGTTCGGTGTCAGTATTTTTGGCCCTGAAAACACCCCTGGTGTCCAGCCCTAGTGCCAGGAAGTCTGCTCCTCAGCTGCCTCCCCCTTCCAGTCATGTTTTTCCCACCCAAAGTCATGTTTTTCCCGCCCCCGAACTCATCAGAACTTTTCCGAACTGTTCGGAAATTTGAGCGTTCAGTTCGGAAGTTCGGTTTGGTCATCCGAACAGGCCGAGTTCGGGCCGAACTCTGAACTTCCGAACCGCGTTCGCCCATCCCTACTGTCTGAAAGCAGCATGGGGGAGGGGGTATATGCTCCTGTGACCCACACACTGCCTACTCATGCCCACACACAGTGTATCGGGGGGAAATTCTGAAGGCTCCATGCGGGGACAGGAGTCGACAGTGCATGGATAGGGGTGCACACCCAGTGCACACACACACAGGCCCATTAAAATCACCACCACCCCACTCACCGGATGTGCATTGGTGCTCCATTCAGCGCATACAGACCCATCTAAAAATGGCGTTTGTATACAATATTATTATTATAATTTATATAGTCTTCTCAGTGCTTTACAATCCTTATTTAGTTTGCCATCACGACGACCCTGTAAGGTAGGTCATATTATTCTAATTTTACAGCTGGGGAGCTGAATCTGAGAGAGCGTGACTTACCCAAGGCCACCCAGTGAATTCACCACTAAAACAGGATTTGAACTCTAGTTTTCCAGGTTCAAGAAAGACCAACGCATTAGTCACTAGGCTACACTGGTGTTTTGGTGTAGAGGAACCAGTGCAGTTGTATGTGTTCCTGGCCCTAATTCTGTGAGATCTTGTGCCCACAGTGGGCCACTTTGTTACAGGGAGCAGTTTTGTGAAATCTTTTGGAATTCATTTCCCAGTGGTTCAATGAGAGCTTAGATTCCAGAATAACCATTGTTGCAAGATATTAGGACCAAACAAACAGAAGTTGTCTAACGCAAGTAAGTCAAACGGATTCAGATTATATCTGATTAAAGCAACAGGTATAAAAAGAGAGAGAAAGAGGATTTGGATTCAGAAGATAATGTACACAGATCTCTCCCGTCCAAAGAGACCTTTATTGGGTAATGTCCCGAAAAGAACTGCAAATGTGGTCACCGTATTGGTCCCAACTAACAGGGAGACAAAGTGGTTCAAATGATATCTTTAATTGGACCAACTGTTGTTGGTGGAAATAAGCAAGCTTTCGGGCCACACAGAGCCCTTCCTCAGGCATGTAGCATAGCCAGTAAAAATATATAAACTGAGCAAATGTAGAGCAGGTATATATGAGGGGGCAAGGAATAGGTGGAGTGGATAGAACAAGGTGGGAGGGGGTAAAGAGAGAAAGATATGTGCTAGACCATTAAAAACAGCTGTAAAATGATATATTGGTGTAGGAGACAAACTAAGAAACAATGGGGCATGGTAAACACACAGAGATGGTAAACATATAGGTTGGGGATATAGTGGGAAGCAGCTGTCAGAAGAGAATACGCATATCAAAGGAACTGGGTTCACGGTAACACAAAGCTTGAGTATTCAGCTGACATGGCCAGTTACAGACAGGGAGACAAAGGCCTTTTTTACACGGAAGCCACCCACCCACAAAAACCCATAAACACCCATCAGATGGGTGGGAGAGCGTATGTGTAAACATCCACGAGTGGGTGTGTGTGTGTTCACGACCCACCCACCAACACCCATGGAGCAGCCGGGAAGGAGTCGGCATGCTCTGTGGGTGGAGATGGGTAGAGGTGGGTGGGGATGGGTGTTCAACACCCACCCGTCCATGTAAAAACCAAAACACCCACACCCACGGGATGGGTCTGCCGACACCACAGAGAGATAGCTAGAGAGGCCATGCAGGTGCCCCCAAGCAGACATGCCCACTGGGGGAGACGCCGGCCGCAAGCCCTTAAAGGAGAACTGAAATATGACAGCGGTGCACCAGCTCCCAAAATGTCAGAAAGGAAAGCAACTGACAAAACAAAGGGAGACAGCCCCATGACACGCATGGGACAGGCCAGGGTAAGCTAAGGGACCCAGGGACTTCAAGGGGAGGAGGCCCCGGCCCAATGGCGGGGGGGAGGGAAAGACGGCTAATCACCGCACACCTGTCCCGTCACAGCGCCGAGGGCATACCATGGCACCTGCTCCGCCCGCATCCCCCCAGTCCACCACAGCCACGGAGCACGGGGAAGAGAACACAACTGAAAGCAAGGTAAGAGCAAGGGTACTCAACAACCTGGGAAGGGGGGGCCCCACAGACCAATACCAGAAACCATCCCGAGGGAACACAGGGCAGGCAGCTGACAGCTACTGTTACCACCCCCACCCCCAGGAGAGCACCCATACACTGGAGCAATGCACCACCAGGGAGTCGGCCGAGGGGGGCCTCCGTGACAGCCAGGTAACCTGGACATGCCCCCCGGGGGGAGAGAGGAAGGATCCTCTAATGGGAGCAAATGGGGGGCTGTGGGACAGATGCTAACCCCCATGCAATACCCCCAACAGAAGACAGCCAGCTCCACGGTCACCACCGCTGCCGGGCGGGCCCCAAGCCGCCAAACTGGAAGGCCCCCCCCCNTCGCAGGGTCCAATACCTCAGCCCAGAGTGGAGTGGCCAGTGGATTACAGAGAGTCCAGGCCATCAGGCCACCACTCGCAGTGGACGGCAGCAGGAAAGGCCCACAGGGGATTGAGCCCCGGTGGTGCGCCGAAGCAGGCACGTGGAAGGCCCCCCAAAAGTAAGCCTATCCCCTTGTAAATATACCCAAATAAACAAATATTATACAGTACCTCTATGTCAATCATTATGTTAAGGGGGCTTCATGCGTGGGGAAGGGGCTAGAAACAGACATACAGGGTCATGCCATGCGCAACATAGGTGCGGGACCTATACCTCTCCTGCCTACCAGAAGGCGGTGGGGAGACGACAAACCACCCATGAAAGGGTACAGGCCTGCACATGGATAGCACGTTTGTACTGCCCATACTAACCGCCATCCGGAGACAGACCAAAGCCTGAAGCGCGACTAATGCCATGGCTGCAAGCAAGTAGGTGACCCCGCTACACGGGACACAGGTCACACAGGACTGGGGAACCCCTAGTACCAAACCAAGAATACACATTGAGTATGTAGTCATTCCATATCTGTCTTTATTAGGTCGGGTTACACAGGCCGTGGAAAGGGGTGGCATTCAGATGCCAGGGTTAGTTGCCTGCCATCTGGGCAACTATGCACCTACAGACAGCATCTCTGTTCTCCTCCGATATGCACCGGAATGCCTCACCCTGGACATGTTGGTACAGGGGCACAGGACTCGCTCGCTGCACCAGTGGGGGGTTGTCACGGGCAGCTCCACTGGTCTCACAGATATTGTGCAGAATGCAGGCCGCCAGGACAAGGAGGGGGTATGCTCGAGATTGAACTGGCTCCTGTTCATGAGTAGGCACCAACGTATCTTGAGCTGGCCAAATGTCCACCACACCACGCTCTGAGTGGACAATAGGCACTCATTGAAGAGCCTGCACTCTGCTGTGCGAGCCATGGGATAGGCCCTCATGAGCCATGGGCTCAGAGGGTAGGTGGGGTCCCCAAGCACCACCAGAGTCATGGATACTCCCTCAATCACCTGGTACAGGTTGGGGGCAATCTCACCATCAAACATGTGGGCATAGAAGGGTGATGCCCACAGAAGGGTGATGCCCCATCTGCCAGACCCCATCACATCTTCTGTATACTCCCCCCTCCATCCCTGTTGCGTTAACAAGTGCCTCCATCCCTCTTGGAGTGGGTGCAATGATGCCCCAGAGTGATGGTTGCGTGGAACGCCCGCGGGCCTGTGATCACCCAGTCACTGGACTCTGTTTGCCCGTCCCCCCACCTTTCTCCCCATCATGAATAAAGCCCTTGCTTGTAACTGTACATCCTCTAGTGCTTTTGTGACAGTGGACCGCTCCGATTGCCCCTCCCATGTTTGCATCCTTTCCCGTGTGTGTGTTTGTGTGATCGGGGTCCGGGGGGGTTGTGTTCAGGATCACTGAGGCTGTCAGATAGCAACCTGTGGTGTGTTATGCATTCCCCTGGGGGCTCCCTAATGGATCATGGGTTCGGCCTGTGTGGTGGTGGGGGCCCAACATGTCTTCTTGACTGCACTGTCCTTGATCTGTCATTGGCCACCTGGTGTCCTGCGACCTGTGCGGGTTCTCTCTCCATTCTCTGGTTGTTTTCCTGGCCATGCTTCTCCTGAGACAGATGGCTGGCCAGCTCCAGCGTGCGGCCCCGGAGCTCTGTGCTGGGGCACGGCTGTACAAAGAGATCAGTGAGTGTGCTGCATGTGTGCGAGACCCTCTCCCCTGGTGTCTGTTTGGGATTCCACGTTGTCGGGGCTCTTGGACCGTCCTAATGGCTCGACCCCTCTCCCTCTCTCCCTCAGTGCAGGCGATGATGGCAGAGTGGACCAGGGAGCAGAGGAGGTTCTGCAGCTCCTCCTGCACCTCCTACATCAGGTGCACCAGCTCGACCAGACGGATTGCTGGAGCTGGGTACGGGGTGGGTGTCCCTTTGGGGGGGGGGAAATCCGCCCCTCCGAACCTCTCAGTGTCAGCTCCCCAGCTTGACTGTTCCTCCCTTTCTTTACTGTTCCTCCCTTTCTTCCCTATGTATTAAAGTTGGTTTTCTCCCTTCTCCGGTTGTGTGTGTTCTCCTTCCATGTGTGCTGTTCTCTTGTGTGGGTGCTCATGGAGGCTGTTCCCAGTTGCCTGGCAGGTGTGAGGTATGTAGTGTTCCACTCAGTGGCTGTGCTGCAGCTCTGTCGGATCCTTTGGGGTTGACCCTGGGTTCCCTGTCCTTGGGGTTGTGGCCACTCGGCTGTCTGTCTTGCCTTTCTCATGTCCCCCTCTGGCCCTGTCTTGATGCCCCCCTTTCCCTGTGGTCCCTTGGGCTGGGGGTCTGTCACCTTGGCTGTTGTTCTGGTGCCTTGCCCCCTCCCTGCCTTGGTGTTGGTCTTCCCCTTCGCCCATGCGCATCCATTGTTGGTGTTTGGAGAACTGCAGCGGCTTTGCTGGTGGTTGGTGTGTTCTGGGGTCCGCCCTTCCCCCCCCCGGCATCCCCTGCCAACCCAGCTGTGGTGTGTGCTTTCATCCCTGCCACCATGACTGCCTGTGTCCTGTTCCCGGCTCGTTTTATGGGGGCCTTGGGATTGTGTGTGCGGGGGCTTTGCCGGGGGGGTGGGTGTTTCTGTTGGGGGCCCCTGCTGCTTCGGGGCTCTGATTTTCTCCCCTTTGCCCCTTCTAGCCCCACCCCCTGCCCCCACACTGGGGTCCCCCCGCCTCCTTGGCCATGCAGCCCTTCCCTGTCTGGTTGTGTTCACAGTTGTGTGTGGGCGGGTTCTGGTTTGTAGGGGGTCCATGGAGCCCGGCTGTCTGGCCTCTGTCACGGGCCTGGCCGGGGGGGGCACTACTTTGTGTCTCCTGTCATCCCTGCTCCCTCCTACCCCATCTGCACAGGGTCTGGCAGCTAAGGGGCGGAGCTGCATGATGCGACTTCTTTTGCCCTCAGTCAGCCATGTTGTCACGTTGCTGTGCAGGGAGGGGATTCCCCGCTGTTTGCTGTCTTGACTGTCCATGTAAATGTCATGGGTGTTTGCTCAGTGTTTCCCAGGGTGGATGTTTGGCCAATGGGTGTGTGCCGGTTCCTCCCCTTCTGTCCCACAACCCCCCGTGGCGCTCTCCATGTAAATGTCTCCCGGATCGGCAGCGCCAAGTGTTCGCCAAGTGTGCTCACCCACCCATCTCCAACCACCGGGCTGGCGGCAGCGGTGGCCATGTAAAAAAGGCCAAAGTGTTTATAATGATCTCTAGGAACTTCGTACAGAGGATAACAAAAATTTAAAATGCAGTAGCCTGCATAGGTATTTGTAGTTGCTGGAGAAATATAGGTCCTTGTTAAGTCCATTATTTTTGGTGTTACCATTTACAAATGTTTGTAGTGACTGGAGAAATGTAGGTCTTTGTTATGTTCATTGTTTTTGGTGTCAAATAAACTTATGAATTTTAGTTCCCAGGCCTGTCTTCTGAAGGTGTTGTGTAGGTTTTCTACACCAATATAACCAGGCAGTTGCCCAGCGTCGCTGTTTCGAATGGTGCCCAGGCAATTTACGGTTCATAGAGGAGCGTCTAACACACCACCCCTGCGGGGATTTCCCTACATCGAAGTTTTAAAATATGGGACAAAGCGCTCCCATTTAAAAAGACCCCAAGAACAAGAGCAAGGGAACTGAAGTAAAAGCTGAATGAGTTCACAATAATCATTGTGATTAACTATGGAAAAGACCACCGAAAGAGAGAGTAGATTGCAGTCTTCAGATCAAGATTAGATGCCCTTCTAAAAGATGTCAGCCAGCCAAACATTTTAATGAGCTCAATTAATAACTGGAAGATGTTCAATTGGTCTGTGCTAAACAGGAGGTTAGACTAGATGATCTCATCAGTCCCTTAATATTTGAAATAAAACTATAAACAAATCAGTCTGCCATCCTTCCAAGGTTTATTTGTGATATGTCTGTCTCCTCTTCCAGCTATTCAAGCTGTTTCCTCCTTCACCTAAGCTTCAGTAGACAATGGTGGCATCATCTTCCTCTATTCATGTACCAGAGTTTTAATGCAGCCAAACCCCTTGGTTGGGAGTACAGTTAAACATAAAATCACACTAGCCAGATGCCCAACGCTCATTTTGCACTGTGTGATCCACAAGCAACTTCTTCAGACAGAAAATAGGAGAGAAGCGGGTTGTGAGGAAGAAAGAGTAACTGAAGTTATGATAAATCTCCCCATACACCCCCACAAAGTAAGGTTGCGTATAAAGGGATTAATGAATAAGGAACAGTGCATGGGCAAAATTGACAATTAACCAGCTACTTCCGCCTCCTTCTGTTTCCCTCCCACCCAGATATATTTTTGACAGCCTTTCCTAGCAGAATCCTGCACCAAAATTAAACCCATCTAACAATCAGCCTTGTTACCGAGGAGTGTTCCCACGTCAGCTGTGTGTCATGACAACAGATGATAGAAATGCTGCTATTCAGGCATCAGAGTATGTGCGTTTCTCTTTTTTTTTTTAATACCTTTTAAAAGAACTCTGAACAAAAGTGTTCAGCTCACTGTGACAGTGGTGACTGGAGGTGTTGGGCTAGAGGTCAAGGCCACCTGGGTTGGAGCCAACATTAAAATTTCACACATTACTATGCAATGAATAAAAAAAAAACCATAGTGAATACTGATCTAAAGACGACACAATCTTGGTGGCATGCAGTAGTGAGCAACATGCAAAGCTCTGGGAGCAGGTATGAAAGGGGAAGTCAGCAGTCACTCCTATGGGCCGGATGATAGAAAAGAAAAATGGCAGGTCAAGTCTATTTTAGGTATGCAGACATTACATATAGATATAATTTCTTTCAGTTTTAAAATTTACTATTTTAAAATGAGAATCCACACAGGAGAGAAACCCTGTACATGCCAGGAGTGTGAGGAAAGCTTCAGGAGAAGTTGGGGCACTCATCAATGCAAGAGAGAAACTTTACATGTCTGTGCCCTCATTGGAAATGCTACAGGGTGAGCACAGCTCAGTCCTCAGAACACAGAGAATCCACCATCCACAGGAAAAGCCCTGTAAATGCTTTACCGTGGGAAAACTTCCGTTTGAACCTGAATCTCAGTATGCATGAAAGAACCCAAACAGTTCCCCCATTCCCACCCCCCAACTCGGCTGCAGTTCAGAAAGAGGAGGAAATGAATGGTAGCGTTCACTTGCGAAGAGGCATGGGGCAGAGGAAATAGTATCATAGACCTCAAGCTTAGCTACCGAGCCACATTGATGGTGCTGTGTTTCTAATCCCTCACCGCAGATGAGCCCCTCCCATCATTGCTCTTCTTCCCTTAAACCTATTTCCTCTATGAATACAGACCATTCCCTCACTTCTCCCTCTCTTTACATATCGGGTTTCAAAGTGTATCTTAAAGAGGCTGCTTGCCCCTGATCTGGTCTGATTATCAATTCTGCAGCAGGTGAAATAAAAGACACTGGGTGAATAAAAGTGTCGTGTGGGTCAGTCCCCAAAGCCAGCAGAACTCCAAACAGAGATGGAATATCAAAGGGCCTTTTTAAACAAGCGGGATTTCTCCTGCAGTTTAAACCTGCGGCTCTTGGACACCTCTGTCGGGGTGGGGGGGCTTTAGACGCTGCTCCATGAACCGGAAGTCTCCCAGGCGCCATTAGAAACAGCAGCACTGGGCAACTCCCGGGTGTTTTGAGACGCAGCATAGTAAGACCTCGATTATCAATATAAGTTATAAGTTGTCTATATAAGTTGTCTAAAATGATAAAGGACCGTCTTACCTGCGGGACCGCCTCAGGCCCCGGATTGCATTGCATCCCCTGAGGTCGGCCAGGGACACCCAACTCAAAGTCCCCTGGGTTGCCCAGGTGGCGACGATGGGGAGGGCGTTCTCGGTGGCTGCTCCCAGGCTCTGGAACTCCCTCCCAACGGAGGCCCACCTGGCCCCGGATCTCCCCTCTTTCCGTACACAGTGTAAGACTTGGCTGTTCCGCTGGGCCTTTGGAGAGGGAGACAGGTAGGGTGGGGTGGGTAGGGGGAATTCTTCCCTTTTAGTTCTTTTTATCATTTTAAATGTTTTAATGGTATTTTATGTGTGTTTTTATTGTTTATTCATTTTGCAAGCCGCCCTGAGCTGCTCTGTGAGCAGGAGGGGGCAGGGTAGAAAAATAGTCAAATAAATAAATTATGTGCCTACCCCCAAATATGATCTATTCAAGGCTAGACTGAATACTTTTCAGTTAATTCGCAAATTGAAATTACATTTTCTGTATCAGAGTAACCCCTCTAGACATGTGAGCTATATACCTTTTCAAGCTAAAAGTCATTTTTCAGCAAGTCATGTCAATTGCCCAGAGATTTTTATTTATGAGAGACAATTGTTAAGAGATTTAAGTGTTTAGGAAAGTAGGGCCCTATATGGGGGTCTATGTATGGGGTTTATAATAGAGACAGAGTATGAATTCTTATTCAAAGATAAACCTAGAGTTCCGGTCTTCTACATTCTGCCCCAAATCCACAAAGGCATATTTCCACCCCTGGGCAGACCCATAGTCTCAGGTAATGNTTCCGTATGAAGTCCCGGGTCTCCTGCAGCCCCCACTGGCCCCCTCTGTGGTACGGCTTCCTCCCTCATCTCCCCTGTGGGTTCTCCTCCTCCTCCACCACCTCATCCTCTGCCCAGGCTGGGCCGGTGTCCTCCGGGGGCTCGTCCACCCGGACCCTTTTCCATGTCTGCGGAACACCGGGGGGGTTATGGTTGGGTGCAGTTCTGGCCCCTTTCGTGGCCCGCCTCCTTTTCCCCCTCCCTGCCGGGAGCCTGGGCTGGCCCCCTCCCCCTTAGGTGCCCCTGTGCCCCCTGTTCCCCTCCCCTTGTTTCCCCTTACCTGTTTCCGGGGTGCCTCCTCCCCCGGTCCGGCGATTGTACAGCGGGGAGCCCCGGAAGTGTGGTTGAAATTGACCCCATGTGGGTATTGACCGTGGTGAACATCTGGCGGCTGCTGAACAGACGTTCAGGCGCTTTGGCCCCTCCGCGGGATTGAGCGTGGTTCACTGTGGTTGAGCGTGAGCTCGTAACGTCTGAAAATACCCACTGTTTCACATTCCAACAGAGACTGTGGACTGCAAGGTGAGGGATAGGGACTCCACCCGCTTCAGATTAAACACTGTCTCTGCTGCTGGCCTTAATGAGGAATTGGACTACAGCTGTTTTCTCTGCTGGTTTCAGGCACAGTTTGAGCCACTTAGGCCACAAGTGAACTTCCATGTTGTGAGCTTGAATTATATGAGAGAAGACCTTTTCTTGTTGTGGTTTGAATACAAAGTAGGGATTGAACAGGGTGTTAGAGAAGGCCTTTGGGCTTATGATGAAGGTACGCTAAACTGTTTTTTATATTATTGATATTTCTATCTTATTTAGAAAGGGAGGGTGCATGTTATCTTGGCCCCTTGTTTCATTCATTTTTGAGCTGTAGTAGGGTGTGTTTAATTTTCATTAGTGAGATTTTCTCTTTGCTCACTGAATAAGGACAATATGCAATAAGAGAGCAGCATTACATTTTGATTATTACTTTGGTGTAGAGTAATTCAGATTATTGCTTTTAGAGTAAGGTTTCTCCTTTTTTTTCTTTTTAGAGAATAGAATTATACTATATCCTCAGTGTTATGAGGTATTATATAGAGAGTCACAATACACTACTAAAAAAATAAACAGAAATTAATCTAAATTAATCTAGATTAATTTCTGTTTATTTTTCTAGCAGTGTATTGTGACTCCCTAAGAACATTATTCTGCATACAACAGAATATACTGTGACTCTTTTAGAATAATATTCTGCATAAAAGAGGGTGACTACACAGACCTAGATTGTTGCATTGACCAGAAAATGCTAATGATTTGTTGGTTGATGTTACAGACATGTTATTATAACCTTGTTCATCTGTTTATTATTAATTATTATTAGTAGTAGTATTATTATAATCATTTGTATAGGGCCAGCTGCCTACCTGGTGCTTTACAGAACAATGAGATAGACGCGGTCCCTGCCTACGGCTTACAATCTAATAGACTCGGAGGGGGGAAGACAAGGAGAGGGGACATAGGGAAAGACAAGGGATAAAAACATTCAAGCAGATGCGAAGTCTCAGGTGCACGTGCTCNCAGCCCTGCCCCCTCCCCATTCCCCACTAGGAATCAGGCCAGCACGTCTGAAGGACAGATGGTCTAATTCCCGCCCAGGATCCGAAACGGATCCTGGGCCGTGGTTGACGGGGGTGATTTCACATCTGAAATCACCCACAGTCAGGATATCAAAGAGCATGTGCTAAGTCTAGAGCAGAGTTTTTAACATCTCATAATAAGAAAGGGACATCAGATAAATTGGTGTGTTGTTTGACTTTTAATGATTCCAGTTCCTCCATTAGACAGAGTATCTTGAGACACTGAAACTTACTGGATACGATGCCCGTCTTTCAACAGTGACTTCTTTTTGCTTACAAAAAGAACCAAAAATATCAAGGATTACTTGGTTCATGCTACATCAGGCCAAGATTTGAAAGTATCACAATAAACTACAGTACATAGTAAATCCAAGGGTCATTTTCCCTGTAGTGCAGGGGTTTGTTGTAAACAAGCCTGCAGAATACAGGTCTTTACAAATCCTAGAGATGAAAAGAAGATTTATCTTCATGATTTCACAATTTGTGCTTCCACACATGTGGTTTATATTATTCAGTGCCCATGTAAAAAAAATTATGTGGGTAAAACCACCAGGAAGTTGAAATGTAGAATAGTGAGCACAAAAGTAACATCAAGAACAAGAGGATTAAATGAACAATAGTTTAGATAGATAAGATAATTTTAGATTGATAAGATAATTTTATTACGGCACTAGCTTCTGCCATGGCCACAAAAATCACATAAAACAAATACAAAACAGACACAACGAGGAATAACAACAATACAATACAGTACAAAAAGCAAAATCGAAAGTATTTCCTGTTGTACTCCAGTTTAAATATTAAATATATTACGCCACACTCCAGCACGAAATTCTAACCCCCAAGGAGTAATCATGGACTTATGCCTCCTCTTAACTTTGCTGTCAAAAAGCCAAAAGAGGCAACAGAGCTCATGACAGACTCATCCTCGCATCCAATAAATATGCAACTCTGCTGGTTATTGGAATATATTCCTTTCCCTTATCTAGCGGATCCAACCATAAATGCCTTATTGTCTCATACAGGGGACAATGAAAGAGGACATGTAACAAATCCTCAACCTCAACTTCTGAGTAAGGGCAAGTCCGGTTCTGGTGAGGTATGCCACTATACCGGCCCAATAACACAGCCAAATTAAATAATTGCAGGCTTAATTGCATGTAGGCTCTGCATAATGCCTTGTCTTGTAGCTTATCGAGATACGCTTCAAACTTGTGTACTCTTTTAAGCAGACGATAGAAGGGTGCAGCTTTCCATGTGGCCACTGCCACCAAATCCTCCTGATTTGCTATATCTAGTGCTCTCTGAGCCATCAATTTCCTCTGAAGGTTGCTTCGGCCTCCATACAGCGGAAAAAGTTAGACTCGTATTCCTTAAACAATCCAAAACTTGAACTAACCATGAATAAGAGCGTGAAATTCTACACTATAACTTCTCCATAAAACAAAGGGCTGTCAAGTTGGCACTACTCCGGGCACATAGCTTAGACCAGTATTGGAGGCAAATCTGCCTTCCAATACAAGCCATTTGCACCGTGCCAGTCTCTGCCCTTACAACCGCTCCTGGGACACTGCAGAACACCTAATAGGCCACAAAGAAACTTATTTTGAATGACCTCAAGGACCTCCAATCCTTCCATTGGGATTACCTGAGCACCATAGGACATTAGTTGCTGGACTTTGGCCCTATACACTTTCAGAATGAGAGAAGTACAAACTCCTGGGGATCTTGCAGCAAACGAAGAATTCCTTTGTAAGCCGCAAATGCATTGAGAACTACCTGTTTTCTGTGTCTTTCCCATTTACCCCGGCAATCATTTCTTAACTTTGGGACAAATTTTGTGTTTTGGGCAATTGAGACTATTGTAGAGTTAGCTTTCTGTTGAATAACACATAGCAGAAGTTTCTTCAAAACAGAACTTTACTAAGAACTCAGAAGACATGCTTCCATACTGTACAGTAGGGGTGGGACTACAGGATCTACCGGTATCCGATACTGCCCAGTATTGGGTGTACCGGAAGTATCGGATTAAACCCAGTAATCTGGATAAATTGCCGGATTCCCCCCGTACCGGATTCATTTATTCAAATGAATGACCGCAACTCAGGGAGGGGGGAGTTTTTTGTTTTTTTCCATTGATTTCAATGGGGACAGTTCCCCATGGAAATCAATGGAAAAGATCCGGTACCGGTAAACCGGTATTAATCC